>CANNZV010000270.1:34239-376647 GCA_947561585.1 Caprella mutica
CAAAGACAATGTGACAACAGCTTCAACCCCCCTATATATTCTTCTAACGGATACTAAGGGTAAATATTTTCCTATCTATATATATCATTTCTCTGCATGTAATATTAATAATAAATTAATAACATTATTTCTCCTTTTCTCATATCAGTAGTTATTTTATTAATATATTATTTAGGATATATTCTAAGTAATATTCAATATCAATGCTAATTATTCATTTCTCATATCTTAATAATATTATTAGTCAATATCAATTATATATTCCCTTATATATATAATCTTTCTTGATAACCCATTCAACATCCAACCGACGTACTACGTACTAGGTTTTAATGAATTCTAGAACAGTGACCCGTTCACTCTGCCGTCACGTTTTCTATATGAAAGAAAACTAGTTTTAACAGAGACTATACGTCATTCTGCTTTCATGCCTAACTTCATAATAAACAGAAGTTCTATTTCATTTCTAATTATTTAATTAATACTTTAATACTAATTCTTTTCATCTGAGTAGTAGCTCAAATGAATTCATAACGAATGATAATTAGGCAATTCATTTAAATTATCATTATCTGTGTTTTATTAGCTGAGATGTATCGAATCCCAATTATTCCAAACTATCTCTTTCAGGGGGTTTCTGTCTTTCTGATTGCTACTGGTTAGAATACATCTGGCTTCTGCGTTGATGAATACTGGTTTCATTACTACTGTTCTGCTGCTATTGCAATCACAGCAACTACTGCTTCTGGGTCAAACACCTGTTGAATGCTATTTATACTACTGCTTCCAGTAATAAACATCATACTAGAAAACTTCCGCATCTCCACACGATTGGATATCATACCGAATTCTCACTCATCTAGTATAACTGAGGAACTCCAGCCTTCGTCCTAACTCCGAGTTAAAGATACTCACGCTATTCTACCTACAGTCACGCAATCTTCTTAGAACTAACTTTCCTCGTGACTCCTGCACAATATTTGTGGGCGCTATCTCTTACTGCACGAAGCTGACGAACATCCTCAAGAGAATCCGAAGTCCACTCATATGCTAATTACCAGGTGATGTGATTTATTTGAATAAATGTTTTGATTATGTAACTCGTAATTTCATTTCAATCCAAGCAATTATCAGTTTAGCCAAAATGTAATTAAATGGAGATAAAGTAAAATGGAGTCAGATAAGAAAAACTATAAATAAATAACTAAAGAGGTAACCTCCAATCATTTACTAAAACGCAACTAGTTTTCATGTTTAATTACTGAATGCAAATCCTAAACTTATTGTAATAGTTACTGGTGGAAATATCATTTTCTTTCGTTCAAAATTTTATGGCAGACTCAAGGAAATTTGTTCACTACACGGGCCTATTTTCTTACTTAAGACTTTACATTCACTATAGAGGAGTCCACTATAGAGGAGATATACTGTATCTTCAAAAAATATTATTCAGCGTCTCCACAAGAAGTTTCTACTCATATGATCTTCGATATTTTGATTTATTGAAAACTAATGACTACGGTTGTGACAATATGCGTTCAAAATCATAGATCTTATTTATATCATAGACGAAACCAGATAAAATGGTATTGAATACTATATACCGCTGGTTTAGAACGATTCAATACTGTTTAATTCTTCCTTCTATAATATTTTTAGGATCTATGATTTTAAGAGCATATTGTCACAACCCTTAATGACTCAATATTGACCCAAAATTTATTAGTAATAATAACCAGATACTCACAAGACTACTGGCATCATGGTTTTCAATTTCTAAGTCGGGACAGAAATCGTGAGTTGGACGATTGGTAGAAGAGAATCCGAATATCGGAACCAGGAGTGTTGCCAAATTCAGTAACATTAAATGCTTCATCTTATTGGTGGTTATTGGACTGTTTTTATGAAGTCCTGTTAATGCTTTAGCTTGAACAAGATACTTACGCTTTTAAAGTTTATGTCATAGGATACTTTTAAAGGTTAAAGTTTAAACCATAGGATACTTTTAAAGTTTTTACTTTAACGTAAACCATAGGAAACTTTTAAAGGTTAAAGTTTAAACCATAGGATACTTTTAAAGTTTTTACTTTAACGTAAGCCATAGGAAACTTTTAAAGGTTAAAGTTTAAACCATAGGATACTTTTAAAGTTTTTACTTTAACGTAAACCATAGGAAACTTTTAAAGGTTAAAGTTTAAACCATAGGATACTTTTAAAGTTTTTACTTTAACGTAAGCCATAGGAAACTTTTAAAGGTTAAAGTTTAAACCATATGATACTTTTAAAGGTTAAAGTTTAAACCATAGGATACTTTTAAAGGTTAAAGTTTAAACTATAGGATACTTTTAAAGGTTAAAGTTTAAACCATAGGATACTTTTAATGTTTATGCTTTAACGTAAACCATAGGATATTTTAGCTTTTAATTAATTTATAGATCATGAAAATAGATTATTATATTGTTGAAAAAGTTGGAAGATATTTGGAATAAAATGAAATATTGATTATTGTATATTATATGCAGTTTCTCATGATTGAAAATATGAAACAATTTTATAATTTGACACTTCTAACAAACAATTCAAAAATTAAATCCGTTTTTTTTATAAATATAACAATAATTTTCTAAAAATTTAACGATAAATTTCTTAAAAATTAATGATAAATTTCTTAAAAATTAATGATAAATTTCTTAAAAATTAATGATAATTTTCTTAAAAGTTAATGATAAATTTCTTAAAAATTAATTATAAATTTCTTAAAAATTACTGATGAATTTCTTAAAAATTAATGATAAATTTCTTAAAAATTAATGATAAATTTCTTAAAAATTAATGATAAATTTCTTAAAAATTAATGATAATTTTCTTAAAAGTTAATGATAAATTTCTTAAAAGTTAATGATAAATTTCTTAAAAATTAATGATAAAATTATTAAAAATAAATGATAAATTTCTTAAAATTTAATGATAACTTTTTAAAAATTAATGATAAATTTCTTTAAAATTAAACGATAAGTTTCTAAAAATTTAATGATGATTTTTTTTTAAATTAATAATAAATTTCTAAAAATTAAACAATAACTTTCTTAATATTTAACGATAAATTTCTTAAAAATTAATGATAAATTATTTCTTAAAAATTATTGATAAATTTCTTTAAAATTATTGATAAATTTCTTTAAAATTATTGATAAATTTCTTTAAAATTATTGATAAATTTCTTTAAAATTATTGATAAATTTCTTTAAAATTATTGATAAATTTCTTAAAAATTATTGATAAATTTCTTAAAAATTATTGATAAATTTCTTTAAAATTATTGATAAATTTCTTAAAATTAAATGATAAATTTCTTTAAAGTAAATTTAAAAATTCTAAAAATTTAAGTTAATTAAAAGTTTCTAAAAATTTAACTAAGTTTCTACTATAATATCACCCATGTACCAAAGAGTATCAACGAAAAGTACAGACTACTTTGAGACAAGTTGAACAAAAGAAACTACCCAATTTAAGAACAAAAACAACACTACTGAGAGCTACACAAAAGAAACAAAGAAATCTATACAAATTACTAATAATTTTAACACTATAAGAAATGGGAACACGCTCTATATCCATATCATATAAAGTAATTACTGGTTTTAATTCTCAACAAAGAAAGAGATATGTAGTTTATATATCAAAATGTAGTTTTTGTGATCATATTTAGTTAGTTTAAATGACTTTTAAGCCCTAGTTCCTGTGCAAATATGGGTTAAATATCATATGAATATTTTAATGCATTATTATATAAATAAATATAGGCTACGATACTTCGGTAGCTAGGGCAAGTTCTAAGTTATCGGATACTTCCACATTTTCAACCAGTCCACTACAATCCCTACAACTGTAGGGAAATTATTGAAAAAAATATTTTGAAAATAATTTTTGAATATGTTGTAGTGCCTATGTATCATGACTTGCAAAAACAGTTTTGTCAAAAGAATATGTATCTATTATTTTAATGTATATAATACATGCACACTCCGCTCTTAGTACAACTATCACATGAAAATTTAATAAGTGTGAGACATGCCTCGCTTTTATTACTCATGGTAAAGAAAATACTGTAGGAACAACTTTGGTAAATTGGTTGTTCATATTCAGTTAAAGTGGCAGTTCAGTCATTTTTGTTTTAACAATTTTAATGTCCAACGATTGCTTAGTAAGAATAAAGTATTCGTGTAGAATCGCAATGTTCAATAACATGTATTAGTAGAAATATATCATTTTATATATAATTAATTTCTCAACAAATGTTAACGGTAGATTGGCACCACAATCAGTGGCGCCATCTTGTAAACAACCAACTGAGATAAGTTTCTACCTAGATTCTAGCTCAAGTGAAGTGATGGCTTTATTTTTAAAACTATGACTTCTTGTCTCGAATCTTTTCATCATTTTGACGCAAACAAAGGTTGATTACTGCATACAAAAATTGAATGAAAACAACAAACATACCCACGTACATACTAATGAGTGCAAATGCTTCCGCTAGGTGTCGCTAATTTTATTATATACTTTTTATATGAACATTTTAAAAATAAACGATCATTCAAATATTACATAATTAAATATTATGAATCGATTTAAAACAAATTTGGCGATTGTTTGATTTTGACTTTACTATCCCTTTAAGCAGTTTACGCCCACTTGATGTAGGTGGGATGGATTAAAAATAATTTCATGGTAAATAACATATAATACTTACCATAAAATTATTTTCACCTTTCCCGTTTGCATAAATCCCGGGGAAAACAGTTCAACAGAAACCTACCAAAAAAATTAACAAAGTTATTTTCTAAAATATTTTCTATAGCAGGAGAAATAAAAGTGAGACATGTCCCACACTTATTCGATTGTAATAAGTGGGCAGAGCGCCGCTACTAGTAGTGCGTGATAATCATTTGATAATGTTAGTTTTCTTGAAAGGTAAATAAATAAATAGGGAACAACATAAATAGGATGCAAATGATTTTTTATTGATAAACAAGTAAAGAGTAATAGCAAAACATTTTGTTTTAATTTGATTAAAATTTGATTAAAACAAAATTACTAGATAGTGTTAACAACCGTCTTTTCTTTCAAAGGACAATACTTTAATTGCTACAGAAATTAAGGTTTGGATCAAAAAAACTGGTTAAAAACTATTACCTGAATAGTATTCAAATTATAAATTATGTTTGATAAACACGTTTTGTTTTCGTTAGATAATGGTATGTTTGAGCAAAAACGTCAAAAAAACGAGTTTATGTAAGTTAATTTCCAAGAAAATGCATATCTTATTTAAAAACAAATGGAAAATATTGTGTGTGACGTCACTCAGAATATTTTCCATGTTTCAATACTGTACTAGGTATATATACTTCTCTATTTATTTACTATGGTATAATCATATACCTAAACTAGTATAAGATAATTAGATAAAGGAATTAATGTTCTAGCATGATTAATTAGTAGGGTTGTGACAATATGGTTTAAAATCATAGATCTTGAAAATATTATAGACGAAGAGAATTAAAGAGTATTGAATTGTTCTAAACCAGCGGTATATAGTATTCGAAACCATTTCAGGTCGTTTCGTCTATAATATTTCTGGGATCTATGATTTTAAACGCATATTGTCACAGTCCTAGTAATTAGGAGTGAAAACTATTAATTGTTATATAGAATTATTCTCAAAATATGATATACCTTAATCAATTTTACTCACAATAAAAAAAAATATATATAATTTATTTAATATCAATTCATTGTATATTCAATGCTCAATCTATAATATAATTAGATTCTCATTGTTAGATTAGTTTCCCATTTTCTTATAATTTAATAATTTGCTTATCAGTGTTGTTGTTATGAAAATAAACGTATTGCAATAAAATCGATAAAAGTAAAAATAGTCATCAGGAATGTTTTTATTTACGTTTCTTAATCACAAATATTCGAAATGTTTTTTTTTTATTGCATCCAAAAAAAGTTTCACAAACTTGTGGAAATTTGAAATATTCAAAATAAAATTTAAACAAATTAAAATTATTTTTAAAATAAAACGAAATGCTAACTAAACCTAAAACTAGTTTTAGATATTTCAATATATTTACGAATACAGTATTAATTTTAATATGTTACAACTTCTATCAGAGTTGTTTTCATAATAAGTAGAAGTTAGGGTAACGGCTCCTTGTATCGTCCCTCTCCATTTATCGTCACGTTTCAGTTATTTTCGTCCATAACAAGACTTAGAAACATTTCTATGGTTTAGGTATTTTACAAATCGATGTCTCCATATATTTTTGTTATTGTTACAAAAATGTAAGTAATTTCATTTGAAATTACAATCAGAGTGTCAGTTTAAGTGATGAGATGTATGTCAATGCGGTACATTCAGGACAAACCTACCGAAATTGATTAGGTATAGAGAATTTGTTATGCGCGATTTTACGCTTCAAATAATTTTTTTTCAAAATAACGTTCATACAGTTTTACTTACGTTTAATTGCATTTCTTAAATATAAAATCAGAAATTAATTTAGTCATCAATATTTAAAATAAATCGATGTGTCGATATTTGGGTATCAATAAAGAGGATTTTCCATTTATCGTCATGGGGTGACGATAAATGGTATTTTGATCAATTTCGCAATAGTTGTTTTAAAACAGTTTCATGGTTAGTAAATATATTAATTCTCAATATTTATACAATTTTCTATGTTTAAATAGCTTTTACCCATTTATCGACCTACTAGAACTTAATTAGGGTGGTAAGCAGGGGGGGGGGAGTAATTAGAGGGGGGGGGAACCTATACATATATAATAGAAACAGAATAGTTGATTATACTATTCAATCTACCTTGTTCATCTGAATAATGATTAGTAAAGAAATAAAATTTGATTTAATTAGAAAAAGTGTCATCTAATTTGATAAAACGTACAAAATTTCACAAGTTTTAGACGTCATATCATGTTGTTGTATTGCCATACATAATACACGTTATCCAAAGAATGTTTGCACATCTGCGTGTGATTTTAATAATTAATATATAGCTGATATTTATCTTAAAGTCATTTAATAGCTAGATTAGTGTTTACATCTCTCTGAGATTCGGTTAATTTTTATTCACACAGTTTACGATGATATATATTTTGTGAACTTCATCTATTTGGAAAAACAAAACAACGTGATCTATCAAAATTTCGATACGATTTTGGTTTTCTAAATCTTTTTCCTCTCAAAATAAATTTATTTCAGCTGAAATAATTCATATCATAAATTAATTATTGTTAATCCATCATATTATCTTAAATGCCATTTCCAGTTTCCGGGAAAACTTTGAATTTGTTAAATAAACCGCTTAAAATAAAGTTTACTATACATTTTTCATTCTTTTTGAAGTTTTTAATACTCTGTGTGACCCAATAGTACGAAACACTATTGTTATACTCAAGATAATTTAATGAGAAGAAAATTAAAAATATAGTCGCTTTGATTAATTACTTATGTAGGGGTTTTAACGTCTGCTGCAGAATCGGATGCCAATTCACTGACTTCAAAATATAAATTTATTAAGATGAGATTCATGAGCAAAGTCAAATACCACCTGTCGGTGTCTTGCTCATGGATGCAGTAAAGCTACTCCGTGAATGTAGTCACGTAACAAAAATGTGACGAAGAAGTATACGTATACGGTATATCTTGTGATTGTACTCACGGATCGAAGAGGAAGATGAAGAGGTGATAGTAAATGAAACCAACGAGTCTACCTAACACAAAAACTAAGACCTCGTAGTTGAAGAACATAAACCCAGCGCTTCCCTCTAAAACATTTAGTTGCGTTACAAAAGATTTACTTGGATAAAATGGGGAAAATATTTCATGATCCAAATTACAACAGTTCAGGGCACAGAGTGACCATTTTCGTCACATTCCTTGGTAAGGGACTGCATTCACTGAGTAGCTTTCCTACATCCATGAGCTTTGTCACACTGATGGTGGTAGGTGACTTTGTTCATGAAGCCACTTTTCTTTCTGACTGCTTCTTCGAGTCCCTTGCATTCAATTTTATTTGACATCAGCGATATATGGCCTTTGGTTCCGAAGCAGACGTTAAACCCCCTACTAGCTGCAATCAATAATTTCTCCATTCTGGCATCATTTCCCCTACTAAGACAATTTTTCCCTCATTCTACCTGATTTTTCCCCATTCCAACCTGATTTTCCCCCATTCTACCTAATTTCCCCCACTCTACCTAATTTTCTCAATTCCACCTGATTTTCCCCAATTCTATCTAATTATCCCCCATTCTACCTAATTTTCTCAATTCTACCTTATTTTTCCCCATTCTACCTGATTTTCCCCCCATTCTACCTAATTTTCCCAATTCTACCAAATTTTCCCACATTTTACCTAATTTTCCTCCATTATACCTGATTTTCCCTGCATTCTACCTAATTTTCCCTGTATTCTACATAATTTTCCCAATTATATCCAATTTTCCTCCATTCTACCTGATTTTCCCTGCATTCTACCTAATTTTCCCTGTATTCTACATAATTTTCCCAATTGTATCCAATTTTCCTCCATTCTACCTGATTTTCCTCCATTCTACCTGATTTTTCCCATTCTACCTAATTTTCCCCATTCTACCTAATTTTCCCCATTCTATCTGATTTTCCCCATTCAATCTGATTTTCCCCCATCCTGCAAGCTGTTCAATGAAAATTTTATTCTGTGGACGATATCACCCATGACGATAAATGGGTAATAACATGTGACGATATTTGGTTTCAACATGTCGATATTTGGAGTTTTTCATATTTAATATTTGATTCAATGTAGATTAATTTATACTTAAGTAATTGCATAGTACTTTATATGGTTTAAAAGATTTGAATTTCATCTTTTATTTGGTTCTGTCGTATATGCAATAGTAGAGAGGAGAGTTACACAATAATAATAGTTTTGAAGGAAACCTCTTAAGTGGCCGATAAATGGGGACTTTCCCCTATCTTATGTCATTAGTTCTTGCTTATAAACATTGGAAGCTAGGTGTTACAACGCAATAGAACGTTCCATTATTTATACCATTTCTAAACTTTGGAAATTTTGATCTCATTTCTAACCAATCACTACCTAGGTACCTACCTACATGGTGCAACAACTTGATATAGCCAACTAAATTGATAAAAACATACCTAGATAATCTAAATCTAACAGGGAAATGTAATTATATTACAGATTGAACATTCATTCAACTTATTAATTTTGTTTTATTGTGAGAATAATTAATTAAGCTAGTGATTACCTAGGTAAATATCATATTTTGAGAAAAATTATTTAATTAAGCCTACCTAAGGAGTACAACTCAAGGCAACTCACATAAATAGAAAATTAGGGTTTTTATTATATATACTATAATAATAATATAATTATAATATAAAAATTAATTTAAAAATAACATTTTTTATAATTTTACCCACTATAATTGTCTTAATGTTGGTTTTATAACGTCATGCGTATATCATAACTCCATTGCCCTTAGGTACTATATTTTAATTCTATTTACCGCTATGGAACCTATATGGAAGCACAAATAACTTTTGAAACTGAAAATTACAATAGTAGATAGTGTGTCCCACTGTATGTAGTATAATATATCAGCTAAGCTGAATCAGGGCGCAAGCGGGAAGGGAACGTTCGGTACCACCATTTTGCTTTTATATTAAACATACATTCTCTTTAAAAGAAAATGAAAGTTATAGTTTTGATATATATAACTAAGTCAAACTAAAATAGTTATTAATCTTTTAAAGTTCCTTTTGTAGATAAGGTTCTATAACTTTTGTTACTATATCAGTACACAGATATTTTCTGTTCTCAATATACATACCTACATGGAGCAGAACGTTCTGCACACAGTTAGACTAGGTAGGTACGTTCTGGTTTGTGTCAGTCTTAGCAGTATGGTGCTAGAGAAAAGTTATATGACTTTGCAGTGTTAAATCTACAAACACAATCATGGAGCAGTTGAGAAAAGTAAAAGGGTAAGTATACATCCAAATAAATATGGATCCGTTTATTTACTTTCAAAAGAAAACCTAATTGTCGGATTGTGACTGTGAGGATTTTTTAATTAACTTTATAAGTATAATGATTGTATTGTTTTTTTTTTATTATTTTAGTTATTTATGGAAGCAAGATGTGCCTGTTGAAGAAATGGAATCGGAAGCATCGACTAGCACAAGTGCTTCAAAACCAAAAGAAGAAGACAAACCAAAACCTGCAAAAAAAGAACCAGATCCTAAACCTAAAAAGGTAAGCTTATTAAGCGAATAATTTAAATTTAATTCATTATTTCATATATCTATTTTCTAGTACTATAAACTATGTGTATATACTATAAGTACATACACCTAGTTAGTTGTTAACAGGAACGTTCTACATCGTGTCTATCCTGCTTGTGTTTTGATAAGATTTGGCACAATAATTGCAATGCTGATGTGCCAAATCTTAAATATAGAAAATGTTTTATAGGGAGTACTATTATATTTTGATTATACATTGAGTCGTTACCTCAAATGTTAGATATAACATTATATGTAAGTCACAGTAAGTGTATATTATTCTTAAGCATTTATCAATATTATGATGTATAATAAAAGCAGCGTCTGTCTGTCTGTCCGTCACATTAACCTGATACGAAATTAAATAGGATTGAATAAAAAGTTTCGATTATTTTATTCTGTTAAAAATATGTAGTGAAATAGGAGTAAGTGATAATAATTATTGCATAAATTGAACTACCATCAGTGTCCGTAAAATTGATAAAGTAGAAATGCCTTCATTTTTAACGTCACGCTTAATTTATTAATTTATATTATTAATCATCCTAGTTTAAACCGCTGAATTTTCTCATAATCTTTATAACTTTTATTCCTAATTTTTTCGTATTTCAACACGTTTCATTGATATTTCTATATTAATAAAAATGTAATTATGTTAAAGCAGCAGACACTTAATTTAGGCTCGCAGTACTCGGAAAGTGGGTGTAAGAATAAAGCACGATAGGTCAGTCAAAAATTGTTAAGGGTCACCTTATTTCACGTCCTTTTTTATAGGTTCCCTCCAAGTTATTTTCTTTACTTCATTAATCAATGAATGTTTTTTATCATTTTGCTGCAAATCCCATGAAATTTGATAGCTTATGTTTAATTTTATTTTTTAAAGATTTTCTAAATCAAAACTCAACTTTGACCTATTTTACTTCTGACTTGCAAATTTTCATTCCGAAGAAAAAGAATGTACACCATTTGTTTTGAATGTCAGCAAGTTTGGTATAATTGATTGAATAGTAAATATTCGTTTAAATTTGGAGAAACCTATTATATTTTTATAACGTTCATATACTTCAGGAAATCATGTACAGCTTAAAACGAAGACCGGATATGCATTGTTTGTTTATTAAATTTATATAGGAAAGCAAAACAAAGAGTGTACAGTCTTTTTCTTCAGCGTCATATTAGTGTTTCGAACAATTGTTGCAAACACATCCTTACCAACTTTAGAAGCATATATATATATATATAGAAAAATATATACTGAATCGATTTTTTTGTGGTTTGCAGATTAATAATCCTAGATCTTAGTTTTATGATATTAGGTATTGTGTATTAAACTTAATTTTTCTCGGAGACTGGGAAATGTATTATCTAGTAATACATTCGATAAGCTATGTTTATTTATTTCACATGAAGAAATAAATGCTAAAAAATATACTAAAATTATGATTATACAAAAATGATAAAGAAACGGTTTAATTTTTAAAATTACCATTTCCTGTCTTAACGCTTTTTGTAATCGTTATCCCTCCATTTTAACGGTTTTAGGAACGTTCTGCTGATAATATGATCGTATAATCTAATCTAACAATTTAGTACGTTCTCCAACCTACTATAAGTTCTCGTTACGTATGTGTTATTTCAAACTCCTATACATAATAACTGAACGACGGTGTAATACGTAACGCGAGAACGTTCTGGTTCTGTTATCAGCATAACCACTTGGTTAGCGTCGTTATCTTTGAATAGGAACGTTCTGTATTTCATACATTCATATATATTATTTCATATTATTATTTGTCAATGAATAAAGTTTATTGAAGATGTTAAAAATAGTTACAAGTTCGGTCACATAGAACAATATATGCATTTTTGAAATTCAACCTAATATATGCAAATGATTATTATCGTCAAGCCCGTTATAGTAGCTAGAAGCTATTCTTCATTTAAAGTTTGATTTTAAAATGTCAATTCAAATTCTAAAGGGTCGTACACACGTAGGGTTTTTTAAGTCTTTCCACCAGAATTTTTGCTAAGCTCCTCCTACTTTTTCCATAAGAATATAAGAAAAATATATATATATAAATATCGTATAATTATTATTTGGTATCCATGATACCTGCAGGTATCATGGATACCAACTGAAATAAATAACAATTATATCGTTTTTTCTTATATTCTCGTGGAAAAAGTAGGAGGAGCTTAGCAAAAAGTCTGGTGGAAAGACTTAAAAAACCCTACGTGTGTACGGCCCTTTAGGTTTTCTTTTTATAAGATTCATTCTCTTTGCTTTGTAAAAAATGGATGGAAACATTGAGTAAGTAATTAATTAAGATTCTTGTTTTTAATTGCTCATAAGGTTCAAAAACAGTGAAACTGAATTAAATCTATGATTAAATGGACCGAATAGTATTAAATTAATTGCCAAGTTTAAAGATCCCTTCCACTGCAAATTACAATTTCTCTTGATATGATTTAAGTTTGTAGAGCTAAGATTATATAACAGATCACAGTTAATAGATAAGAAATTGTAGATATATATGATAAATATAGATATATATGAAATATTCTCACCAACCTTCACTTTCCGACTTTCTAATAGATCAATCTATAGAAGAAAAAGAATGGAATACTAAATATTTCTCGTATTGTCGTATATTTGATAATAATTGGGTATTTTGGTAGTTTTATTGGTACTTCCTAATAATTTTTAGGATATATTGGTATTCTGGTAACTGTATATAGCCATCACCGAAAAATAAAGAAATTTGAATGACAGAAAAAAGGCGGAATTTAAAAAAGGCGGGATTTAAAAAAAATCGGAATTTCAAAATATACGGGATTTCAAACAATACGGAGAAAAAATACGGGATACAAATTAAAATCAAATAAATTAACGTTTCTTTGAACCTACCTCTTTCAGCAAGTGGTGGACATGCCTCAAAAAGCTAAAGTCTACCGACTGCAAATGCATGATAGGGAGGAAGAGGAAGACAAATACCACAGTATAGTGCAACTACCGCCAGATTTGCAAAGGATAGAGCACGTAGAAAAAGGCAGACACGATTACGAAATCAGGACAAAGAATCAAGAGTATATGAAGGAGGGCTACGGATGGACTTACAACATCGTCTTCATTGATAACTCTCGGTCCATGTACCATTACTGGTTTGATATATGCAGAGGATGGAATCGAATGATCGAGAAGAAAATAGATGGTCAGTTCCGAATGATGTTATCACTGAGAAAAAAATACGAGTCAAATTGACTCAAAAATTGAGTTTCCAGCTTGTTCCAAAACCGGCTCAAAAATGTAGGTCAATTTGACTCATCCTTACATTTTACCGAAAGAATAAGAGTCATATTGACTCATAATTCATAGTCAGATTGACTCAGTTAGAGTCAATCAAAAAAATACTCCAATATTAGAGTTTTGCAGTCTTGACTCAAGCTAAGACTCAGGTTGACTCGCAATTTTTTCTGAGTGATGTCAAAATCTTTTGATACCTAATAATGTAACTGTAAATTCATTGTAATATTTTTCCACAGGTCACATTGATGTCTACTCCTTCGATGATCGAATTCGGTACATGGGTAGCTCTGGAAAGTTGAACGAAGGAAGTTTTAGTGCTGGTGGAACAAACCTTACCAGACCTCTTATAAAACTGAAGAAACTGATAATCGCCGCTCCACAGAGACACGTCAGAGTCTTTTTCATGACTGATGGATGCCATAAAGATAATGGACGCGGAGGTAGAATGCCAGAGGATGTGCTGAGAAATATGAGAATCAGGGGTGACAGACGCATTGATGTCTTTGTGCTTGCTCTTGGTTATGATTTCCCTGTCGACTTGAGTATTAAGCTGCGGTCCAAACTGCATTCAGGTCCTCCACAAATACCAACCATGTTCTGGGCCAAGAATCATCGTCAAACCACTGACCAAGTGGCTGCAATGTGTGAACACCTCTACACATCCGTTGCAATTGACCCAACTATTCCTCCTACTATAATGCCTAAAATTAATGAGAAAAGAATGACTTCCTATTCAGGTGAGTATCTGTATTTCAAAATGGATCCTGAAACCCTCATGTCGAAGGTGAAACTGCTCTGCTTTGATGACACTAAGGAGAAGTTCGAGAAGGATTGGAGAAGAGAGGCCGAGAAATACATCAGTGACTACGATGATCATGACTATGGATTTGAAGAAGAGCTCATGGGTCGAAGAATGATGATGGATCACAGGATGATGGCACGTAAAGACTTGAAAAGGGATTACGATGAACATTTCTTTGATATGATGAGCAGGACAATGGATCGTGAAACGTTTGACGAGATGGCATATAGATATGGCGTAGATCCCTCTGCAATTAAAAAGAAGCCGAAGCTTTTCTGGAGAGACATGAAACTTCAAGCCAATCTTTTATTTGATCCAAATATCAAGGATGTAGACACAAATCTATTCCAAAATACAATCTGCAAGATCTGGTGTTCTATATTGCTTCAGAAGAGCAAAAACGGAGCAGAGTTTGACATGGGTATTTATGATGTGATGAAAGAAATTTTCTCTATCTGCGCTGATAGAGAAGCTGAGAAAACAAGCGAAAAAAGCGGGACTAAGGACAAAATCGCTGCAAGAATTGAGAGAAAAGCAAGGATGACACTCAAATCCGATTTCGATACGTTCATCAAAGAAAGCAAAGAAACTGTAGATATCAGCAATAAGTTTGGTGATTCTTTGTTGTTGGCTGAGAAAATTCTGAAGACAACAGTTGAAGATAAGTACAGAAATAAAGTCCTGAAAACGAAGGGATATGGTGACGATAAGGAATGGAAGAGTGATATGGATAAATTCATAGCCCACTACAAGCGACTTCTTCCTCAGATCAAACAGATTCCTGAACCAACTCCTGAAGACAGCTGCAGGATCACTCTTCAGTCGTTCATTGGCGATCTACAGGATGACGGTGCGGAGAGACTATTGACTTCTGACAAATACTTTTTCCTTAAAGAGATGACTTTTGCAGGTGTACCTATTTACTCTCCAATTAAAGATTCAACCCAAATGAATCCATGGACTCTTCAGATCTGGAACATCTGTCTGAGTCCCTATGAGATTGTAAGCCCAGGTATAATGGAAGCAGCAGCAAAAAAGAAGTTCGACTTCAAGTACTCAGATGACAAATCCATGTACCTCGAAGGATACAAACGTGAAACTAAGATGAATATAGTAGTGCCACTGATTCCTCGCGAACATTGTGACCTGCTGAAACCGCTAATAACCTCCACTATCTTCGCAGCTGCCTGCAGTTATTGCATTCTCAAGAATGCAAACATAGTCGACAAAAACTGTCACTTAGCTGCTCTGGGCTGTATCTGGATGAGATCAATCAGCCGATTTCCCGTCGATAAACGGCCTGAGTACATCAAAAACCGTATTCTCAATATTGAGGCAAATGGACGACAATACATGAGTCGACCTTCTATTGCTGCTTACATCGAGTGCATGTTCAAGCATCCACAAATCTCTCTCACAACAGAAGCGGCAGACACCTACAATAATATCACCATGAAGTGCGAGTCTCTAATCAAACCAACCTTCCTTCTTCATCTCGCCAAAGACAACGAGGAATTGGTTGATAAATACTCGTCCAATCTGCCAAAGTTCATCAGGCTTATCACAATGGAATTCTTCGGAAGATGTATTTCAAAATACCAGTCAACAACTCCGTTCATCGATTTCTTCCTGCCAGCTGTTGAAAAAGATAGCAGACAGAGTTGGCTGGATGTAAAATCCACTGTGAGTTTTTAATATTTCTATTTTGATATGTCGTTATATTCATTTCAAACTTTCATTCATGCAATTCTCTTACCTTTACTTATTATAAAAGAAAACTTTGTTTTAATCTACCTTATGTTACAGTCATAATCTGCTACTTTAACTTTATTCGATGATATTATTTCTTCCTATTTAACCAATAGTCTATAACTTTTTTTAGCAAATCTTCTCTCTGCTCGATAAATCTGGTGAAGAGCTGTTGATAGCATACCCTGACTTGCAAAGCTTGAAGCCCTTCGTCGAAAAGACCGTCAAAGAGAAGATGGAAGTGGTCAAAGATGACCTACAATGGACGAATATGGTTCAGAGCAGTGACGTTAAGCCCATCGAGTTTAAAGCTGCAGCATCTGCATCAACTTCAGCCCCGGCCCGTACAACAAGGAACTACAATTACGACACAGACGAGGAAGCAGGTGCAAGTGACGATGATGATGATGATATCAGACGATATGGAGAGGACGATGACATGAATACCAATGATGAGGAAAACTACCCTATCTTCTACCAAATCAAAAGTCTTTCGCCTAACTTCACAAAGGTATTGCCTATGTGAAATTGCTCAAAGTTTCTTGAATTTTTTGCTTTATGATGTTATTTCTTTCAGTTTTATATCTCGTGATAACGTTAAAAACTTATTCACAAACAGATCAACAAGTTAAGACACTCAGGAAGTGTTGGCCAAGTTACCTTCAATGATCTTAAGGCATGGGCTAACGAAATGTTACACAGCTTGGGTCCTATCCCACCTGAAGAAATGGAACTTGGAAATGATGATGGTCCATCAGATGGAGGTCCAGGAGCAGGTCCATCAGATGGAGGTCCAGGAGCAGGTCCATCATCTGGAGGGGCTGAAGGATCGTCCCAGCCCGCTGGAGCTACATCAAGTGAAATGGAATCCGAGGAAGGAGAAGAAAAGCCTGCCGCTAAGAAAAAATCAGTCAGGAGTAAAATCCATTTGATTCAGGATGATATCGATGATGCCTTCAATGTTAACAATGTGAGTTTACCGTATATATATTTGAATTTCTTAATAATTCTTTTAATTTAAGATTGCTATATGTCAACAAACAACAATAAACAAAGCAGTAACACAGTTCTTGTAAGATATGATTACATACTGAATAGGCAACTATAAATTCTAGAACTACTGCGGCATAGAGGATCTAATCCTACATCTCTATAATATCTAATTCTACATAATGTTTCTTCTTTTGACAGATCTCCTTGTACATCTACCACGCTCTCATGCACAGAGGATCTAGGGAACGACTTCGGACAGAAATGATAACTGCAAGCGAGGCAATCGACAAAATAGAGGAGTTAATAGAAGCAGAATGGAAGAGAGTTGTCACGTCCGAGCTGATACCGCTGGTGAGGATTTTTTTTTTATCATTTTTTTATGGTTGATACTCTTAATTGTGCTTTTACCATTGCTTTCACTTTTTATTGAAGTAAGTTGCAAAATAATTTGCTTTTCTTAAGTGATTGAAGGACATCAAATGCTTTATTTTAAATCGAGAAACTTTAAGTCGAGATAGCTACTATTAAATATTATTTTTATTTTCAGGTCGAGAAGCGTATCAACGACGCCTGGATGGGTGCGTACAATGCTGCGCATCTCAACAATTACGCCATTCCCATGACAAGGAGACAGCTCATAGAAGCGGCACAGAACAGAGGAATTCAAGTCAATGAGCAAAACTTCAACAAAGTCTACAAGTTCGTATAAATGAAATATAATAAAGCAAATCCTTTGAATCCTTCATATGATACTGGATACTAAATCTTTCTATAGTTTTAGTAATTAAAAATGTCGTTCTGACATATCGTTGTTTGCACATCATCACAGTGACCAGAGTTTCTGCTAAGCTCCTTCTACTTTTTCCACAAGAATATAAGAAAAAACTATACAAATTGTTCAATTATTATTTGGTATCCATGATACATGCATGTATCATGGATACCAACTGAAATAAATAACAATTATATCGTTTTTTCTTATATTCTCGTTGAAAAAGTAGGAGGAGCTTAGCAAAAAGTCTGGTGGAAAGACTTAAAAACCCTACGTGTGTACGGCTCTTTACAGACAGTTCTTATTTTTTAATGTTTCCCTCCTCTTCGTCAGGTATCGCCCCAGTACTGGCCTCTGCCGCAACTGCTGCATGATAGAAAGTTGTCCCCTGTACCTCCAACCTAGGAATAACACCAACGCTCATATCGAAGTCGAGAGACTCGCCAGGGGCAGGTGGAACTTCCCCGATGCACTTCATTTGGTAAGTAGGACATGACCTCTCGGAAAATTAACCTATTCAGGAATTAACCCGTACACTGTTGCTTAACTTTAACTTTGCTGATGTGCCACATCTACAGATTGCTGTCCCAAAATAAGGCCAACCTCCATTTACGGGTTAACTTTTTTTTAATTAGCTGAAAAGTTGATAAAAATGAGCTTATGGCCGCAAAGCTGAGTTTTGCAAAAAGAACATTAATTGCCTCAATTGACCACAAGAATCAATATAAAATTTATCTCCATGGTATACTATTTACTTTTATACCTATCAATTTGATTCATAGTGTTCAAAAAACATTGTGTAATTAATATCGTAATTTTCACTCTAGGCCGCAGCTACAAGAAACGACACACCGGAACAAATTGCCGAAGACTTGAAGAGGAAGAACGTTCCCATACGCAACGGGAAGACAACGAACTTGTCTAATAATCTGGATGACTTGGTGGAACAGGTTAAAGCTGTGCAGGATATGTACAAAAAGTTCAAGGAAGACCAGGAGAAGGATGAAAACAGCAAGGGTGGAAGTAGCAAATAATGAAAACCGAAAAGGATGGAAACTATGAAGGACGGAAAAAGAAAAGAATGAAAACTGTGAAGGATGGAAACTATGAAAGATAGAAGCAGAAAATGGTGGAAACTGTGAAATACAGAAACAGAAAATAATGGAAACTTTGGAAGATAGAAACTACCAATGATGGAAATATTTCCAGGCTAGCATAGAAGAGTTCAATGTTTTTATTTAAATTATATTTAGTATATGTTAATATAGAGAATAATAGTAATAATAGTTCTTGATAGTTTTTAAAATACATCATTGTAATATAAACAGAACCTATATACATCTGCAAGTTTATTATTGTTACATTACTTACATATAGTAGTGAATTTAGAGGACAACTAAAAATAATGTATATTACAATCACTAACAAGATACTAAATGGAACATCCACTTTTCAATTGTTTGTGATTAAAAAAAAAATTATTACTGAACGTACTTTTAGTTTTAGAAATATCTTATATTTGATTAAAATTGAGCATTTAAGTTGATTAAATTTAAAATGTAAATATTATTTAATGTTTTAATTAGATTGTTAAATGTAATTTACTTTATTGTAATATCTAGTTAAGTGTAAATACATAGTGTGTATGATTCGAGATATCGAATAATTTCACATATCTAAAGGATTTACAGACCATATGATAATTAAAATAACAAGTTAAATTTATTTTGTTATGTATATAATTTGAGAGTTTTAGTAAATTCAACTCGTTTTATTAATTTCTATATGATCGAAAATGTGAAACCGTGCGATAACTCGGAACTTACCTTAGGTTTATTTATGTTTAATTTTGTTTGTCAAAATTAAAAACATTTTTATATGTCGTAAACGAAAACTTTTAAACTTTTATGAATAAAATTAATTAATAATAATATGTAGATTTGATTTTGTTTCTATTTAAGCTTCAACCAAAATAATTTTAATAATTATGATTTATTAATTTTATTATTAATATAATAATAAGTTTTACTATTAATATAGTATTAGAAATTTTTCTGTATCTAGAATATGAGGCTAAATATTGTATATAAGAATTGTTTTAAAATTATTCATAAAATTGTATGTCAATAAACCTTGCTAGTTTTATTAACACCAATATAGTATTTACTATTTAATGAATTTATTTGAAGTTTATAGGTCTGAATTTAGATTAAAATAAAATTAGATAGAACTACAGGTTGCGGAGAAAGTCCCCGATCAAATTTTATTTTTTAAATTAAAGATGTTATTTATTTACTAAATTTATCCATTTACATCTCATTCTCTTCCTATAATCATATACTTTAATGTTCCAGGTCTAAATTTTAGTAAATTTACTTTGTCTTTTGTAAAAATGAGGTAACCTGAGGCTATTATTCAGCTACACTGCGCGGGGAAGACAAACCCTGAGACTTGCCCAGAGATTGTTAAAGGTCCTCTCCAGGCTCCGGAGAAAAAATGAGTTTATTACATAATATTATAGAACTAAGGTCTACGATCATTATTCCGCAAACTGCATACAATTCGGTTCAGTATATATTTTACTATTTACTTTTAAAGTTTTTTAATACTCTGTGAGCAACAATCAAGCGAATCTCCAACCTGACGCTGAAAAAGAAGATTGTACACTCTTTGTTTTGATTTCAAATTTAGATTTTTAAACAAACGATGCGTTTTTGGCCTTCTTTTAAGATATTAATTGTTTCTAAAAGTATATAAACGTTTCTATAATAAGTTAATCCAAATTTAAACCTTTAAACGAAAAATAAATAGATTTATTGAACCAAATACCTAGTTGACAATCAAAACAAATGGTGTACATTCTTCTTCTTCAGACTGAAACTTAGAAAGTCGGAAGTAAAGTAGGTTTTGTAGAGTTTGGATTATAAAAATCTTTAAAAGCATATAAAATTAGAAATATACTATCAAATTTTATGGGGTTTGCAGTAAAATGATAAGAAACATTGGCCTCGTTGATTTAAGCAATAAAAAAATTTGCTTGGAGGGGACCTTTAAGCTGTTTAACACCGAAATCGACTGTTAGGGATACTGTTAAACACTACCAAGAACTGGAGACAACAGGTGATCGGCCCAGATGTGGACGACCTCGCACTGCACGCACTCCAACCAAAACCAAAGCCATTAGAGAGCGGATAAAGAGGAACCCCTAGATAAGCATGAGAAAGACGGCTAAGAGTATGGATATCGACGAAAAAAGTGTGAGAACCATCTTCAAAGAAGACCTCAAAGAAGACCATCTTCAAGAAGACCTTGTCCTCTTCAAAATGACCAGCATGCAACAGATTGTTACGCACGAAGGAAGTACCAAAGATTATCACTGCAGCGATACCTCACTCGAGAACTACTCGAACCAAAACTACAGACCAATCTGACTCAAGACATAAGCTGAGTACAATAGGAATAAATAGATAAAAATTAACTCTTGTTTGATTGTCACATTTATTAATTCATCATTTGTTTATGTATTAATTAGAACTGGAAAAGAAGAAAATAAGAGGATAGGCTATATAGATAAGTAATAATTAAGTAAGAAGTGTGTGGCTTAGAAGTGGATATAATAAAACACTTTCTAAGACCAGAGAAACACACATTAGAAAAATCTTACAGGGATATGATTCCATGTGATAAAGCATACACATTAAATATATTTCACATCGGCTAATATGGTTAAGAACCTAAATTTACAGTGAAACTCCTCTATAATGAAATCATGCATTGTTTTTGTATGTCGTGAGTAAGGAAATTACCTCTATAGTAATCAAAATAGCCGTTAGTTTTCTGAAACTGATGGCCATTCATGGCAGACTAAGGAAATTGATCACTATAGAAGCTACTTTCTTACTCAGGACTCTACAGATCGCTATAGAAGATTTCATTAATTATAGAGGAGTTTTACTGTATGAAGACTGGGGAAGGGTAAACATGCAATGTTTTTCAAAAAGTTCTTGAATGTTCGATATAAAGCCGATTCATTCACTAAAAACTGAAAGCTGCATGCCCCTTAGATGGACGATTTCTTCCTCCTGATACTTGGTTCTTTTATGGCTGCTTCACACATCACTGTGATCCGTCTGGGACGTCACCGGTCAGTGATTTTTTATCACTGAGGAGAGCCGGTACTGTGTGAATGTGTCCGTTGAAATTAATTTAACGATATATTTTTTCACTGACACTGAATCACTGAGAGGAGAGTGACGGAGACGGAACGGTGACGGGCCGGACGGATCCCGGTGATGTGTGAAGCAGCCTTTATGGTTGATAAACCCAAATCCCAAGCCGGTTCCAATCGCTAACCAGAGTGGGCCTCTTAATCGGTCCGATACTTAATCGGGTCTAACTAAATAAAACTTCGAAAGCCATGATAAGTAATTTATTAAAGGTCCTCTCCAGGCTCCGGGAAAAAAATAAGTTTATTACATAATATTTTAGAACTAAGGTTTACGATAATTATCCCGCAAACTGCATACAATTCGGTTCATTATATATTTTATTATTTGCTTTTAAAGTTTTTTTTAAACCAAATACCTAGTTGACAATCAAAACAAATGGTGTACATTCTTCTTCTTCAGACTGAAAATTAGAAAGTCGGAAGTAAAGTTGGTTTTGTAGAGATTGGATTATAAAAATCTTTAAAAGCATATAAAATTAAAAATATGCTATTAAATTTGATGGGGTTTGCAGTAAACTAATAAGAAACATTAGCCTCGTTGATTTAAGCAATAAAAAAATTTGCTTGGAGGGGACCTTTAAAATATGATTTTCACGATTGATCCAATAAATGTTCGAGTTGTAGTTTTATTAGGAACGGGAAAATTCGTATGGAATTTATTCGCATTTTGATAATTATCAAGAAAAATTATATTTATTGAAACAAGCATGCATGGTAGAGGTGATAATACTATTTATCCCCCTAGAAATTGTATTGATATTTTGATGTATAATAAATGTATAATTCATGGATGACCCTAAAAATGTAGAATTTTCTAAATACTACTCAGCACATCACCACCACCGATACCTTTCATGATTGGTTTCTTCTCGCCGTCAAGATGGCTCTATTTTGTCGCTCTTTTCCACGGGCTATTTTATTAAGAAATGTAACTAAAACATCTCCTTTGAGAATAGCTGCCATTTCTACCACCAAGAAAGATAAGGACAGTACAACAGCCGTCACTCCTCAACTTTTTGACGAGACTGCAGCAGAGAAGTTCGATGCTAGGGTCACACAAAAGGTAAATAATTAAACAGATTGGCAACTGCAGCATTCAAAGAATGATTCCTCCATTAACAATGTATTCTTTAATATTTTTTTCTATATTCACTTTAATAAAAATGAATTATTCAAACCTAAAGCTATTATCTGAACATTTTAATTTGACCAGTTTGCCAATTCAACTGTTTACAGAAACTGGTAAAGTGTTTGCAGAGATCTCTTATTCTGTACCAGTCTGCAGAATATGGAACATTGTTCCAAGACTCTCTGCGGGAGTTTTTGAATGAAATTTTAGAAATTGGAGATCTCTGCGGGAGATTTTGAATTAATTCCTATGTTACCATCAATTTAGCTGCGGGAGATTTTGAATTAATTCCTATGTTACCATTAATTTAGCTGCAGGAGATTCTGAATCTGCTGCTGAGAGTCAGAGAGTAGCTCTCTCTCAAATTAAAGTCTCTGCGGGAGAAGAGACACATTGCAGACTGGATTCTGTACAGTGTTCACAACTTCACAGCCAAGCAAAATAGTATGTCTCATAAACTCGCCATTTGTCTCTCCAGCTCTCTCCAAAATTCAACAAATTCTCTCCAAAATGATCAAATTTTCATAAATTCTCTCCAAAATAACATTGTAGCATAGGAGAAAAAATAGATAAAACTCGCCATTTGCAATTGAAGGGCTCAAAAATTACTGTCACAAACTCGCCATTTAAATGGCGAGTTTGGACATGCTTTATTACTTGGCTTCACAGTAGAAATAGAATTAATATAAATATTGGGATCAATTCAGAAGTGTTTGTAGCATAATTAATGTAAACATAGGAACCATGTTTCAAAGTATTATTGTATGGTTTTTAAGGGGTCAAATAATTTGGAAAAACTGTAATTAACTGTGAAATCAGTTAAATCACTATTAAAATCCCTGTCTGCAGAATATGGGACAATGGGAGATATTTGGGATATTTTCTCTGAACAATTTTGAATTAATTCCTATAACCACTCTGGAAAATACAAAATAGAAATACCTTAGGCTAACCACTAACAGATGAATTTTAGAGGCTAAATGCTATTAGGTATGCTGCGGATTATCATTATACAATTCCCATTACTTTATTAATTCAAGGTTTGCTAACCTCCAAGTTCCAACAGAAAGATTAATTAATCAGAAAAGACCACTCTTTCCACCAGTCTCACTTCTCAGCAGTCTGCAAAATCCAAGTAATCTAATAAAGCATGTCCAAACTCGCCATTTTAATGGCGCCAAGACTCTCTGCCCAGTCTGCAGAATGTGTCTCTTCTCCCGTAGAGATTTAAATTTGAGAGACAGTTACTATCTGACTCTCAGTAGCAGATTCAGAATCTCCCGCAGCTAAATTAATGGTAACATAGGAATTAATTCAAAATCTCCCGCAGCTAAATTAATGGTAACATAGGAATTATTTCAAGATCTCCTGCAGAGTGCAGAGATCTCAAATTTCTATAATTCAATAAAAAACTCCCGCAGAGACCAGTTTGTTTTTAGTGCACTGAACTCCTCTGACTTTTTCAAAAATCTGAGAAATAGCTGCCAACATTTTTCATCAATTTGTCTATTCCAGTTTCTCCTCCATAAATTAATGGTAACATAGGAATTAATAGCTAAATATCCCCAGACATTGTAGGAATATTTTTATTAGAGAAATTGAATATCTCCCGACATATCATTGGAATTTACCACCAAATACAATCTGGCGCAGAGAGTCTTGGAAAAATGTTCCATATAATTCTGCAGACTGGCTCTCTGTGGGAGTTTTGATTGAATTTTTATAAATTGGAGATCTTGAATTAATTCCTATGTTGCCATTAATTTAGATGCGGGAGATTTTGAATTAATTCCTATGCTGCCATTAATTTAGCTTTGGGAGATTCTGAATCTGCTACTGAGAGTCGGAGAGTAACTGTCTCTCAAATTAAAATCTCTGCGGGAGAAGAGACGCATTCTGCAGACTGCTTTTTCCAGAGACCAGAGTGGCCCTATATTTACATTAATTTTGCTATGAACACTTCTGATTTCTGAATTAATCCCTATATTCCAGTTTGGACTCTGCAAAGCATGCACATCTGACCTGTCTGCAAAATATGGGACATTTTTAACATTTTCTGTGCGAACAATCCTTAATTTTCTCCTATATTTACATGTATTTTACTGAGAACAGAAACCAAATTAGATGATTTCTTGGAGAACACATTACCAGTTCCTGCAGCCTGGCTGAATCTGACAATCATTCTCCAGATAGGTATTTAATTTTTGGGGTAATTTCTCTCCAAAGATTTTCAAATTTCTCTCCAAAAATAAAATGGGCAGGATTTTTAAAATACTCTCCATTAAAAATAGGAATGAATTAGAAAATTGTTGCCAAACTCGGAATCGTAGCCCAGTCTGCAAAAGATGCATGAAGTTTATCTGATAATCCGGCGACTGTTGAGGCTGTGAAATTAGTCTCCTGAATTATCTGGCGACTATTTCCTAATAAATTTCTATGTTTTCATGTAATTAGTGGAGAGAATTTTGAGATTTATGGTCATTTTGGAGAGAAATTTTTTATTTTCATTGATATACCTTATACTATGAGCAATATCTATTTCGTTGTTTTCAATGTGAGGGCTCCACCACTGTGTCAGTGGTGGAGCCCTCACATTGTGAATGCTGAGTTTCATCCAGGACCAGGTGGCGAACCTGTGCACTGGATTGGCTGTATGTGTGTGTAGTGCGTGTTAAATGTTATGCGTGTTGGTGAAGTGTGTGTTCCTCTCATGTACTACATCCCCCCCCCCCCCTTACGTTCCCAGTACTGCCAGTCTGTATTTTGTGGTACATTTTCCCCCTTTGAGAATAATATTCTGGCAAAGTCGGTGGATTTTTAGCTATTTATTCCTATGTTACCATTAATTTTTTGTGGAAAAATGGGTAAAATGTTGGTGGATCAGTCAAATTACTGAAAATTTATGGTGGATTTTATCAGTTTTTCAGAAAAGTCAGTGGAATTTTGTGCACCAAATACAGACTAGCCCAGTAGAGCTACCCACCTGTCTATAAGGGGGCAACTCCAGCTGGGTCAGTCCAGAGGTTTTCCGGGGTACGGGTGGTAAGGACTGCAGTACAGTTGAAGAGATGTTAAGTGTTGTGCGCGTTGGTGTTACAAAGTGGACAGTGTGGTGTTGGGTGTGTGTCGGGTGATATCTTGTGTAGATAGCTGTAGAGAAGTGGTGATTTGTTTGTCCTAAGTTGTGTGAGTAGTCTGCGTGTGTGTTTGGGTATTGTTTGTTCATTAGTGTTGATGTCTGGTGGTGTGGCGTTCAGAATTTTGTTGATTTGTTTGTTGTTTACTGTTTAGATATGTTTGAACTGTTTGTTTGTGTATTGTTTTTATGTTTTGTTTGATGGTGTCTGGTGGTGTGTCTAGATTGATTGTGTAGTTGTTGTTGTTGTCATTGATGGTCTGTTTTTTTGTGTCTTTGTGAGGTGTTCTGATGTGTGAGGTAGTGCAGTGGGTGGTCAGGGTGTTGTGTCTTTTGTCTGTATTGTGATGCGTGTAGTTGTAGGTGTTGTTTGAGAGGGAGGGTTTGTGTTTCGTCGTGGAGATGTTGTATGTTTGTGTCTCGTGTGCAACCTGTGGCTATCCTAAGTGCTGTGTTTTTGTATGATCTGTAGTGTGTTGATGTTTGTGTCTGATGTGATGGGTGACCAAACTGTGTTACTGTACTCTAGGACGGGGCGTGTAATTGTTTTGTATGTATTAAGTAGTGTTTCTTTTGTTTTGCCCCAGTGTGTAGATGTGAGAGCTTTGAGGACCTTAAGGGTCTGTTTGGCTTTTTGTGTTGTGTGTTTCATGTGTTGTGAGTATGTGAGCTTGGGGTCAAAGGTGACTCCAAGTATTTTGGGGTTGCGTGTTGTGGGTAGGTCTGTGTCTTGTATTTTGAGTGTGAGTGTTGTGCTGTATTCTGCTGGATCAGGAGTGAAAAGTATTGTATGTGTTTTGGAGGTGTTGAGTGTTAGTTGGATTTGTTTTGTCCAGGTGTGTATCTGTTCTAGGTATGGTTGTATTTGTGCCTGTGCTTGTATGTGGTTCTTGTGTGATGAGAGAATGGTGATGTTGTCTGCGTATGTGATGAGTTGTACTGTGGGTGGTGGTGTGGGTATGTCAGATGTGTATATGTTGAAGAGTGTTGGTGATAGGACGCCTCCTTGTGGTACTCCTGTCTTCATGTGTTTGTGTCTGGAGTTTGTTCCGTTGTATTGTGTGTAGTTGTTGCGTCCTTTTTATTTAATTGGCTATGAATTTGATGACTGTGTGTGGGATGTTAGTGTTGTGGAGTTTGTGTATGTTGACCGTGTCAAAAGCCTTGGACGTGTCCAATTCCTCTGACACGGTTCTGTCTGGTGGTTGTTTCTTGTTGAAACCTTGTGTGATGATGTTGTTTATGATGTGTAGTGCTGTTGTTGTGTAGTGTTTGGTTTTGAAGCCGTGCTGATGTGTTTGTGTAGTGATGTTAGGTGTTATGTACCTGTTGAGTAGGATTCTTTCTATTGTTTTGGCTAATGGTGAGAGTAGTGAGATTGGTCTGTAGGAAGTGCCTGTGTTTTTGTCTTGTTAGCTTTGAGTATTGGTATGATTTTGGCGGTCTTCCATATGTGTGGTATGTTGTTTGTGTTGAGTACAATGTTGTACAGGGTGGGGCGTAAGTTTGGAAGCAAATGAAAGTGCATATTATAATCCAATGAAAAATATATCTAATAATTTACAGTTATGTATTATTACATGAGGATTTAAGAATTCAAAAATCATAAATTTATTCAAAATGTCCCCCCTTGTTTTTAATAACAGCCTCAAATCTCCTCCGAACTCCTCCTACTGCGGCACGCAACTGTTCTTGTGAAATTTCCTTCCAAGATCTCTGGAGCGAACGCTTTAAATCATCCACAATGCGATGAAATTTACCACAGGCCTTTGATTCAAGAATGAAAAATACCGAAAAGTCCATAGGATTAACATCTGGGGAGCAGGGAGGCCACATTTCTTTGGACCAAAACCGTGGAAGATGGTCATGGCACCAGTTTTGAGTGACATTTGCAGTATGTGAAGTCGCGCCGTCTTGCTGAAATGTCCATAGAGTGTCATTACCGAAGTGATCCTTAGCTGACTCCAACATTGGCGTCAAAATATTTTCAATATAACATTTAGCATTGATTTTGGTGCCTTGTTCCACAAAAATTAAAGGAGATCTCCAAGTTTCTGAAACGGCGGCCCAGACCATTACTGAAGCAGGTTTCATGGTTCTGTGGACAGTTTTTTGGTTGTATGGGATGTCATTTGCACTTTTACCAATTATTCTGTCATTCCTCCGGTTGTGAGCCATTTCCACTGTGAAATTTTTTCGTCAGACCAAACAATTTCACCAGCCGTGCCAGACTTCAATTCTCTCAGAAGTGCTTTGCTTCTCTCCAATCTCTTTTTCTTTACAGCTTCTGACAGAGTCCGTCTCTTTTGGAGGGTGAAAGAGGACATCTTTAGGTCTTCTTTGACAACTCTTCTCAAAGTTCTGGGATTCACATAAGCTGTTTTGGCTAACAATCGTATTGACCTTTTCGGGTTCCTCCTGATCTTCTCTCGGGCACATTTTATCAGTTGTTTGGTGCGTTGTGAGCGTGGTCTACCACTTCTTGGACGATCAGTCAAGTCTCCTCTCTCGTTAAAACGCTTCACACACTTCCAAACAGTCGATGTCGCTATTGAGAGAGTCTTTGAAATGACGGAATCTGACTTCCCGGCATGGTGTAGAGCAATAATGGCATTTCTTTTGTCTGAAATTTTTGAATTGACTAAATTTTTGTAAAAAATAACACTGCCACGTCATAATGTAGTGTCTCTACTATAGTTCAAACCCTATCAACTACTTAGGAACTTATTTTTAAGAATTATATTAATGTTTGAAAAATTGCTTCCAAACTTACGCCCCACCCTGTATAATACCATAAGTTAATAGATAGAATATTAGAATGGTGTCTTTATTAGAATAGAGTCTCGCTGACTATTTTTCCCTTTTTCCAGACCTGGGTGTCATGGGGCTACTCAACTCACAACAGAGAAGAAGATGCTACCATGGTTCATGCCATTTTCTTCATGTCCGTGACAATGTGCATCGTAGTTGGAGGATTTTGGATAGCATATGCACCTAGAGGGTCAGTGTGATGCATTGTTTTAATTTATTAAAGAAAAGAAGTTAGGCTAAGTTATGAATTAAGGGACAATTGCACATTTACGATCATATATGATCAATATATAATTAGACATTTTAACTGGTTATCGTAGCTAATTAGTATCCATATCAGCAGGTATCATGGATTGTTACCAATTAAAATAATGAGTTGAGATTTTGTGATTTATTTTTTCATTTATGATCGAGAAGGTAGAACTGTCCGATAATTCCATACTTGACCTATACAAAAACAAAAATACATTAGCTTTATATTAATTGGACAATCATTTGGAGTACTTTAGATGATATAGTGTTGCTATAATTAAAGAGTTAGCTAATAGAATATACTGTGATTGATTTCTAATATTGAGTCACTTTATCTTGTAGAACAGATTACAAATAACTGTAATTGATTAATATTTAAATTGAATTCACTTTTTATTAACACTGGCTATATTGTTCTATTTCATGTTTTTGGTTGCTTTTATGTTTTGATGTCTAGTAGGCTTCATAAACTCTTAATCTAATAATTTCACTTTACACTTTGCTAGGTTAGTTGACCATTTTTTCTAAGAAATATATTAAACATTAATTAAATTAGGTTAATCTTAAATAACAGATTGTTCATTCAAAACTATTCATTGATTGTAATTTATTTTCATCCATAAAAGTTAACAAAATTTCCAAATGAATCATATGAAACTTTTCAATTACATATTTTATCAAATTATATTTTTATTTTGTCTTATTAAATCAATATTGCTTGGCTAATCATGAATTCTTATAATTCTCCAATTAATTTAATTTAAATCTACTTTCTCACCCATAGAATTAAAGACTGGGCCCAAAGAGAGGCTTACCTCGAGATCAGAAGGCGTGAAAAGGCCGGCCTACCGCATGTCGACCCATTCATCGTTCCACCAGAGCAGGTTGTCCTGCCTACAGACGAGGAGTTGGGAGATGAAGAAATTATCATATAAATATTTGTAGTGTGTTTGAGATAAAGATTAGTAGAAATATAAGAGCAAAGTGAAACTTCAGTTTTATAGCCATTTTTCTGTTGTAACATTGAAGATAATTTTCCACAGTAAAATGGTATTGATTAAAACAATTAAAGAACTGAGTTATTAAAATAAGTAGATTTATTTTAGTCTTGAAGTTTCAATGAAGTAATGATCATTCTTTTTGAGTAATAACACTGCAAAGTAACTAGCTATTTGCAAGTTTATTAGATACACAAGTATCGAATTAGTTATTAAATGAATCTGCAAATAATTATAACATTCGGTTATGTTTAATAACTCATTTAAATCAATTGGAAATGCTAATTGAAATTTGGTCTGGTAAAAATGTGGATTTGTAAATACATTTTAATTGTTAAACCTTTTGTTTCAGCTGTTTATTCTCAAATAACCTGGAGATATTTATTCATTAAATATAGAATAGGTTTTTATACAATGCATATACTATATAGGTAACCTATTCTGCTTTCGTTTCAGTATCAGTGTTATATTGATAATAAATATGAATTTATTACCTTTTACTTAAAAACATGGTAGCGTGATCATGGTCAGAGTTAAATAAATTTATTTGATACCTAATAAATAATAATGAATTCGATATCTAATAATTATGAAAAGTGAGAAAATTAGAATAATGTTAATTTTGAAATTGCAGTTGACAAAAATAGGTTTTTATTCTGCGTTCCATAGATATTTTGAGAAAAAGCAATACGGTAAGTTCCGAATTACTGGACAGTTTCCACATTTTCGATCATATACGAAAAAATATGTTTTTATTTCCATTTCATTCAAGAATTTCCATATTTTATCTTAAGGACTTTTAGATTTTGGAATGAAAAGAAAATATTTATTTGAAATTATACATTAATTGCAATTTACAAGAATTCGTTTTTGTTCCACGTTAAATCAAAATTTTGAGGAAAACAGGTTAAATAAGTATGTTTTTATCCATTTTGTTCTTTTAAAACCATTTCGTCAAACTTTTTTTTGTTCACTCATCATTTCAGATTTTTCTATAAGTAAATATAAAATTTAACATCAAGAAGAATATTTGCACACAGTTTAACAGAGTCCAGCTAGGTAAGTTTATTTATTTGGCACTATATATATGCTGTATAAAAAAAAGTAAGTTTTTTTGTAATTTTCCATCATCAAAAGAAACAAATGAAGAACTACTTAGATTGAAATAACTGAGAGTTGCTAATGTAGTTTGTTGTATCACTTCATGATTGTTTTTTATGACCTGGCGGGGAGTTAGGGGCACGCCCCCCGATATACATTTTATGTTTAATCAGTAATGACTAATGAACTATAAAAGTGTCAATAAGGATTAAATAAATATAGGTAAATAAGGATTAAAAAATAGGGGTGGGGTGCTTGTGTCCTACACCCGAAGGAAACTAGGGTAAGTTCTGAGTTATCAGACGGTTCCATGTTTTCGTTCACCTAAGTAAAAGTTTATAATAATTATTGTTTAGCTTTTATTTTAAATCGTATTTTTTTATAATAAATAGAAAACGTGCAACCGTCCGATAACTCGAGGTTTACCCTTATTTTAACTCGAAATTTCTTAGTATCTATCCGAAAATGGTACGTATAGAAAAACTAAAGAAATCAACCATCTTGAAAAAAGAGAATCAAGTTTTACAATAACTGAATTCATTACAACCTGTCCTATACCGTACGATTCCTGTAATTTCTTCAACCATTGGTGGAGTTCAGATAAAGTCCTTCTATGGTAATTCATTAATTGGGTACCGTTATAATTACAAACTGCCATTTTCTATTTACTTATACCTATAGGTATCTAAAATTTCAAATTGTAGTTATACGTGACAGTTCAAGATGCCATTACTTAAACCTAGTTTTATAAGAAAAATAAGCTGGGTAGATATTAGTTTTTATCAACCAATTTATAAATAAATATATTGTTGTTTTAATATGAATATTGCCAATGTTAGTTACAAGACGAAACATGTTTCATTATATATCTTTCAGTTTATATATTTGCAATTATACATTGTTAAAAATTTATTGAGTAATTCGGTACATGAAAACAAAATATGCACGCGGCCATGATTGAAGCTATTGCATTAGAGAATGTCAACAAGGAAGAATTAGTTATGCATCTTGTTCAAATAAGGGATATTACTAGTGTAAGTTACGAATTATTGTCAGTCAGTTCCACATCTTCCATAATATAAGAAAAAACTATGTAATTAATTTTATTTTAGTTAGAATCATGGATAAAAATTAGAATAAGAATAATTATATCGTCATTTCTTATATGACCGAAGATGTGGAACTGTCTGATAATTCATAATTTAACCTTACTTGGCAACACATCCTAGCAGCTCTCTGATTGGTCGAAAATCATGAAGGTGTGAGGTCACGAAACAAAACAAAGACAAAGCAGCTGCAACAACGTAACGTATTTCTATATACAGAGATTGAGATGCTTAAATGTTGCACTCACAACTTGCATCAGCGCCATCTAGCTGTCGGTTACTGCTTCAGAATCTGCTTTGTAAATGTTTTTTTGAGGGACATACTAAATAAAATATATTTTAACTAAATAATGGATTGTTTAATTTGAGAAAAATGTTGAAGAATAAATATAAGAATAGCATAAAATTGCAACTGATCGGTATGACTGTAGAGAAGTGCTGTGTAAACTACGTTGTTCTCGCTGAGCAGCTGTCTGCACAATCAGAAGCTCCCTAACCGTGTTATCGTAAGCACTACGTCAAGACTCTAATTTAAGTACACACTTTTTAATCTTTAAATCTAGTTTATTATAGTTTATACAGTTACTTTATCGTAAATTTCATACGTAGCGTTATCTATAGTACTTTACTGAAGTGTAGTCACTAGTCTTTCGGGTTGTCATCGACTGAATCGGACACTATGGCCGAAGTTGCTGTTCCATTTCCTGCCGAAGCTTTGATGAAAAAGAATGGCCTTCCTGACGATGAAAATATTGACAGTGAATTTATAGAGTTTATTCGCGACGATGACTCTAAATGCGAGGATGGTGTAAATGGCAATGGGCTGGTGAATTTCACTGGGGTTCTGCAGGAGCGCCCCAAAGGGAAGGCTAAGAGGCCCTCCGCCTCTAACGGGCTGGCGAAGTTCAACCTCAGCAGGACCAACTCTGATAGCTCTGTTTTCTCCCCTCCTTTTCGGGCTTTGAAGAACTCTCGCAAGTCGAGGAGTGTTTTTGGACGGGGTCTGCCAAAGAAAGGTAAGATACCTACCTATCTACCTAATTAAATAATATACTATCTAGTGCTCTAAACTGATAAAATTGTATTTTTTAAATTTCCAGCTTATTAGGTAGTTACCTAGGTACTATCAAAGAAAAAAGTCTGCATGATGATAATTTCTCAAATGACAGCTTTATAATGTCTTAATAGGTATTTTCATGTTTTATAAATTTTTCATTGTGTGCACAGTCACCACAGACCAATTTTTAATATTTATACCCTAACATTTTAATCTGTTAATATTTTTTTGAAATTGTATAATTACTAGTTAGTAAACTGTTAAAAAATCATAATGGATACAGGATACACTTTTCTTTGACTAGGTACAACTAGTCCATCTACTTAACTACTTTTGAAGTTATTTTAATCTCAACCATATCAAGTAACAAGTACATAAGAATTAGGAATCATGGTATGTAGTATAAATCACCTTAGTAACCTGTTTCAACTTCATCGAATTGTCACATGTTTCAACTTCATCGAATTGTCACAACATGTTTCAACTTGTCACAACATGTTTCAACTTCATCGAATTGTCACAACATGTTTCAGCTTCTTCGAATTGTCACAACATGTTTCAACTTCTTCAAATTGTCACAACATGTTTCAATTTCTTCAACTTGTCATAACATGTTTCAACTTCTTCAACATGTTTTAACTTGTCACAATATGTTTCAACTTGTCATAACATGTTTCAACTTCTTAAACGTGTCACAACATGTTTAAACTCCTTCAACTTGTCACAACATGTTTCAACTCCTTCAACTTGTCACAACATGTTTAAACTCCTTCAACTTGTCACAACATGTTTCAACTCCTTCAACTTGTCACTACATGTTTCAACTTGTCACAACATGTTTCAACTTCTTCAACTTGCCACAACATGTTTCACCTTATTCCCGAATCCATTGTGATATTTAATTATAAAAAAATTGTCACTGACTCACCATCAACTTTGGTTTTGTGAGCTGCTTTCATAATATACTATATATTGATATAAGAAAAACAAGTTACAAACTTTAAACTTACATGCAAGAATCAGATCAGGCATCTGTTGTTCTTAAAACTAAAATCTTATCCAATTATTCTTCATTTGGGAGCCCTTTACTCAAGTTTAGAAGCAATATTTTTATCTAACTCTTTTGAATTATGTCAATGCAGATAATTATTTAAGCATAACTCATAATTAACTGTTGGTACTAGGTTTTTGCTTTTAATGATTTAGACATTAACTAATAATATAATTGGGCTAAAGTTGATCAATTAATTTTTTACTGGTCTATTAATTCACATGCCTTTTTGTGCAATCTATTATACATGTTCAGCTAAAACTTTCTTCACAGTATAATGTTCTCTTTTATGTACCTAGGTACATGATACCATAGCTCATTTAGCTGTGCATAGTATACCTAAATAATGATATAACCCTTCAATCATGCTGATCTCAGACATGTTATTTTGTTTGTCTGACATGTTCTAATGTACCTGCTTGTAAAATTTGCAATATGTACTGTTTTGAATCTTATATACATTCTTTTATTATATTCAATTCATTTAGAACTTGAGGAATTGAATCATTTATTAATTTAGGTACCATTATCCATGTTTTTTTTATAGTAATAAACATTTTAGCTAGTTCAGTTATTTACAATATATTTCTCACGTGTATTTTTAAAAGTTGAAATGAGGGCAAACTGATATGTTTTATGAACATGTGTTAACAAAATGATATCTACAGGTGCAGGGTACCTAGCTATAGATATATAATCTATAATTTTCTAATATATTAGATTATCTTCAAATGTAAAATATTGAATATGATAAGTATGTATGCATTTAATTATTTAAAACCATTTATATGATAACATCAGAAAACTGCATTTTTAATAATAAACCTAGATAATGAATTCATGGTAGCTAATACAGGGTGACCCACAAAAAAGTGTACCCAAGTTTGAAATAATATTTATATTGTACACGTATAGTCTTGAGCAATGACTGTGGTAGAATGGATACATGAAAAAAATACATATTTTAAATTCACTCCAACTCATTTTTAATTCTAAGTTAGATACACTTTTTTGTTGGTCACCCTGTATACAGTACCTACTATAACTACTAGGTAGCTAGCTACTGAAAACCAATAATACCATTGGTAGAATTATCTATTCTATTTCTGGTGTTATATATTATCTAACTGAAGCTTTGTCCCCTATAACCTCTATTTAATGACTGTTGCTAGGGATGTCCCTATCTGTTTTATTATGCTGTTAGATAATTAGATACCACAATAATAATCGTGGTGCTGGATATTAGACATGCATTTTAAAATATATAGATATTTCCATTCTTTTAAAGACTGACTATAACTATTCTATACTTATTTTAAGTTATTGATAAGACTATTTTACCGACTCATTTTTTTAATGGAAAGAAGTATAGTTCATTCTATTTTCATCACTATTGATTTTTTTTAATCCATACAAATGTTCATAATTAATATATAGTTTAACTACCTACATAAAATGTGTACTAGTGAAACCTGAGAAATGCATTATATGTTACAATGAATGCTTACTAATGTTTTATCATTTAATTAGATAATACAATTATTATATTCTCAATACTATTGTTTAAATGAATAAATATTCTAAACCAGTTTGGTATGTTTGTTCAATTTAATGAAAATGGCATTTAATTCGGACTAGATTATAAAAGTTTGTATGCCAACTAATATTATTTTCCTTAACTGTATTTTTTTTTATTTAGTGTTCAATTAAAAACAGCAAACTGATTGGTATGTAACTAGGGTAAGTTACAAGTTAACAGACTGGTGCACATTTTAATTGGTATCCATGATGCCTGAAAGTATCCATGATATCATGGATACCTATTAAAATGTTAGCTGAATCATATATTTTTTCTTGTGGTCGTAAATGTGGAACTGTCCGATAACACGGAACTCACCCTAGTTAGTTATTGACTTCAGCTGCTGTGATTAAAATTGTTGTACAGTTCATACGGTACAAATGTAGAGTACGGATTTAAGTGCTGTAATTAACTAAACTACTTTCTTCCATTGTAAAATATATAGTTCGATATGTAGTTAATTAAAGTTAGTTGCTTTCTTGCATTGATTTTTTTTTGTTGGTGTAAAATTATGTAAACTAGCAATTCTAAAATACTGTAAACACGCAATGTACCTACCTATAATGTAACCAAATTAATCTCTGTAGGTAAATCTGTTGACTACAGGGTACATGTACAGTTAGCCGTTAGCCTTTTTACTGTAAATTCTATTATTTAATACAAAAGAATGTACCTAACGTATTCGGTTAAAAAGTATCATGTTGGCTAAATGTATCCTCTCTTCCATACTTTCGAGACCGTTGAAGGTGACCTCTGATATGTACCTACATTACAACTTCCACCCCCACACCAACCCCCCACAGTCATATAGTTGAAAAGGGGGTTTGGGGGTTGCTAGAGATTTGGATAGCTTGTTGCGTAGTATGTTCACCAGCGTTGCTGCACCATCATCGCGCCATTTGCAACATCACTACCATATGCAGAATTGAAATGGTAGTGACAATTGAGGTGCTTTGTGTACGTGACGTCACCACAGCTACACCTTAAGATCAAATTTAGTGAGTGTAAAATGATGTAAACCATTCGATTAGTGTTATTATATCAAAATTAAAGGATTGGTTCGAGAATTCAAAATGCAGAATTACTAATTTTCGATTTCAATGTTTTGTTTTAATGCCGTCACGATCACAAAACGCTCCATTGGCACTACCACGCCTATTATGTATACGTGTATATTCTGCCGGCTTTACTATAGTGCGTCCTAATGTTATTTTCATATTAAAAGCTCCATACATTAATTGAGGTTGTTTAATAGCCTTATATAAGCTTCTTTTTACCTGACAAGCCTTAAAAATTGGTAGTTTATTCTTTGTTTATAACATACAAGAGCATGAGATTAAAGGTACCTAGGTAGGTACGTTCTGCACTTGTAAACACTTACATTGTTTTGTAAGTGACTTCAGTACGTACACACTGACTTTCTCCTGAAGTGCACACAGAGCTAAAATGCACACACACACTAGCTCTGTTTCTATGTGCTTGTGAATAAATACGTACATGTCGCTATATTTGGTTAACTCTCTTATGTTTTCCTAATAGTTCATAGTGTTTAAAATAAACAACAATGGCTGCTGCCTATTTTGTTACCATTGGTTGCTGCTGGCTGTCATTAGCCAGAAATACTGAAGAATAGGTTCCATTAACATGAAATCTAGCCTCCATTGTTTCTATGCAGATTGTCAATATAAATATTAAACGATCATTGATTAATTTGATTGAGGTTACCTAGAATTTTTGATATTGTAAGTAGGTCTCGCTTGCCTTAGGGCTATAATGTTAATATTAATATGGAAGCTTGGTACCTACGTATGATTTACTTTGTAGAGTTAAATTATTAATGTGAGAAAAATGTCTGAATAAATATTATTCTAACAAAATATTCTGGAAAAAAATTAATTTTAAGCACATAGGTATTGTTAAATTCCATACATTAAATATTTAGCATAGCTACCTTTAACCTACTTCACTAATATGAAATTGATTTTAACAATTTAATAGGTAGCTAGGTATATGGTTTATAAATTAACTATACCTAATATTATAGTGTGTTGAAAATCTTTTTTGAACACTTGATACCTAGGTACATTTGTTCAGCAATCTATTGCGCATCAGGGTTACATGATGTGACAAGTTGCACTTGGTTCAATGTATCCATTTCCGGTAACTACTTGCTTTTGCTTTGTATGCTAAAAATAACTTTAAATTAAATCTATTGAAGCTTTATTTTAAGGATAATGTTTTCAGTAGCTATATCCGTTTGTAATTTTTGGTTGGGTAAATTCTAGTTAGTAGGGTATGTTCTGTTTTATCGAACATTTCCACATTTTCGATCTTGTAAGAACAAAATTATTGTTTTAATCAAATTGTATTTTAATTGGAATCCATAGTAGGTACCTAATAATACAATAATTATTGTATTTTTTTCTTATTTGATCGTAAATGTATAGCCGTCCGATAATACAGAACTTGCCCTCCTATAATGTTTTTACAATTCGTGTTTAAGCAGAATGCACTGAGTAGCTTTTCTGCATCCACAGAAGCTTTACTGTAACATAGAATAGCTAATTGGTCACGTAATTCGATAGAAAAATAATTTGGGTTAGTCAGATTAGATAAAGACTTTATCTAAATAATTATCGTAATACTTTTTATCGTAATAATATTGTTATCGTAATAATACTTTTATCGTAATACTTTTTATACAAGTTTGATAATAGTCTAGGTATATTTATTATCTTCTTTATTTATAAACAAATAAGTTATCGTTTATTATTATATCAGATAGCTATATCGATAAAATATTTGTAATTTATTAAAGTTCATAGCTTGTTGATTTAATGAAAATTTTGTTACTTAATATAGTAAAAATTACAAATAAGTTATGGTAGCTAAGTTCTTAATTATCGGTCAGTTCCACATTTTCGGACACGTAAGAAAAAACGATATAATAATAGGTTATTATTATATCGTTTCTTCTTACGTGTCCGAAAATGGGGAACTGACCGATAATAAGAACTTACCCTAGTTAATATAATAAAAAACTCAACTCTATTGATAAAAATTAAATATCTTCCCAAATCGCTAATGCACAGAGAGTTTCTCTAATCCATATGGTCCTTTCCAGGTGGTGCGGGGGGCAAAGGCACCTGGGGCAAGCCTGGCATTGAGGTGCTGGACGAGGTGCCCGATACTGGGGCCTCGGACCCTAACGACCCTAACTACGATGAGCAGGACCCCGAGCAAGTGAGACTCAAGGTCACGGAGATAGCGCCCCAGAAGAAAGTAGAGAGTTCCGACGAACAGATTTGCGTGAGTGTGAAGGTCAAATGATGACTTTATTGTTGATAGAAATATACGGATAGATAAATAGAATAGACAAATTGTAAAGCCAAATGGGATGAATGATTTATCTAACTTTTGTGAGTTAATTCGTCAGTATATAGATCCATATCTTGTGTACAATGGGATCTTCAGTAAACGAGATCAATTGCTAGTAAAGGATGTAAGTTACGAATTATCGGTCAGTTCCACATCGTCGGTCATTTAAGAGAAACCCTTACAATTATTTTATTTTGATTGGTATCCATGATACCTACAGACATCAAGGATACCAATTAAAATAAATAATATACCTATCGTTTTTTCTTATGACCGAAGATGTGGAACTGACTACTAATTCGTAGCTTACCCTTTGTAGACCCTTTACTTGCGTAGAATTGGAACTTCCATTAAACGAAATTATTTGTGCGTGTAGAGGGCGTAGAGATTCTTTTCCGATTCACCCTATATGGCTTAAGAAAACTTATCAAACTGTTACTAAGTAGATTAAATATAACTAAAACATTTTCTCTGTTGCTAAATTCTTTAGGAAATTATATAGGGGCTTGCTCTATGAAGTAGCTATTGATCATTTTCTTCATCAATAAAATCCTTATCCTTAAATTTAAAACATCTCCTTTTACAGAAACTCCTGCACACCATCCTGCTGGAGTACTACAACCACGGGGATACCAAGGAGTGCTATGACTCTTTCGAAGATCTGCCCTGGTCAGAGGCACAGCGCCCCCTACTCATGGTCACTGCCATAGAGCTGGCTATGGACCACAAGCCATCGCACAGAGAGATGACCAGTGTGCTGCTGGCTGATATCTACTCCTATACACTCACTGACGACCATTACTCAAAAGGTGTGTTTTCTTAGACATTAATTTATATCTCATGAAATTTAGAATATTTTGAAGAATGGTGTGATCAATCATTCAAACAAATGTTTATTTCAATCTCAGTAGCTATTGGAATAATTCTTAATATCACTTGTAATTAATTTTAATATAAATAACTAACTCCCTTTTCACAGGTTACGACATGCTCATCTCCAATCTGCCGGAACTGATAATAGACACCCCTCAGGCCCCCACCTTCCTGGGTAACTTCATAGCCAGGTCCATTGCTGATGACTGCATTCCGCCAAAGTTCCTATCGAGTTACAAGGGGCAGGTACGGCTATTGGGAGATTTCATGGGTTTTTATATGAAGGCTTGGTGCTATTGTATTTTATTCTATTTTTTAAGTTTGGAATTAGCGCATCTTTTAAAATTAGCTTCGTTTAATAAATTACATGGAGTTATGAGTATCTGAAAAATTGTACTGAAATTAGTCAGGTAGCTACGAAGTTTATGATAAATTATATGAAGGTAATAGGTGACGTAGATACCAACTAAATTTATGATTATATCGTTCTTCAGTGTCTCCTTATAATAAAAATAAAGTAGGTATCTACCATAATAATTTAAGGAGATACAAATGTTTGAAAAATAAAATCAAGGCAAAATGACTGCTTTGTAGTTCTAGGCTTCTAGTCTTAATTCACATCTGGTAATTCCTTATCCTTGTTAAATTAATCACCCTGTTTAGGTTGAATAGTTAACCCCCCACCCCCCTGTTTTTTATTTTAAATGGTTTATCCCCCTGATTAGGTTGAAAGTGAGGTAGCAGCACGTTGTCTCACTCACGCTGAGACGCTGCTCTCAATGCGTCACGGTTTGGTGCGTCTTGACGCAGTGTGGGGCGTGGGCGGTGGCACTAGACCCGTCAAACACCTCGTGAAGAAGATGACGCTACTGCTGCACGAGTACCTCTCCAGTGACGATGTAATAGAGGCAGAAAGGTGCCTTGTGGAGCTGGAGGTGCCTCATTTCCACCATGAACTCGTGAGTTTTATTAATGGTATTCAACAAGAGAAAATGTGAACATTGTTTTTTATATCTCATAACTTGAGATATTTTTCAAATTTCACTATTTTTTATTTCCTCAGTTTAAAATTTAGCCACTGGAGTTTTACACTTTTTTTTATTCATTTTTCCTACTTTCATGTTTTTCAATTCTAGTTTCTTATTAAGTAGCTACATTATTTTTGTCTGAAATTAATCATGAAAAAATATATTCTCGCAATTTCATTCATACTACATTTAAAGTGTAGTGCCACATGTGATTTATATAATTATCCAACTGCAGGTTTATGAAGCCATAGTCTTAGGCCTGGAGAAGATGGACGAGAGGTCCTTGAATCTGATCTGCAAGCTCCTAGCTGCCCTCACCACCTCGGTAGTCGTGTCACCCAACCAGATGAAGGAGGGCTTCCTGAGAGTGTTCGAAGATCTCCCTCAGATCACATTGGATCTTCCAGTGGCTCATGCAGTTCTCGAGAAGTTCCTGCTTAAGTGTCAAAAGGATAAGGTTATTGGTGAGGATATAGTACGGAAGATGCCCACCAGATCGCGCAAGAGGTTCGTGTCCGAGGGAGATGGAGGACGCATCAAGGACGATCTTTACTTCTAAGCTACTAGGGTTTGATCTTCAAGGTTTAAGATCACACTAGGTGGTTTAAAAATCACTCTAGGTGGCTTGAGGGAATCCTTGTCCAAAATGCTGTACCATAGATGTTGGGTATTCACACCATTAAACTAACTATGTGATTTAAATCTCGTCACTGATCTAGACCACTATATCGAATTCCTGTAAACTGTTTAACAGTTTAATATTGCGTCAACAATATATTGCTTCTGGTTAACAATATTTGGTCTATATCAGTGGTGTAGACAATGAACAAAAGTTTATTGGTTGTATGTCCGACATCCCTTCTAGTATATCCTGACTATTGTAGGTTAACTTTTTCATACTATCACTCTTAACTTAGAAGTGATAGTATGAACCTTTTCTCTAGAGAGATAGGGTTCTAGCTCTCTTTGTGCAATTTAAATTCCAAAAAAGGGACTATTCGACTATGAATGAAATCCTGTTTATAGGACTATTAATATAGGCTTTTTTTCCCCAGTTTTAAGTTATTTAATATGTTGATGTGAACTAAATGGAATATAGAATTATTGTTTATTACGTAGATTTACGTATGTAAAGGCGAATGGAACATTATATTAAGTTAATTTTTACCTTTTTGCGAAGCGACTTTTGTTGAATGAGAACATATTTTTTTTATAGTTTAGTTTTTTATATTTAGGAGTGCAAGATGTGATCTCTTGTTTATTATTTTTACTCTATTATAACTCTAATAGAATCCTTTCTATATTCGTAATTGATTTTGAACTCTACGTATGTATATTTACGGCTAGAACTGTTTATTTCAAATCATAATAAATTATATTCAAAGTATAGAGCTATGAATGTTAGAAAATTGAGGCAATCTGTCGACTACATGGACATGATACTTGGAGCTAATAAGGACGGACGAGCTTCTCAAGTTGACATGTGAATGATGTATCATGCTGGTGCTAAAATAAATACCTATCTTACCACCATCCTTATATTTCATCCACCCGTGCATTAACATGGTTAAATTGACCATATGGCTTTATTTTTATCTAACCATCATGTCGGTTTATTGGACAGATTGCCATAGAAGAGTCTACCCATATTGTAACTGCTTATTTAATATTAAAGTGCTTTCTTAGATCTAATTTTCTCTATATAAGAATGGAATAGTTGAAGATCTACTGATTATTTAGTGTGATGATGACTCTTGAGCTTCACTGTAGATCTAACATTGTTTCAATAACTTCATGTAAACAGCTGCTCTCGTTGACATTCATTCTATTTTGGATGCATCCGCTAAATCGTCGTTATGACAATTTATCTGGTTACTGCAACCAAAAAGCTACCAATAAAAAATAATAAAAAAATAACTACTATATAAGCCATGTTTGTCAATGAGATCTTAACATCTGTGAACTTATTGAAAAAAAAGCTGGAGTCATTACATTAAAACATGTTTGAAACGTGTTTCAAGGTGGTACAGTAAGACTAACTTAACTAATCGTGTTGGTCCTCTTTGTATAAGCCAAGGTATCAGTATTTCTATGCTTGCATCCATTTCCTAACAGTAACGCATCAAGGATACGTATCCCCTTAACTTTTTTTAGTGAGAATTTCAACATATTTTGCGAATCTCGCAAAAATTAAAGTTAAAGGATTTTTTCCGTGGACTTTTTGCAGTGTTTCTATATCGATAGTTTATGACTGAGTACAATTTGTATGTAAGGCAATTCACCATTAATTGAATGTAGTGTGAAACTTAAAACAGATTTCTTAGAGAAAAATAACGTGCTGAAAAGTCGTAAAAAAATACCTGTTCAGTTTCCACATTATTTTCAATGATTTTGCTCTGTATATCTAACTCTTAAGTGATATAAAAGATTTATTGTAGAAAAATGCTTCAGTGGTATAATTAAGAATGTTTTTGTTAATCAACATAGCACTGAAAATACAAAAAAACCTGTAAAAGTACAAAATGAAAATAAAAATAGCAAAACTATGTATAACAATTTATTATCCTATATAATAGGTATATACAAAAATCACAAAACCATATATATAATATAACAATAAGAAAGTTAAGTAAAAAAATCAAACCTGGAATGTTGCCTATCCAAGACCGCATTTTCACACACGCAAAATATCCTATAATAATAAGAGAAATTATCACTAGGGTTGTGACAATATGATTTAAAAATCAGATCTTAAGAATATCATAAACGAAATGGAATCGAATACTATATACCGCTGGTTTAGAAGATTCAATAATGTTTAATTCTCTCAAGTCTATACTATTTTCAGGATCTATGATTTTAAAAGCATATTGTCACAACCGTAATTATCACGTACATCTAAAATTATATAAATATAATATCAATAAAAACAAAACTGAAAAATATCAAGTGAACCTTTCCACCATTAATGGAAAAAAAAGTAATAAGTCCCACTTACCTGTAGGGTAAGTTATGAATTATAGGTCAGATTCACATCTTCGGTCATGCAAGAAAAAACTATATAATAATTATTATTTAATTTTTATTAATATCCATGATACCTGCATAAAAATAATAATTTGGATACTAATTGAAATAATAATGATATCATTATTTTTTATATGACCGCCGAAGTTGTGAAACCGACCCCCATATAACCATATAAAAACATACTGATAAATAACTTAAAACTCTACCCAATAACCTGGCCCTTGTATGTGATCAGGTCACTGAGTTTGGGGTGTGGACAGGACAAGAGAGCATAGGAGGCACTGCTGGTGAAGTTGCGGTACTCTTTCAGGTCTATTTCAATCTGATCTCTCAAGCAGGGCCCTGACACTTCCATTGAACGGGGACTCTGAGAAAAGAAATGAAACATTAGGACTAATTTTTGGTAGGCAAATTTAACTTTTTATCGTAGAAATACGTAAACCTCTTTCGAACGAATGTTCATAAGAATTTTAATTTATACTGTATTCAAAAAAAACAATATTTAACAAGACCTAAATCACTACAGACGAGAATTTTATTATGTATTATTGTTTAAAACACAGTAATACATACTATTATTAGTAATTCTACTAATTCATCTTGCAAACAAATTCAATAAATGATTTAAGTCATGACATTAATAATATGATCATTTAAATAATATAATAAATATAAATAATAATATAATCATTTTTTTTTCTAGATAAAACACGGATTTCATCAGCTCATTCATATCAGAAATTCAGAATTCCTTACCTTTTTGAGCATCGGTTCGATGATCTCTTTGACCACCAGACTGCCCACACTCTCAATAACGCTGGGGGGAGAGTATTTGGAGCTGGAGACGCTAGTGGTGATGCCAGAGCTCTCCCCCACCGGGGTCACAATCCCCCGATTAGACGTGTTATCCCCCGCTGAGGCCACAATAGCCCCAAATCGGGGTAAGTTGAGAGTGGTATCTTTTTTGTTTTCGGCAGCACTCTGATCATTCCCTGCCGCTCCTGATTGTGTTAAATTGCTATCAACCTCCAGTTTCTTATCCTCGTCTGTAATTTGCGTTTGGGTGATGATAGCTTCATCATATTCTTTTTCTTTGGAGTCATAGGAAGCGTCGAACTTCTGCACCGACTCCTTTTTATCAGGGAGTTTGATTATCTTTGGTTTAGTGTTGATGTTTCTGTATCGAGACTGTCTGTTGTACTCATTCATGACGTCGTCAACCTTCCTCTTAATTCCATCCAAGTTACCATCTTCACCAAACTTTGGAAGATCAAAACCTGTGTCAGGGACCTTCTTGACACCCCCAAGGGTCAGTTTCTTCTTCAGTTCAAAGACATCTTTAGCACCCGGAGGGGTCAAGTGGGCCTCTTCTTCAGGTTGAACCTCACCCTCCTTCAGATCACCCCGTTCAACCAAAATATCTCTATGGAGATTGTGTTTATGAATCCCGTAGTCAAGGTCCTTCTCGGGGTTGAGGATCACTTCAGCTACCTCCTGGGGTGTCATGCCCATCCAGAGGTCCTCTTGATCCACTTCAGATGGTGGGGGGGAACAACACTCAAGGGCGCCTGGATCTACAGGGTGAGCCTCTGAAGGAATAACCAAAATATAATAAAGAGATCAAAGTAAATGTATACTTTTATAAGAAACTATCACTTTAATTGTAGCTAATAGCTATGTAATGTTCACATTAATTTCATGTCTATAAAGTCCTAAAAAAAATATATATAGCTAGTTTCATCAATTTGGTCATTTGCCTAAAAAGTTTCCTAAAGAGCTTCATATAGGCCTGTTGAAATGCATTTCATTATATTATTTTTTTCAATAAAAATTTTTATTCAGCTTTATGTAGTCATAAAAGAATAAAATTAATATTCATATATCTACAAAAAAATAATTTTCTGTCTAAACAAGACATAACACCCCGGGTGAGACTCCCCGGGAGAGCTGCGACTGTGGCAAATTCGTCAGGGGCACAGAAAGAGTAGCCAAAAAAGCCAGACTACCACTTAGAGCTTTTTTCAATCATATCGGATCACTATTGAAAGAGTAGTGACGATTCACCTAAAATCACTAGCAACAACAACAATCAGGAGATGTCCTAGCAGGTCGCTTCAATAAATAACATCCATTTACACACACATTTATAAAACAAAACAAACATTGATGTTTCAATACGGTTGTTCATTTAAATGTTTATATACAGTTGTTCATTTTCATGTATAATTCAAACAATCAAATATTTGGCAACTCAGATTTGGCGACAAACTTACAACAGTAAAATAATCAAAACCGAGATATCACAACATTTTCGCACCCAATCCGGAAATTGTGCAAAATCCTGATAATTGCATCCAACCCTGAGAATTGCACCCAATCTGAAGAAAATTGCACACAATCCTTACACTTGTTCCTAATCCTTAATCACTTCCCAATCCCGAAAAATCACTACCTAATCCAGGAAGAAGAATGAACAATGAACATGTCCATACAAAATTAATTTTTTAGACTTAAAAATTTAATTTTCAAAATTTTACTCTCAAGAAAAATTGTAGTAAATACACCAGGCTATCAATTGAAGCTAGTTTCAAGCAAATCGAATCATTATCGAAGGAGAAGAAGCAATTTTAGTGGTACCATCAGAAAAGATTCCAAGTCCATACAAAATTTTAATTTTTGACCATTAAAATTTAATTTTTCAAAATAGTATTCTCTGGAAATGGTAGTAAATACACCAGGCTACATATTAAAGCTTGTTTCAACCAAATCTGTTCATTATTGAAGAAGAAGAAGCAATTTTAGTGACAAAAATCGGAAAAAATTACAAGCCCATACGATTATATTTTATCAAATTTTGACATTTAAAATTATTATTTTGAATTTTTATTCTCTAGAAAAGTGTAGCGAATAAGTCAGGCTATCATTTGAAGTTTGTTTCAATCAAATCGGTTGACTGTTGAAGGATTAGTGACGATTCTCCCAAAATCCCCAACAATCAGGGGGTGTTCTTAGGCTGCGCTCCTACCGGGTCACAGCAAAAAATAATCTCATAAATACAAAATAATATATGCTTTGGAATCATTTTTCAATCTTACCCGAGTTGAAAATGTATCCCCCGGCATCCAATATGCATCTCCTGTTGCCTTTGGTCCAAAGGGTACCGTGGCTACCATCATTGTGCATCCAGTGGTCAGGAGAGAATAGTAGGTAGAAGTACTTGGTTGTCTCAGCCAAGAAGAAACTTTCCATTCTGTTCTCCAGGGTGTGAGTCACAACGTTTTTCACCTGCCGAAACAACATCTCACTAATAATTTAAATAATTGTATCCAAAAATTGATGGTGCATCAGCAACGTGGCCATCACCTAAAAAGGAGACTACAGTAATTTAAATTTATATTTCAAATCAAAAGGATGAAAATAGAAATTAGAATAGTTTATATTTTAGGAAATATATTTCAGAATTTTTTTATTTCAGTATTTTTATTTTAGAAAAATATTTTATTTCAGTATTTTTATTTTAAACAAATCAAGACTATCATTTCAAATTTCTTACTTATTGAATAGCTAACTTAGACAGAGACAAATTAGTCTTGAAAAGACTAATTTCTAACAAATTCTCTAACAAAATATATTCAAATGGTCATAAAATCGAAATATGAGAGAAAAATAGGTAGGCACTCACAGTGGCATATCCGCACTTAGTCTTTGCTGAGTGTTCAATACTGAGTAGCAGATCAGCCCCCATCCTGAGGAAGGTGTGGTCCCCTGTAGCTCTGTGCATGTACACTAGACTCTCTATCAACTCAGGGCGAAGAGGATAGCCCTCTCTCTTCTTTGCGGCCTCGCCCTGATAATAATGATAATTCATATTTTGTTTCACCGCCCTAGCAGAAACAAAGTCTTTTCAAGAGTGAATTTACAATCTAACATCCTAAAAACAACTCAGTTTTAAAGTATACCTATCAAAATTTATCTAATATTCCAATAGCTCAAGTCATTCATAATAATGGGGAAAAGTCTCCTTTCATTGATGATAAAGTGGTAAGTTAATTCAATTTTAAGTGTATTACAAAACACTGGACCACGACTCCAAGCAAAGTGGTAAGTTAGAACTCTCATTTATTGGAGCACATGTGTTCGTTTACATATGTTATGCACAACTATTTCTAAATAATTTTTTATTGTTCTACGCTTTTTTTTACCTATAGCTATATTACAAAAATATCATAAAAATTCTCATTTTTACACATTCAAATTATTTCAGGGCATAGATGGTTAATCATAATGAATGGTTAGTTATTTTGATATGTGAACTGAATGAGAGTGAACTATTTCATTAGGTTTCGTTTTAACTAATTAAAAATAGTATACTAATTAAAATTATAATTACATAAATTAGAATACTTCGTGTTCAATGGAATTTCATATAGTAATATTTTAGCTAATTAAAAAGCATATCATTTTACTCAAATTTTTACCTGGGGAATATTGTAAGACTCGGGTGTGAATCCATATTGCCTCCAGACCTGATGGTAGTTGAAGAGAGTCTTCTGGGCAGACTCCACATCACCAGCCAGAGTCAGGACTCCTGGCCAGAAGGCTTCAAGAGACTGAAAGACTGGCATAGTCACGTGACCACTAGACATAGTCACCCAGAGGTGCCAGTCGTCGTGACGAAGGTACTTGTCTATGGCCTCTCGAGCTGAGTTGAATATCTGAAAGATTTATAATTATATTTAAAAAAAAATTATCTAATTTAATTTTTTCTCAATTTTTTTTAATAATAAAAAAGCATCTAAATGTTCTTTATAAATATATTAATGAATTGACAATGATTTTGATATCAGAAAATGATTGAAAAGTCTAATCTAGCTACTACTTATCTGGATTCAGACAACAAAACTTTATAAATGGCAGCCAGATTCAATTGAATTAAAGTTTAAATCAATGAAGTTAAAGTACCCCTAAAAGGCCGTACACACGTAGGGTTTTAAGTCTTTTTTAAGACTTAAAAAACCCAACGTGTGTACGGCCCCTCACAAACCTGCATCAACTCTGGTCTCTGAAGCAGAGCTGACCCTTTCACCAAGTACTCGAAATAAGAATCTACTCCAGCTCCAATGCCAGCATCTAAAGCCGTCCACTTTCCTGTCATGACGTCTATGTGGTTACCCAGCAAATTGAGGGATGACCGCTGACGCCAAGCAGCAAGCATCGCCCTCATAGCTGCCTGTGATTAGATTATATTATTAAGAGACTTAAAATATATCCACAGTTCATATATCCTCCATAATTATTCTGATTTCTTTATATTGATTTTATAAAAACTTTATTTTATCTTTTTCTCTTTCACTTTTTCAATTTATTAAATTTATAGAACTATTTTTTTACCTCACATTAAAGATAAATTTTGAAAATAATTCTAGAAGAATCGAAACACCAGTTTTTAATATATTATGAAATTTTTTACATTGTTTTAAAAGCCTTCTCCTTCATTTTGAAATTATGCAGACTACTTGTAAATCCATAGTCAGTTTCACAAAACAACACTTGCATTAATGGCACTTTCATAGATAACTGCATCATCTATCTGAAGAGAGATAGTAACAGGCTCACAATAAGGATCAATTATGTAAGTTAAAACAATGAACCATAATGAATCATAAAATATAAACCCAAAAGGTTTAAATAAACCTCCTAAGGGCTTGAACGATAATGAAATACCTGAATAAACTCTTTTTCTTTCTTGTTTCGTTATTTCCCTGTAATAACTTAACTCACAGACTGTCAAACCCTCAGTTAAAGTGTAGGGAAAAAATTTATTCCTTGTATATTCAATAAAGATGTTACAACATCCAATGTTTCAACTTTGTTCATAGGACTTACTTTCTCATATATAGGATCTCCAGTGAGTCGTGATAGAGCACCAAACTCCACCAGAAAAGTTCCCACACCTGCCGTGCAAGTTATGGGAGTCTCCCCGTACGGAACCCCATGCACAAAATTGACTGTTCCAAAGGGCATACCTGAAATATAATTGAAGAAAATGTAGTAAAAGATGAAAAAGAATTGCGTTTGATTCGATTACATTTGATAATTTAATACATTTTACATAAAATAAAAAGACAATTCAATTACCAGTTTTAGAGTGGAATGCTGGTAACAGTTTTTTAGCAACAGTTTCAGCCAATCGCAGTAGAGGTCCATTGCATGGCCATCCTTCCTCCAACTCTACGCCCATTCTGCCGATTTAAAGACAAATTTTAAATTAATATCAAAATATAGTTTATTTGTTTTCAATTCACTTCCCAAGCATCAAGTTAATTGGAAGGAATTATTTTTTTAGGATGAACAAATAATATATTTACAGTTTGATTATTTGATACATTAGAAATATTTAGCACTAATTGAATAATTACGATTCACAATTTGAATAGTAATCTTAACTCACCTTTTTGACATCAAATGAGCACTCACAAGCCCACCAACAATTCGGATATTTGTCTCAAAGACTGAGACATTGATATCACTTTCGTAGTTCGCTCTTTCTAACACAATCTTGGTAACTTTTTGAAACTCGGTAGAGTTCCCCAAGATGGCGAGGGTGTCCAATGCATCGATGAGAGTGAGGGAATAACTGAAAAAAGAAGGAAGTTTATGAATATTGAAAAGAGATATCAGAAAAGAGTAGTTTCTGATTTTTCCAATTGCCAGCTCCTTGAAACTTGTAAGGAAAAAGAGAAAACTGTAAAACATGACCTGAAAATAAAATGAATGCTTTACTAATTTTAGCAAACTGGCTGTCTGAAAATTGAGCAGTAGAGAGTGTAAGCTAAAACTACACTGCAGCCAGTCTGCAGAATATGGAAGATATATGGGATATTCTCTCTGAACAATTTAGAATTAATTCATAAATTTATATCAATTTTGCTATGCCCTATGAACACTTCCGAATTAATCCCTCTTTTTACATTAATTTTGCTACAAACAGAATAAGAGATCTCTATTAACACTTAACCAGTTTTTGCAGACTGGGACTGCAGTTGGGACTCTTGAAATAGCTAAAAATCCACCGACTTTACCAGAATATTATTTTCAATGGAGAAAAATTCCTCCGACAAGATGGTGGAATTTACCATGAAAATGATGAAATACAGTCTGGGAATTGTTTGTAGCAAAATTAATGTGAATATAGGAATTATTTCTAAATTATTCAAAGAGAATATCCCAAATATCTCCCAAACTCTGAAGACTGGACAAATTTGTCTTGAAGGATCAGTGTCTTGTAGAACTAGAGTCGGGATTCGAGAGTCCCTAACCAGTCTGCAAAGCATGCACAAATACAATCAGTCTCCAGATATTTAATTTTTCTGGCAATTTCTCTCCAAAGATTTTCAAATTTCTCTTCAAAATGGCCAAAAATCTCCAAATACTCTCCAATAATAAATAATTACATGTAAACATAGGAATTAATTAGAAAATTGTCGCCGGATCCGGGCGGATAATTCACTGATTCAGGAGAGTGGAGACTAATTTCAAGGCCTGAATAGTTGCAGGATAAACTTCACAACTTCATGCATCTTTTGCAGACTGGTTCCCAGAGTGTATTTCATTGTAAATACTAAATTCCACCAACGGCATCTTTTCAATGGAATTTTTCCCTTTTTCCCTATTAAGCCATTTAACCTATTTATTCCTATTAAAGTAAAAAGCCTGACTGCCAGAACTGGTAAACTGTTCTCCAAGAAATCCTCCAATTTACTTAATTTAGCTTATGTTCTCAGTTAAATAGTTAAAAATACATGTAAATAGTAAATATAAAAGGAAATTAAGGATTGTTCGCACAGTAAAATGTTAAAAATGTCCCATATTCTGCAGATTGGGTAAAAAGTTAATAGTGACTTAATACTATTATACTACAATGAAAATTATGAAATCAATGAATTACTAGGCTCAGTCCAGTCTGCAGAATATGGGAGATATTTGGGATATTCTCTCCGAACAATTTTCAATTAATTCCTATATTTACATTAATTTTGCTACAAACAAAATAAGAGATCTCTACGAACACTTCACCAGTTTCTGCAGACTGGGGCTCAGTCTGCAGAAACTGGTAAAGTGTTCGTAGAACGGTAGAGACCTCTTAATTTTCGGAGAATATATTGGGAAAATGTTGAATGGTATTATGGTGGATCAGCCAAATTACTGGAAATTTAAGAAGGATTTTTTCAAAAAGTCAGTGGGATTTTGTGCACCAAATACAGACTGGAAGTCTTAGTCTGGTACTAGGCTATATAATTATAATATAGCCTAGGCCCTAGGTAATGAATTATACTGGCAAGATCTATTAAATAAAACCCACAGCTACAACTAATATCGAATTGAATTCTTACCTCCCCCAAGTGTCATGACCATCACAAGTCAAAGGCCGCAATTCATCAAAAGGAAAAGCATATTTCATGTAACCATCATAAGCATGATAAAACATGCGCCGAGCAATATCTCTGTAGTTTCTTATTTCATCTTCAGATAACCTATTTGCATTCGAGGCAGTAAAAAATAAGCAAACGATCAAATAAACAAATTTCATCTTTCCATTGTTGATCTTCCGAGGTGACCTGTCAAGTCAGGGCATCTATTTACGGTAACTTTTCTTAATCTGCGGAAAAAAACGTATATTATTCTTACAGGGAGAGTGCGTCTATTTTTATCATTTAGAATATTTTAACATATAGGTATAATATGATAGATAAACATTAATTAGTCAGTTATATGAAATGTTTCGGCTTGAATGTCCCTTTCAAGCAATTTTTTTTTATTTCTTGCTTATTTACATGCATTGTTTGTTCATAGAATTCAAATTGGAAATCAAAACAAAATGGGTGACAATCTTGCAAGTTGCATAGAGGTGAATTTCTAAAATTGATTAAATTGTATGACCATAAGTCCAATACTGCTACCTGTGAAAATATAACACAGGCAAAATTATGGATCAACTGCCAATTGATCAAAATTTAGAAATGACGCAAGTCAATTGAAATTTTATCTTTATAGACAAAAAATGCGTATACATTCATATGCCAGTTTATTTTTAAAATACATACTGAAGTTTGTGTGTAATAAATATATACACACAGCAATGTTATAACAAAATTCATCCTTTAACGTGAAACTGCAGTGTGTACCTATAGTGTATACTCTTACAACAATGTTACTGGAAAAGAACATCATTCATATTTTTCGCTTTTTACTTTAAAGTCCTGTTTTGGATTCCAAAAAAAACTGGGCTCAACAATTCCCCCTGTAAAAAAATATTATAAAGCCCCTGGTCAAAAACTCCCGTATACAGGCCGGCATCCCCCGCTTTAGTTACCAAATCACGACTCATTTTTATTACCAAACGGTAACTAAAAGCGAATCAAAGTAACATGAAATTTATAATTGTCTCTCCTTGATTGTATATCTCATTTTCTATGAGTTATAGAAAGAAAATTAGTTTTAGAGTTATTAGACTACTACGTATTATATCAGCATATTACTAATAATATGCAGTCTTTCATTGTTTGTGACAGTGATGAATAAGTTTAAAGTCGTGCATTTATTAAATGTTATAAAATCCTTACATAGCTTAACTCTCATTCAGTATAGGTGAGTAATTAATAGATACTTTGATTTCTATAATTATTGTGCTACATTTAACAAACCGCAATTTTATGCTCTATGAAATGTTTTTGGTAGTAGGGTACTAAGTTCCAAGTTATTGGTTGGTTCTACAATTTCGGACACGTCAGAAAAGAAAATATTATAATTATTATTTAACTTCTATTCTAATTGGTATCATGGATCCCAACAAACATATGAATGTCGATTCGATGCCGTTTGCTGTCGATTTCGTAGCGCTAACGGTGGGTATCGACTTAGCAACCATTTCGACTCATACTAGATATCGGAATGACTGTTTCTAAATGATATCTGAATTTACACTTCGAGTAGAAACACGAAAACTGATACAAGGTTTTAACAGCATCATCTTGACGTCAGCATGTCTGTTTCCAAACGATATCTGAAATTATACTTCGACCAGAAGTGCGAAAACAGATACGTACAGTTTAAAAGAAAATCCTTTCAAATTTGGAAATTCATTTTCTTATCTTTCTGTTTTATAATACGTATAGAAATGGAGGAATAATTTCTATTCAATTGGATTGTACCTTTCTATATAACGTACGTTGTGCTCCCTTTAAACTATACTCAATAATTAATACACTTATAGGGGACTACGGCAGTTGTAAAGGTACGATCGGCCTGATCGGGCATTGGCAAGCTAGTGCGATTGTTCAATTGATCAACGTAAAGTAAGCGATATTGGAACATCGGTTGTTGAACAGTGTTCCTCCAGTAACGTGAAAAAGAATGGATAACAATCAAGTAATTTTTCGATGGCCTGTGCATTTATTGTTATGAATGTATTCTAAATAAACCGCTTATTGTAAATAAGCCCCGAGGGGTTCCTGAAGCTGTCTTTGGTGAATAGAAGAGAAGTGGGGTGGCGTCCTTTGCAACCCAAACTATTGTAATTTGGATTATGTATTGTCTATCTTATGTTTACCATGTTTATAGTGTTTTTAACTCTCCGTGCAGTTTTAGAGGATAGCGCTAGGGTTATGCTCTACAATTACGTACGAGGTCTTAGATTTTCTGATAGGTAGGCTCGTAGACTTCATTTAATATCACCTCTTCATTTCCATCTTCCATCCTTGAGTGCAGCCAATGGTGCTTGTGACCATTTTTGTCACATTCCTCGGTAAGTGACAGCATTCACGGAGTAGCTTTTCAGCATCCAGGAGCCACTTTCCTTTCTGACTGCTTCTTCCAGTCCCTTGTATTTCATTTCCTTTTGACGCCAGCGACATGGCCTTTGGTTCCGAAGCAGACGTTAAACCTCTACTAAATGTAGATAATTAAAAGTTGGTGGGCTATTTAACATGTTTCATTTTTTTAGAGTAAATTCTGTGTTATCAGACGGTTCCACATTTTTCGAATATGTAAGAAATAAATATAATAATTATCATTATTCAATTCTTACTAAAATTGGCATCCATGATACCAGTACGTAAAATACAAGTTTAGAAATAAAATTTATTACATAAATAATTTTTCCACATAAAATTAGGAGCTCCATATCCGATAACTTGAGCTTTCACCTAGTGCCAAAAGCTGTGTAAATGAGACGATTAAAATTCTGTGATTCACATTATAGATAATTAATTTTAAAATGGTAATCGGACTCAATAAATCTATATTTAATCATTATTTAACTTTTACTTCAATTGGTTTCATACCTTCAGCTATTTTGTTACTAATTAAATAGTAGTTAAATAATAATTATTATATTTTCCTTTATCACGTGTTCGAAAATATAGACCCTATTAATAACTAAGAACATATACCTTACTGCTAAAAATATTTCACAGAGCACCAAATTCCTGTTTGCTCAATGAAACACAATAATTATAAAAATCTAATTATCTATTAATTTCTTCTAAGTCGTGGCCTCAGAACATTTTCTTTAATTTGAACTCAGAAGGAACGAAAATTTTAAGGAGTTACAATTATATAAAAATTTGACCAACTCTTCACTATTTGTAATAAGAATAAGTTGTGATTTTGGTTAAAAAGCGGTGCTTGCCTGTATGTTCTATTCACTTCAAAATATCTTTAAGTATCTCCGGGTCGTTTAATATCAAATTTTTTTCTTAGTCTAATACATCCACGGTGGCAATGTGACAGAGCTACAGGCACGAGGACGGAGGGGCCCACGATCGATACCAGGACACATCATTTCATTTCTTCCCATTTAATTTACACATAACAATATGTAACAATAATCAAATTGATATGCATCTAAATGTACAGTACAATGTACTGAAGTAAGAGTTTTCAATTTTAATTTATTTATTTATTGGATGCAAGTGGATATCGTTTCGAAGCATATTAGATATATAATTAGGCGTCTGTTCGATGGAGAATCCCTATGTATGTTGGATGTCGTAATTCATCATTCTATTCAACGCTGTTATAACGATATCGCTTTGATGCCAAATATACTTGATATGATGCGGTTTAGCGGTGCAAACGGATATCGGATTGATGTCTACTTGATGTCACCATGTCTAATTTGTTACTGGTATTCGATGTCGGAAGAGAGGTTATACAGAGTCGTTTAGACATCGAATAGATACATTCATGTTTGTTGGGATGACAATTGAAATAAAAGTTAAATAATTATTATTATATAATAATATAAAGATTTTCACGTGTTCGAAAATATGGAACCGTGCAATAACACGGAACTAACCCTAAAATAGTCGATATGTTGAATTTCTGAACCAAATGCTTCTAATAACCTTATCTGGATTATAATTTTGATGTTTTTTTAGTTACCGTGACATAATCACAGAAAATGGTCTCCGTTTTCTATGTCTACGAACGGTTCTTATTCCGAAACATGACTAGAAATAAGTACAACTTTTATTAAAGTGAGTTGTATGTACTTAAAGCGTGGCCTGCCTGTACAATAAACTCAACCATCAAAAACACGCATGTAAAATACCCCCTGTGCAAAAATAAAAACGGCTGAAAGCCAAATTACGTACACCAAATTTACTCGAAATTAAACTAACAAATTCAAAATACAATAAAATAACAAGAAGTACATAGTATTTGCAATTAAAATATTTAGCGTTATCAATTGATAATAATACATGTAATAAATATTATTCATTGCCAACAAATTATCTGCTTTTATTATAATTGAAGATTACTTCCAACTAATGTATCACGATAAAAAATCTGATTATGAAGCATGGCGTAAATTCAAATAAATTTTAAAAATGATTAAAACTCCTAAAATTGTCTATTTTTCAATTCATTTTTCACCAAAAATATCTTTAATTATTCCAAATGATTGATTATAAGCCTAAAATTCTAGAATAACAATATTGGCTTCCTGTAGATATAGCCTATTTTTCCTCACCTTCGAATATGAAGATAATTTTGTGTGCCTAATTTGTTAGCAAGTACTAAGCTTACATATCCTGTGTTTTTGTTTTGAGAGGCATGCACCTAGCTACCTAATTGGTTCGTGTTGTTACTCTTCGCGCGAAAATATCCGTGCTATTTTCAGTGCTTTATTTACTCTTATATTATTTTCTTCGCTGAAAGTTCAAGAGAAATTACGTAGTTTTAATAGATGTTTTTGTACACCTCAATAACTTAGAGATGGCTATTTGTAGTCAGGAAGAAATTCATGATGAGGTCTTAAAAGATTAAACGTGGATCCTACTAAATCTTCTAAGGCCACACCATACTTTTCTCATTAGGAAGTATTTTATTCAGTTTACATTATTATATTCAAATAGTATACAAGTTTGAATGGCGGTATCTAATGTATACTGTGTATATAATACCTATTCATAGGGTGGCCCAGAAGTAGGTTTCGACATCAAAATTTGACACCAGAACAGCGGGAGATTCGTTATACCTGTTAACATAAAGATAAACAATTTAATCTCTCAGATGCTGAAAATGTCCTCCTTCAACATTACAACATTCTTCAAAAATTTGTTGTAACATTCTTCAAATAATTGCAACATTCTTCAAGTTTAATAATAGCTCTGTAACCAGCAACTCATGATTGTTCATATCTGAATTATGAATAGCAGATTATTTATTTCTGTTAAGATATATAAATGACATACGAATAGATTTTTAAAAGATTATATCATTCGCTGAACTCAATTATAATCGACTGATAAATACCGGGGACATGGATTTTAATTATATGACTAGGGTTGAAAATAATTATTGCCGATCCCCCTCCCCCTCATTGTCCCGAGGCTACCTCTAAGTAGGTCTTATTTATTCTATTGCAGCATTTAGGTTTTGTTTAGTTTGGAGCTCATTTTCTTCAGCTTCCTCGACTTCTTCCTCTGTTTCCTCTCCTTTTTGCCTTGTTATATCCATGGGAAATCAGACTGAAGTTTTGGATTTTTCGAAAGCTATTATATCGAGGACGATGACACAATTCGAAACAACATGAAAATTCCTCGAACAATCGGAGAAACTCTGGTCGGACTTCCAAGCACTCTGAAACATTAAACCTCATTTTGAGGAAGCTACAGTGAATTACGACGACTACGGTGTGTATAGAGTTTCTACCAAAACCATTAGTCGTGAGCTCCATAAAGCTAGACACCATGGAAGGGCCGCCATCACTAAATTTCTGCTTTCTTATCAAAACCTTGAGAAGTTTATGATGGAATGCCGGGACCACAAAACCTGATCTCCAGATGAATGGAAGCGAGTAATTTTCTCTGATGAGTCCAGATTTAATTTTTTTCCGACTTTGGGATGAGCTTTCGTGTGGACTTCCAGCCTAAACTTTTTTATTCCCACGGTAAAGAACTAAGGAGGCTCAGTAATATTTTTTGCAGTCATATCGTGGAGTTCTCTTGATCCATTGTTGCCTTGCATGGTAGGATCAACAGCAAAGAAAGCTTGAACAATTTGGGTGACCAGGTGCAACCAATGTGCCAAACTCTATTTCCTAAAGGAGAATGCATTTTCCATGACAATACTGCTTCGATCCACACTGAACATACCGGAAATAATCAAAGAGCATGAAATTGAGCTGGAACACATGGAATGGCCCCCTCAATCTTTGGATTTGAATGTCAGTGAGTATACGTGGATCACTATACCCGAGCAACAAGCCAGGAATCGCTACCCTCCACCCTTCCTCTGGAGAAGCTGAAGCAGGTTTAGATGGAAGAAGTTAAAAAAGGGGGTCCAATAAAAAAATTCTAAATTTAACAAGAGTTCATTCTCATCATTTGACAATTGTTGTATTCCCAACAATAATCTTTCCACTCGAATTATCGCCCAAGTAAAGCTCTTTGAAGGTCTTCTCCAGGGTCCGGGAGAAAAATTGTTTATTACATACATAGTATTGTAGAATTAACACATTAACTGCAACTCGAGATGGGCCGGTAATGCCGAACCAGCATCTTTGTTTTATTCGCATACATGTACATTGTACAGTTGTTGTTTTTTTTGTTTATTTAACATATTTTTCTGATATTTCTAGTCATAAATATGTAGTATATCTTTACAGATTATCTATTGCAATTTTTATTCCTTACTTTTCCAACACAAGTTTTATAAAGTATTCAATATAATCTTTATAATATAAATCAATTTTAAAAATTACAAAAAAGTGTTCGTGTGTACCACTAGTGGTACATGATGCAGATTGAGCAAGTTAGCTGTGTACCATATATATGGCGCACGATGCGGATACAGTCATAAGGTCTTGTAATATTAATTTGAAAACTGCATAAAATTCAGTTCAGTATATAATATTTTATTTGCTTTTAAAGTTTTTTATACTCTATAATAATATGACGCTTAAGAAACAGATTGTACGCACTTAATAAAAATTACGAGTCAACCTGACTCATCGCTTGAGTTCCAACTCCAATATTGGAATCTTTTTCTTGATTGACTCTTGTTTTTGAGTAAAATGTTAGGATGAGTCAAATTGACTCACATTTTTGAGGCGGTTTTGGGACAAACTGAAAACTCAAAATTTTGAGTCAATTTGACTCGTAGTTTTCAGTTAGAACTTTAAAGGGGCAGTAAACCTTTGGACAAACTATTTATCTTTTGTGATAAATCGATTAATGTACATTAATTATTGAATAAAACTTTATCATTTTAGTTTTTCAAAAATTTGATAAAAATTATGAATCTAATTAATTCTCAACTGTAGGTCATCCTCTACATCTTATGTATTACAAATGTTTGAGTGCATGCGCCCGATCTATTGCTAACTTTGCACTACTTGTTTGTATGTTTTATTCTCGTTCTACATTAATTTATATTAAATATATAATTTTTCGTGATAGTTAATAGTTAATCTTAATCATTTGTGTGTATTTTGTCTTGATTACAGTTATTGTTTAAAATTCTGTTGAAAGCCAACTGATTATGTAAACAATCAGTTCGGAGTGCTATTCTGCCGCTGCGGTGAACATGCAAACTATATATGCGTACACTGAGAGAAAAATAATAGTCAAATTGACCCAAAATTTGAGTTTTCACTTTGTCCCAAAACTGGCTCAAAAATCTGAGTCAATTGGACTCATCGTAATACTTTAATCAAAAAGAAGAGTCATATTGACTCACATTTCATAGTCAGATTGACTCAGGTAGAGTCAATCAAGAAAAAATACTCCAATTTGGAGTTTTGCAGCCTTGACTCAAGCGATGAGTCAGGTTGACTAGCAATTTTTTCTCAGTGTATACTAAATATTTAAAAATTCTTGTTGTTTTTTGTATTCCATACGAAAGAATTTTAAAAGTATATTTACTAATTTCTCACTACATTTTTTTTTAAACAAACATTGCATTATTCGGCCTTTTAAGTTGTAAATTAAATACCTCAAAGTGAAATGTGTTTTCTGTAATAAATTTATCTATTTTTTTTTTTATTCTTTTAAATAGAGAATTTCTCTATTCTCTATTTTTGATATTGTTTTATATCAAATAGATTGGACCTACTACCTATCTGACATTCAAAACAAACGGTGAAATTATTTCAAACTTAAAATTAGGAACTTGGAAACAGTGTGTTGATAATGAAAAAAATATAATATATATAGAACCATATAGGCTGTCAAATTGCTTGATGTTTATAACTAAATAATGAGAAATATCATAGTCAGATAACAAATAGGATATCAAATTTCCTCCTGTTTACAGCAAATAATGATAAAATTTGCCACATTTATTTAACAATACAAAAATTACTTTGACGCTATTGCTCTATGATAATTTTTGTTTTTGAATATAGTTTCCTGTAATCCGAGATATTATTTTTTCCTCAAAAATACAGTCCATTCAATTGAAAGAATGGAACTTAAACACTAGCATGGGGGGGGGGGGGTGTACAAACTTTCCCAGGTGTACAAACCAGATATAGTTTCATTTTCTGTAGTAGGTACACTGAGAAAAAATTGCGAGTCAACCTGACTCATCGCTGGGGTAAAGGCTGGCAAAACTCCAAATTGGAGTCTTTTCTCTCTTGGTTGACTCCACCTGAGTCAATCTAACTATGAAATAGGAGTCAATATGGCTCTTGTTTTTGAGTAAAATGTTGTGATGAGTCAAATTGACTCACATTTTTGAGCCGGTTTTGGGACAAACTGAAAACTCAAACTTTGAGTCAATTTGATTCGTATTTTTTTCTCAGTGTACTTCCATTGACCCACAAACAGACATCTAAGAAAGCAAAAAAGATTGCAAGATAGAAATAAAGAGATACAGGACCCGCGCACACCAAGAGAGAACTGTTGTTCATTTTATTTGGTACAATTTAGAACCAATTAGAATCATTTCGAAGTATTTCATGAATATATTAATTTAGGGGTGCCGACGTTTCGTCGAAAGACGTTTCGTTGACAATCAACTAGACGTTGCGTCGACAGGACGTTTCGTCGACAAGACGTTGCGTCGACAGGACTTTTCGTCGACAAATTTTCGTAAAGGGGATATTAACACACTCTGAAGTCTAATGTTACAAAATAATAATGATGTATCAAACAATCAAATTACAAAATAGAATCTCTTGAGGAAAACTATTAACCCAATTTCAGTCGTTTTCTACTTTAATACTAAACCAAAATTACTCAATACTAACAAATTATTTTAAAGTAACGTAATAATTTTGGATCGAGTTACGTTTGCGATTTTTGAAATTTTAAACAATTTTCTCTCAATAATTTACGTTGCATAATAAATAAGAATTATATCGTCGAATTTGTCATTGACAAGTCATTTTCAGTCGAGTGTTCGGTAATTGAATCCTAATCCTAGATTGAATGGCAAGATTTTATAAAAAAAATTACTCGCCGTTAAATGTTTATCTATATTACAGGTTATTGTTTTACCAAAAAGTAATTCTTTAAAATCATTAGTTGGCTGTAAAATCGAAAAAGTTCAGATTATCCCATTTTCGAATTTTGATCATGTAAGAAAAAATATTGTAAATCCTCTCCAGGCTCCAAGAAAAATATAAGTTTATAACATAATATTTAGGACTAATATATCATTATTAATATTCTCAAAGTACTCGAAAAGACACCTTTACCCGAGCCAACACGGCAAGATTTTAATAGGCAGTTGTGACACGAGGCTACTTATAGACAAAGAATTAAATTTAAGAATGTTCTTTGTGTGTGGATTTAGTCCTTTAGTTTTCAATGATTTCATTATTCGGTACGATATATTTTTTAAGTTTTATCTTGGTTTCACAATTTTTCAAATTACTTTAAAATAATTTGGTTTAATATATATAATAATAATATAATAATTTAGTATTAAAGCAGAAAAACGATTGAAATTAATTTAATAGTTTTCCTCCTTACCATTATTCTATTTTGTAATTTGATCGTTTGATACATTATTCTGTTAAAGTACATGTTTTTTAACATTAGAGTATGTTATATTATTAACCCCTTTTCGAAAATTTGTCGACGTAACGTCTTTCAACCTTAATTCCCACTAGGTAATAGGTATGTGAACACTGGACAGCGAAAAAAAGTGCATATATCCGAAATATTTTTTTGACTTCTTTAATTTCACATTTCCAAAAATATTTTTTTTACTAATTTTATTGCTTGAAGATACTTTAAAATTGGTTTGGGTACACGAGGACACATTTGTAAGATTGGAAAATGGTAGAAATTAGAAAACTGCTATTTGAGAAATTAACATCAAAAAGAGATCACTTTTTTTGTGGTACAATGAGAAAAAATTGCGAGTCACCCAGACTCATCGCTTGAGTCAAGGCTGCAAAACTCCAATATTAGAGTCTTTTTTCTTGATTGACTCTACCTGAGTCAATCTCACTATGATTTAGGAGTCAATATGACTCTTGTTTTTGAGTAAAAAGTTAGGATGACTCAACTTAACTCACATTTTTGAGCCAGTTTTGGGACAAACAGAAAACTTAAACTTTGAGTCAATTTGACTCGTTTTTCTTTCAGTGTAGAACACACGCGTATCCTGGGTACAAAAAACAAGTTAGCGCTACAAGAATACTGCATTAATATGTGGAAGATTTAGTGTTTACACAAACACACTTACATGCCATATCTCATTTCCGTTGATAATTATTGTATAGTTTTAAGCTTCACTTGCAGTTCAGTTGAAGATTCACCACAGAGGCTTGCGGACTGCTTTTATGGAACTCTGTTTGATCTTGATGTGAAAATAGTTTGAAATCAGGTTTTCCACCCTTCTATTTTATAAAAGAAAAAATGTATATACTCTATTATGATTAGGATTGTGACAATATGCGTTTAAAATCATAGATCCTGAAAATTTTATAGACGGATTGAATTAAAGACTATTGGATCGTTCTAAACCAGCGGTATATAGTATTCGATACCATTTCGTTTCGTCTATGATATTTTTAAGATCTATGATTTTAAGTGCACATTGGCACAACCCTAACTATGATACATTTAAAATAAGAATTCATTGTATCTGTTATATGTAATACCATGATCCCTTTTTTTTTAAGTCTGTACGGTATTTGTTGTGGAATTTTTTTAATATATTTCTTTTATAACACTAAGACTTTGTCCATTAATGCAATACGAAGATAAGTAAAAATAATTAAATAAAATTCGAACAATTTTTTTCTACTGAAGCAATTACACCGCGGATGAATTTTCTGGTATATTTAAAACAGTGTTGTGTGGTAAACCGTTTTTGAAGCTCTGGAGTGCTTTCATTTGTAATATAAAAATCTAGACTCATAGTGCAATTAAAATACTGATCCATTGCTGAATCATTGAACTATTTATTATTTGCATGTTAAAAATGCGTATTGACCCACCGGTGGGTCAATACGCGGGAAAGTAATTTCTAGATGGTGAAATTCTCTCGGTTTTTCGAATTGTCATGGCCGTTCTGGTACCTTATGGAATAATAATGTTTGTTGCTGTTGTTTCATAGATTGCTTCACAAGATCGTACTTCTGGAGACATCCCTGACCAAAATGTATATAGTTTCTTGCTTGACGTAAGCACGAGATAATACCAGTGTGCATCCTTTTTATCATGTCTTGTCGTATCGACTTTGGTATTACTATTCGATCTCCTCACATTCGTCTTCAATTGTTAAATCATCACGGAATGAAAATTATGCGATTATTGGTGGATAAAGTTAATTTCATATCTGTTCATCCCTCAGCTATGGTAGATTTGAATACCATTAAAGTTTATCATTATTGGTAGCTTCTTGAGTATCTCAGAGAATCTTCTTTCATCAACCCATGGTGTGTCATCAATATTAATTACACTATATGTACTATTTTTCTTTTCTTTCTTTCTTTTAAATTGTAGACTTGACATTTAAAAAGTATACCTCGTAATCTTTTTGGAGCTTTTGTGAAAATATCGGTCTTAATTGATACCAAAAGGTTAGTGATTCGTTGCTGTCAAGGTTTGAAATTTCCTCAATCCAAAAATTATTGCCAACATTTTTTTTTCCAACTTGCGCAGAATTTCAAATTGAGAGTTCTGTTAGCAAGAAGAATAGGTTTGATATCTTGTAATGCGCCTAATACAAATTCATATGCGTCATTTTGAACAGTCAGGCCCTTATTTGGTTCGTAATGCGACAGAGTTGCAATTGCTATTTTCGTTTTGATTCTTGTGAATGCATCTTCTTGAGCATTGGACCAGTTTCAGTGAGCATATTGCTTTAATATGTCATTTAATGGCACCGTTTCATCAGATAGTCTCGGGAGTTTTCTTGGTTATTTGCTTATTCGTACACTCTTTGTTTTCACATTATTAGATTGAACCCTGGAACGACCAACGGGCGGCCTTAGAGGTCCGCTCTGGTTGGAATGTACGTAGTTGTATATTTTAAAAACTGATCGGCTTGGGTTGTTGAAACTCAGTGACATTAATTGTCTATGACGTATTTATATGTATATCGTATAAATAATTTAAAATGTAATGAGACATGTATTGTTCTTTTTTGTTTTATATCATTAGTTACAAGCGGTCCTCTGCAGCCAGGGCGAAATAAAAGAGCTGTTGTCTCACGTTTTGCTTCGAACTTGTTAAATCGATTGTAGGAATATTATCTCGTTCAGTTCGGCTTATTCAGCAGAACATTCAAACTACAGCTAGAGATACGTAATACTTTTGCCAATCCAAGAAAGAAGGGAAATCTCAGATGCACTGCAACGTATGTTATTTTGGTGCGACTTGTTTTGTCATTTTCGTAGGTTTCCAAATTTTTTCCCTATTTTGTTTAGGTTACATACTTACGTTATCGTTGACTTTTAGTGGTGGAAGATTTGTTGCCCATATTTTCCTTCCGATGCACGCTGTAGCTGTTTCCTAATCGAATCTGGTTCTAGCTTATTTTGTGTAAGTAGAACATGATTGGAATAGGGGATTTTGTTCTTTTCCCAAACTAATCCATTCTATTTTCATTGGCTATACTATTTCCAGGTATATATATTCCATATTCTGAGGCCCATACTATACTAGCAGTTTCGCCGCTGCCTTTTCACTGCCCTGTTTACGCTTCTTCAATTGATTACAATTAAATGAATGGAAGGCGGTAGCAACGCTAGTATAGCATGCAAATTTGTTTTCCATTCATTCAACCGTGATTAATTGAAGACGCCTAAACAGGGCAGTGAAAACGCGGCGGTGAAACTGCTAGTACAGTATGGTCCTAACTATGTTCCATTCATGGTGTATGTATTTCAAAATAAATATCATGTTTATCCTGCATCCTAAGAATAAACTAAGTTAATTTCTATAAAAATTAACTTTACATTGAAATTAGTGTAACTACTTATATCAATTTAACACGTGGTTTATAGTTAAATTGAATATAAACCTATGTTCTAAAATCTAACCTACTACTCGTGCATCTAAACTATCTATAGTAAAAATAAAGTCAGCGTGGTACACCGATTAATTAGTTTGAAACATTACCGACTAAAATTACATTAGTAACATTATCTACTAAAGACGTAACTATAAATTTTCAAAACTTTTATTGTAGAATATCATAATTCTTGACATAGGGAAATTTTCGCATAACTTCGATTTTTTTTTCTTCAAAAATTTAATAAAGTTATCTTCAAATCTGAGCCAATATTGACTGTAGAATTTTCCTCAATTCACTAAATATTTTCTTTAATTTTCCTTTCAACGCGTGCCCGCCATAAAATTTCCTATTGCGTCAAAAAGACATCCTCAGAAGAGTGAATATTTTACATATATACATTCAATATATATCCTGTGTTACTAAGTCTTATTTGTACGTCTTACTCAAGAATTACTAACTCCGGATACATAACAGTATGTATATTCTTTGTTGGTGATAAAATACGTGGATATATTGTAGAGAAAAAGGTAGAGCTACGTGATAATGTACAAAGAGCTTATCTCTTTAGTAATTGGAGGTACAGTAGACTCCTCTATAGTTATGTAGAGTCCTCAGTAAGAGGATTATCCCGTATAGTGAACAAATTTTCTTTAGTCTGCAATGAATAGCATCGGTTATAGAAAACTAATTTAAATTTTATGGCAGAGTAAAGGAAATTTTGTTCACTATACGGGGTGATTCCATGTCCTCTAATGTATTTTTAAGAATATTAACTTAAAAAATCTTTTCAATTAGTTCCATACTTGATAAAAAGTCCAAATTGTTCAATAATTGAGGCTAGTTTTATAATAAGAGATTCAATTAACAAACTTGAACTCGGAGAGACTGATGGAGAAGAAACTACCACAAGAAGGATTTCATCATGATTTTTATAACTTTGACCATAGCTGCTTTCATTGGAAGGTAATTCTTATAAACATTCACCTTGCAATATTTTCTGGTATGAAATATCGGTAAATTCCCAGTTCACGTTCCTATTTCATTTAGGGACGTGAACTAGGAAGGGGGTATTTGGATCGGTTCCTAGTTCACGTTCCTACATGAAATAGGGACGTGAACTAGGAATTTACCGATATATCTACTAATTTCTCTTAATTCACAGTTCTCTGGCTTGTTTCTGTGAAAATCAGAAGAAACTTCAACCTTTGCAAGACGTCGTCCCTGTCGAAACATACGAAGGAATGTTCGTGACCCTAAACTGTTGTTCCAAAGAACTCTTGCAGAACATCCCATTCGAGTTCAACGACGAGACCGACACTATCCACTGGTGACACTTCAAAACATTGATTTATCGTGATACCTTAGGCAAATTCTTCAATATCAGATAAAACGCGGAGTTTTTACCGCCCAGTTTACGCCTCTTCAATTAATCACGGTTAAATGAATTGAAGCAAATTTGCAGTCTACACTAGTGTTTCTACGGCCTTCCATTCATTTAACCGTGATTAATTAAAGAGGCATAAACTGTGAGGTGAAAACGCAGCGTTTTAACCGCTATTATAGAATCGGCCTTGGCCTATCTACAAAATCTTATCAATGCCGTTCTTTTTTAGGTCCTACAACGGAGTAGATTATCCATGGGACGTTGAAGATAGGTTCGATCTTGAATGCTACCCTCAGCAGCTGCTGATCAAAAATCCAGAACCTAGAGACGCTGGAGACTATACTTGTACCTACAACATCAGGGGGTATGGAACTGTCCAGCGCATCTCCAGACTCACAGTCTATGGTGGGTATTAGTAATGGTAAGTGTTAACAATCGCAGAATTTGGTGTTAAATCTTTTGTCGTTTCTTGATTTCAATGGTTATGGTCAAAATCAAAACTTAGTTAGAATGAGAACTAACCTGTACCTTTATATTTTAGTTTATGTAGATCTGAAACACTAAATTTCACGTTAACAGCACTCTGATAGTATAAGTCTTTCTTTTTAAACAGTGATTTGGTATTTCTGTTGCAGGATTCAAACCTTCTCCACCCGTAATTCTAACAAATTCAACCTCAGAGATTTTGGCAAGACGAAAAGAAAATATAGAAATCAATTGTGCGGCTTTTGTAGGTGGATCTTCCGGTTCGATTAAATGGCACAGGCAAATTCAAAATAAAAACTTCATTATCGGAGAGAACTATGACGAAGAAAACTATTGGATGTCAAGTCTGAGGGTAATAAATTACTATCAGAAAGGGTAAGTTGACTACATTCATTATCTAGAAGTATGGTTTAATCGTAATGCAGATTAATACTCATTAAATATTTTCTAATATTTCTAGAAACAAAATAGTTTCTTCGCTGATCATTAAATCGTTAAGCAAGCATCATCTTGGTGAATATTCTTGCCAGGCTACCAAATCAAACTTTTTGGAAGAAGGTAGTGCAACTACTGCAACACTAAATTTCACAATTGTTGAAGGAGGTAATTAAGTATAACGACATCCTAGCCGAAAATTAAAACTAGTGATTATAGTATCCTCACTAATACCAAAGATATTGTTCTACAATAAGATGCACCACTCGGAAATTTCTGTTTCAAAAATGCATCGTGCTGTCACCTGTGTTTTATTCAGTTAAACAGTTAATTTTCAACATTTAATTAAGAAAAAAGGTACAATTTTCTGAAAGAATAATGTAAATAACAAACAAATTAAAAAGTTACTTTACGATGTTTTAATTAAGACTTAAAACTAGTAGCCACTTTAGAACAGAGGTGGCAACACGATATAATTTTGAAATCGGAATTTCCAAGAGTGGTGTATAATGTCTTTGATAATACCTACCATTATTATCTTCCATAAGTGTCGGAACTGACCTCAAAAAAGGAAATCTACAGAGCGGTCTCACTGAGTCTCACATTTGGGATGATCATTTTTGTCATCCTGTTCTCGGTTACCTACTTCTATAGACTAGGTATCGCTTTGACTCTCAGACAACTTTTACCGGACAGACGTGAGTGGACTGATAAATTTAGTTGTTCCAATTTGTGAAATTGATAGGTTGTTTCATTTTTATAAATCATACCTAATCAGGGAAGAGTTTCTTATTTAGCATCAGCCAAGCATGCTCAAGACCTCTTCATTCTTCATGGTGAATTTTCTGGCTCTTGGGTTTGGGGAAAACTGGTTCCTACTCTTGAAGGAAAATTCAACTACTCCTGCTTCCTACCTTCACGAGATTTGATGGGAGGGGAAGGTGAGTTTTCTACTATAAGTTTTGGTCTAATATTATATCTAAATATACTTTCTACAATAGAACTATTTAATGAACTACATGTTATCTTCTTACCATAGGATTGGTTGATTCGCTGGCTCAAGAGGTTCATTCAAGTCGTAGGATACTTGTGGTCGTAACCCCATGTCTGCTGCAATGTCCATGGAGTCTCTGGTGCCTGGAACAAGCCTTCACAGGTGTTCTGGCCAAAGAACTTAAAATTGTAGCGATACTTCGACAGGTAAATAATGTAATTCAGTAATGGTCGTCGAGAAGACGTTCCATTATACATAGTATTCTTTTGGTACAGATTCTTGAATCTCAAATAAGGACGAGTGTATTATACAGTACCTGAAATAGTTTAAAAAATACTTTGTTGATTAACCGCTCATCTTCAACCTATCTTGATCAGCTTATATCGTTTTTTTAATTAAAATTTTAACTAAATAAATTTTCTATTTCAGGATATCAAAAGTAGTGTTAAATCTAGGGAAGCAACCCGGTTGCTGGAATTGTTGAAGTACATGAGTACAATTACCTATCTATCAAAAGATCTTGTGAATTGTTCTACCAACCCTGAAATAAACTACCCACTGCAACAAGAAAAGAATCATGAAAACAAATCCAATTTATACGAAACCAATCAATTAAAACCCACTTCCCCTGCTAGATTATCTAACCATTTAGAATTGCCCAAAGCCAAATCAGATTCATGTTTTTTTGCGGAAAACAGACAACCAGAGGACCAACACAAGAACAAATCCAATTCTCTGAGAAATCAAAGAATAGAAAACATGATTTCTTCAACGAAAGATTTGGCAACAGCTCCAAAAGCTGGAGAGGAAAATCCAGGAAGTGCTTCTTCGACTGGGCACAAACCAATTACTTTCCAGATATCTGTGTCATCTGATGACTTACCTGATACGCCATCTTCTATCACGCCATTCTTCCCATCTGAAAAAAGCTCAAATGTCAATTATAAAAAAGACAGAACTAACTATGATGTCACGAAGGTAAAGAATTAAGTTCTGGGTATATATATATATATATATATTCCACACCGGTAAATTCAGTGTAGTACAGGCAGACCCCGCTTTAAGTAAACCCCGCTTTTATAACAGGACGAAGAACCAAAACCCCTATCTGGACCGCTAACCTAACCTTAGGTGAATCGTGTATTTAATATTTACCTGGGGTGGACTATACTGGCCACCAATGAATTATTGGATTCGAAACAACTTTCATTTTTTAAATACATGATTTTGAAAATATAAGGTAGAAAAAGTTTTTTTGGAAATCTTTAATTCATTGATAAAAGTAATGAATACAAAAAAACATCCTTCTTATAATTCCATAACAGATTCACTATTCTAATTTCCTAAATTTTTCCTTTTCAGAGTGACTTATTAACTAAATTGAAGAACTTTTTGGTTCTGGACGACGAGAAAAAGTTCTGGCAACGGCTTCTACGCGAGTTACCCGTTACACCTCTGAGCAAAATGAGACGGAGAAGTGAATCTGAGGTGGTGTGATAACTATAACTTGGGTTGTGACAATATGATTTTAAAATCATTATCCTGAAAATAGTATAGACTGAGAGAGTTAAAGAGTATTGAATCGTTCTAAATCAGCGGTATCTATAGTATCTGATATCATTATATTTCGTTTCGTCTTCTGTGATATTCCTAAGATCTATGATTTTAAACGCATATCTTCACAACCCTAGTGATAACTATGACTAGGGTTGTGACAATATGCTTTTAAAATCATAGATCTTAAGAATATCATAGTCGAAATGGTATCGAATACTATATACCGCTGGTGTAGAACTATTCAATACTCTTGAATGCGTCTATAATATTTTCAGGATGTATGATTATAAAAGTATGTTTCTAATGCCCTATTAATTATCATATGTATTTTGTTAATCTATATTACAATAAAAGTAGTCATAGAGGGAGCATCAAAACAAATCGAGAGTATACGAGTCACACTATAATATTAATTTTAAAAATATATTTTTTGAAATAAAAATAATTTTGTTAAACCAGAAAACATGTGTTTTCACAATAGGTTTACCTACTTGCATTTAAATATACTTGCATATAAAATATAATCATTGCATTTAAAATTAACAAAATTATGTATTGTTCATTTTGTATATTTAAATTTTGTACATTATCATTTACTTTTTTACTTTTAATTTTACATAAAACTGTACAGTTTTTTGTATCTATTTGACAAGTGGAACCCCCGGGGTACACACCCCAAGGAAAGCTGAGACATGGGTATATTTCACTTGATATTATTCCAAGTAAAAACATATAGGGTAAGTTCTTAATTATCGGTCAGTTCCACATTTTCGGTCTTATAAGAAAAACTATATAATAATTATTATTTCACTAGGATAGGTTGGTTGTTTTTACTCAACCTATCCTACTGAAATAATTATTATTATATCGTTTTTTCTTATATGACCGAAGATGTGGAACTGACCGATAATTAAGAACTTATCCTAGAACACTAAAAGTCAATTTTGGAAGAAAAAATTATGCTCTTCCATTTAAAACTAAAATAAATAAAGTACTGATGTAGTTATAGGTGAAATGGTACACAACAACAATCATACCCTAGGTACAGAGCTGCACTTCGTCTCAGAGTCTCAGATGATAATACCGCATTCAAGTTGTAAAGTAAATGTAAATATACTTTAGATTATGTACCGATATTTTATTTACGGTAAGTTCCAAGTTATCGAACTGTTTCACATTTTCGATCATGATACATGCAGGCATAGTAAATATAAAGAGAGGTATACCAAGTACAATATTGCAACATCCGAAAATATTATGAGTGAAGTCACACAAAATATTTTCTATTTGTTTTTCAATAAAAATTGTGCTATTATTCAGTTAAATGTGCATTTTCATGGAAATTAACTTACAAAAAAAGTTTTTTTTATCACGTTTTACACTCTATTCACTTATAATATTCACCTAATAATACTTATACTATTTGAGAGTACTCTGTGTGACGTCATTTGTTTACATCGTTTCTGAAGAATCGATCAAGTTCACCGTCAAAGAATTCGACACTTTGCATACCTCTCTATTTATTTACTATGGATGCATGTATCATGGATGCCAATCAAAGTAACGAGTTTTACTATGGATGCATGTATCATGGATGCCAATCAAAGTAACTAGTTTTACTATGGATGCATGTATCATGGATGCCAATCAAAGTAACGAGTTTTACTATGGATGCATGTATCATGGATGCCAATCAAAGTAACGAGTTTTACTATGGATGCATGTATCATGGATGCCAATCAAAGTAACGAGTTAAAAATAATGTTAAATTATAGATATTTTTCTTATATGATCGAAAACGTGAAACCGTTCGATAACTCGGAACTTACCCTACTTCAAATAGATATTTTAATAGATTATTATTACGTTTTTTTCTCAAAAAAAAATTGTTTTATTATATGTAATATACCAGAAATATATTAAAGGTAAATAAAAATAAATGATGTATATAATATATATAGCGATTAAAATAAAATAATTAATTTTTTTTGATAAATGTAAATAGTATGAAACCATGTAAATAGCGTTTTTTTCTCCATTTTATAGTATTGTAGCATTACATATATTTTTCATTCAAAATGTACACGGTACGAATAACATGGGTATGGAAAATAAAATAACTACATTTTAAGTTACTTTATATAATGGTACTTTTTTTAGTTTATGGGATAAAATAAATTTTCTATTAAAAATACATGAAAAGTAAAAATATGTAGGTAAGGAAATTTTTCTAATTAAATTATGAAAAGGTTCTTATTTATTTTTTTTTATTTTTTTTTTATTTGCATATCAAGATAATTATCACTTTATTTTCAAGTTACGAATTATCGGTCAGTGCTGCATCTTCGGTCATTTAAAAAAAAAAAACAATATAAAAATTGTTATTACTACACATTTCTATCTAATAAATTTTATATTGTTTTTTCTTGTATGACCGAAGATGTAGTACTGACCGATAATTCGGAACTTATCCTATTAGTTTATTTTAGTAATTTCAGAATAGTTAATTATTTTTGTTTTAATTTTAATAACTTTAAGAAGTAATATTTTAGTTAAATGGCTATTCAATCTAAAATTAGAATTAGAGTATGCAAAGTAAATATTTAATTTTATTTAAACATTAATTCCAAACTAGGGTTTGAAAAGACAGGTTTGAAAAAATTCATGCAAATTGAAAAAAAAAAAAATCGCGTTTGTTATAAGCGCACAGAGTAGCTTTTCTTCATCCCAGAGCACATTAATAAAACATGCACCAAAATGAAAAAGATGCATTAAAAATGTATTTGCAGCCGCTGATGTCAGAAGTAGGGTAAGTGTCGAGTTATCGGACGGTGCCACATTTTAGATCACATAAAACAATAATGTAATTCAATATTTTAATTGGTTAAATAATTTATTAAGATTTTAAATAACAGGAAAAAATTTATTCCTGGGAAAATAAGGGAATATCTCAGCAAAAAATTTATTCCTGGGATATTGAGGGAATATCACAGGAAAGAAAGATTTATTCCTGGGATAATAAGGGAATATCCCAGGAAAGAAGGATTTATTCCTGGGATAACAAGGGAATATCCCAGGAAAGAAGGATTTATTCCTTGGATAATAAGGGAATATCCCACGAAAGAAGGATTTATTCCTGGGATAATAAGGGAATATCCCAGGAAAGAAGGATTTATTCCTTGGATAATAAGGGAATATCCCAGGCAAGAAAGATTATTCCTAGAACATTTCTTTTTTCCTTTTTTTAATCGTTATTTATTTCAAATGTCATAACTGATATCAATTCCGCGGTTTAGTTTATTTAACTCTTCACCAAATCCGTTTCTTTTCTATCGCGGCCAAGGTATCACCTCCGGTCCGTCACACGGCAATTTGAACGCGGAGCAAAAAATGATCTAGTTTCTACGTTGGCATCTTGCGTACCGCGAGATGATGGGTTACGTATTTAGGTACATTACGTAGTAACTTTTACGGTACAAAGGACAGGATTTAAACTGAGTAGAGAATTAGTATTTAATAGTAATGGAAAATGCATGCTAGATTAAGTTTCCATATCGAACGTTTCCCTATTTTCAATAATCTAAGAAAAATAATAATTAACCTAGGTATTTTATTCATATCCGTGATATCTGTCATGATACTTGAAGGTATCATGGATACCAATTGAAATATGAATTAAATAATATTATTCTCTCACATGATCGAAAATGTGGAATCGTTCGATAACTCGAAAATTACTCTACATGCAATATAATTTGTTAATGTCAGAACAACAATATGTACTCATTTTTCTTTGTCAGTAATTATGAAGAAAATAATTCAACATTCGCTAAATTGAAAACTACTAATTTGTATATTTTGGACTGCCCAGTAATTTAAGAGGCCGTTGGGGTGCATCAACTCCAAAGGGGTTAAGGGAGAGAGTTTGAACCCCCGTCCCTCCCTCCCCCGCACTCCAGCCAATAGTCAGCCATGCTCACGACCTCAGGCATCAGGCTTGCCAACTACAACAACTCGCTTTTCCACATTCCAGACCATAATAACCACTAACCTGTTAACTGATAGACACTGAAATTTCCCCAACACTTCATTCATTTAACACTAACATGTTAACACCAGAATATTCGCTGACATTGGATTGTCATAGAAATAAAGATTTGATTATTTCACCTGTTCCAAGATTACAGGTAATCACCATTGGTAATTCTGAGTAGTTCAGTAAGTGAATAGCTTTGGTGGTAACAGGATGTGGTGTGTCGTGCTCCTCAATGTGTGTCTGTGAGCATCCACTGGAATTAGCAGTTGATGTGTAATCAGTTCACAATCCATACCGTAAGCGGAATATGTCTTACAACCTATCGTATTTTGGTGTTACAAGTGTATGTGACCTTTAACGTGTTTTCTATTGTTTTTAGAATGAAGTTAGGTAGCATTGCACTATTTTTGAGATAGAGTGATCTTGCGTAAAGTTTAAATTGTTAGGGCAGCGTGCCTAGGTATGTACCTTTAAAGTGTCAGCTTCTCGTAGATTAGAAAACAGGTGCTTCGTTGATTACCTACAGAAACGTTAGCTGTCGACTCTATTACCTATATTTATTTATAATTTTTTTACCATAAGGCTCAATATATAGGTAGGTAATAACTCTTAAAAACGTTAGATGAATTCAATGAACTTCTAATAACGGTAATGAACGAAGTGCAGTAGTTAGTAGAATAGACGTCAGTTGGCGTAGTCTCTAATAAACGTCTAGACTCCAACAAACGTCTGATGAATCCAACAAATGGTTGATGACTCCAATAAACGTCTAGACTCCAATAAACGTCTGATGACTCCAACAAACGTCTGATGACTCCAACAAACGTCTGATGACTCCAACAAACGTCTGATGACTCCAACAAACGTCTGATGACTCCAACAAACGTCTGATGACTCCAACAAAAACGTCTGAACGGTCTGATAACTCCAACAAAAACGTCTGATGACTCCAACAAAAACGTCTGATGACTCCAACAAAAACGTCTGATGACTCCAACAAAAACGTCTGATGACTCCAACAAAAACGTCTGATGACTCCAACTAAAACGTCTGATGACTCCAACAAAAATGTCTGAATTCTGATGTCTCCAACAAACGTCTGATGAATCCAACAAACGTCTGATGTCTCCAACAAACGTCTGATGTCTCCAACAAACGTCTGATGAGTCCAACAAACGTCTGATGAGTCCAACAAACGTCTGATGAGTCCAACAAACGTCTGATGAGTCCAACAAGCGTCTGATGAGTCCAAAAAACGTCTTATTAGTCCAACAAACGTCAGATGAGTCTAACAAACGTCAGATGAGTCTAACAAACGTCTGATGAGTTCAACAAACGTTTGATTAGTCCAACAAACATCAGATGAGTCCAACAAACGTCTGATGAGTCCAACAAACGTCTGATGAGTCCAACAAACGTTTGATTAGTCCAACAAACGTCTGATGAGTCCAACAATCGTCTGATGAGTCCAACAATCGTCTGATGAGTCCAACAATCGTCTGATGAGTCCAACAATCGTCTGATGAGTCCAACAATCGTCTGATGAGTCCAACAATCGTCTGATGAGTCCAACAATCGTCTGATGAGTCCAACAAACGTCTGATGAGTCCAACAAACGTCTGATGAGTCCAACAAACGTCTGATGAGTCCAACAAACGTCTGATGAGTCCAACAAACGTCTGATGAGTCCAACAAACGTCTGATGAGTCCAACAATCGTCTGATGAGTCCAACAAACGTCTGATGAGTCCAACAAACGTCTGATGAGTCCAACAAACGTCTGATGAGTCCAACAAACGTCTGATGAGTCCAACAAACGTCTGATGAGTCCAACAAACGTCTGATGAGTCCAACAAACGTCTGATGAGTCCAACAAACGTCTGATGAGTCCAACAAACGTCTGATGAGTCCAACAAACGTCTGATGACTTCAACAAACGTCATAGGACTCCATCAACAAACGTCTGATGACGTTTGTTTGGGTCATCAGACGTTTGGCAACTCCAATGAACGTTTAACAACTACTCAAATGAACGTTTAACAGCTACTCCAATGAACGTTTACAACTACTTCAATGAACGTTTAACAACTAATTCAATCAACGTTTTACAAGTACTCCAATAAACGTTTAACAACTACAATGAATGTTTAACAACTACTCCAATGAACGTTTAACAACTACTCCAATGAACGTTTAACAACTACTCCAATGAACGTTTAACAACTACTCCAATGAACGTTTAACAGCTACTCCAATGAACGTTTACAACTACTTCAATGAACGTTTAACAACTACTTCAATGAACGTTTTACAACTACTTCAATGAACGTTTTACAAGTACTCCAATAAACGTTTAACAACTACAATGAATGTTTAACAACTACTCCAATGAACGTTTAACAACTACTCCAATGAACGTTTAACAACTACTCCAATGAACGTTTAACAACTACTCCAATGAACGTTTAACAACTACTCCAATGAACGTTTAACAACTACTCCAATGAACGTTTAACAAATACTCCAATAAACGTTTAGTATAAATTTTCAATTCCTGATTTTACAGATCTAAGTGAATTAGTTTGTTTAATACTTTTTGTGTGTTATATTATTTTCCCTATATTAACATACTGTTTTTCGTTATAGATATAATGATATCACCAGTTTACATAGCATGTTCCTCTATCTAAATACGTAGTGTAATTTAATTGATTTAAGTGAAAATTGATTTAATTGAACATAGCATGACAAAGTGGTGATACGATGCTAAACCTAACTGATAATGGTGCGTCCAAAGGGGAGCCCCCCGTGGGTCAGCCCCCTGCGTACCCAGAAGGGGACGACTACCCCGATATGAACCACTGGAGTGTCCACATTGCAGAAGCTGTCGTTAGCCTGGAGAGCGATGAGAGGCTTACCATTTTAGGGGGGTCTGATAATGGGGAGTTCCCCTACCTGGGAGAGGTCCTTGCTGGGGTACAGCAGGGCACTCTCCTTGAGGGGGCCGTCATCCTGGAGATTCAGGGGCAGAGGGTTGCAGGGTACACCCAGAGGGATGTGGTTGGTTGGCTGAACCATTGCACCAGAGATGGAAACCCGTGCGTTATACGATCAGCTCCACCAGGTAAGGAAACTAATTTATATTAGAGTGCTAGATGACTTTCTTTTTAATTCAATTATTTAAGACTATTGCCTATTAATACACCAGTGTCCCGCGTAGATAAATGTTTCTTTTTAATTTAAATTTTCCTATATATTTTGAAAACTTTGAATTCCAGAACTTTTGAGTGTAGGGTAAGTTACGAATCACCGGACAGTTCCTCATTTTCGATCACATAAGATATAATGATATAATTTAATATTTATAGTTTGTTTGGGTATCTATGATACCTGCAGGTATCATGGATACCCAATCAAACCAACGAGAAAAATTGTTATTTGTTTTACTTATATGATCGAAAATGCGGAACTGTCCGATAAGTCGTAAGAGAGTAGACCAATAAAGTCTTACTAAATTTAAATACTCTCCCAAAGAGGCAAGTTAGAAGTGAATATAAATATTATTGAGGGGCCCTTTTTAATCTTCTATGATTCACCGTGGATTCCAATGACGGTTGCTAACGTGTTAAACCACGGTAATGACGTGTTAAACCACGGTAATGACGTGTTAAACCACGGTAATGATGTGTTAAACCACGGTAATGACGTGTTAAACCACGGTAATGACGTGTTAAACCACGGTAATGACGTGTTAAACCACGGTAATGACGTATTAAACCACGGGAATAACGTGTTAAACCACGGGACTAACGTGTTAAACCACGGGACTAACGTGTTAAACCACGGGACTAACGTGTTAACCACGTTACTACCGTGTTAACCACGTTACTACCGTGTTAACCTCGTTACTACCGTGTTAACCACGTTACTACCGTGTTAACCTCGTTACTACCGTGTTAACCTCGTTACTACCGTGTTAACCACGTTACTACCGTGTTAACCACGTTACTACCGTGTTAACCACGTTACTACCGTGTTAACCACGTTACTGCCGTGTTAACCACGTTACTGCCGTGTTAACCACGTTACTGCCGTGTTAACCACGTTACTATCGTGTTAACCACGTTAGCAATGTATTAACCACGTTACTATCGTGTTAACCACGGTACTAAGGTGTTAACCACGTTACTAAGGTGTTAACCACGTTACTATCGTATTAACCACGTTAGCAATGTATTAACCACGTTACTATCGTGTTAACCACGTTACTACCGTGTTAACCACGCTACTACCGTGTTAACCACGTTACTACCTTGTTAACCACGTTACTATCGTGTTAACCACGTTAGCAATGTATTAACCACGTTACTATCGTGTTAACCACGTTACTACCGTGTTAAACACGTTACTAATGTGTTAACCACGTTACTAAGGTGTTAACCACGTTACTATCGTATTAACCACGTTAGCAATGTATTAACCACGGGACTAACGTGTTAACCACGTTAGCAATGCATTAACCACGGGACTATCGGTGCGTGGCTGTGAGATGCATCTTATAATTGTGTGAGTAAATCATGTGAAAGCGTTTTAATTGAATGCGAAGACTTTCCTCTTCAGTTACGTGAATGCAGATTACATTTTCACATTCCTATTAGTGTTTAATTATACGCTTAATTTAACTGTTAGTAATGGATACGTTTTTATTCTGTTAAAATGTATATAGTTTTTATGAAAATTGGTTATTTTTATTTTACTACAACTGTTTTTATATATGAATAATTTATTTGCATTTTTAAGTACACTTTGATAAAGATTGCAATGTTTTTGTTACAACATGTTCCAATATTGTTACAACAATACCCCAATAGTGTTTCAACATTGCCCCAATATTGTTACAACAATACCCCAATAGTGTTTCAACATTGCCCCAATATTGTTGCAACATTGCCCCAATATTGTTACAACATTGCCCCAATATTGTTACAACAATACCCCAATAGTGTTTCAACATTGCCCCAATATTGTTACAACAATACCCCAATAGTGTTTCAACATTGCCCCAATATTGTTGCAACATTGCCCCAATATTGTTACAACATTGCCCCAATATTGTTACAACAATACCCCAATAGTGTTTCAACATTGCCCCAATATTGTTGCAACATTGCCCCAATATTGTTACAACATTGCCCCAATATTGTTACAACATTGCCCCAATATTGATACAACATTGCCCCAATATTGTTACAACATTGCCCCAATATTGTTACAACATTGCCCCAATATTGTTACAACATTGCCCCAATAGTGTTTCAACGTTGCCCCAATATTGTTACAACGTTGCCCCAATATTGTTACAACATTGCCCCAATATTGTTACAACATTGCCCCAATAGTGTTTCAACATTACCCCAATATTGTTTCAACATTACCCCAATATTGTTACAACATTGCCCCAATAGTGTTACAACATTGCCCCAATATTGTTACAACATTGTCCCAATATTGTTACAACATTGTCCCAATATTGTTACAACATTGCCCCAATATTGTTACAACATTGCCCCAATATTGTTACAACATTGCCCCAATATTGTTACAACATTGCCCCAATATTGTTTCAACATTTCCCTAATATTGTTACAACAATGCCCCAATATTGTTACAACAATGCCCCAATATTGTTACAACATTGTTCCAATATTGTTACAACATTGCCTCAATATTGTTACAACATTGCCCCAATATTGTTACAACATTGCCCCAATATTGTTACAACATTGCCCCAATATTGATACAACATTGCCCCAATATTGTTACAACATTGCCCCAATATTGTTACAACATTGCCCCAATAGTGTTTCAACATTGCCACAATATTGTTACAACGTTGCCCCAATATTGTTACAACATTGCCCCAATATTGTTACAACATTGCCCCAATAGTGTTTCAACATTACCCCAATATTGTTACAACATTGCCCCAATATTGATAAAAATTGCCCCAATAGTGTTACAACATTGCCCCAATATTGTTACAACATTGTCCCAATATTGTTACAACATTGCCCCAATATTGTTACAACATTGCCCCAATATTGTTACAACATTGCCCCAATATTGTTACAACATTGCCCCAATATTGTTAAAAATTGCCCCAATATTGTTTCAACATTTCCCTAATATTGTTACAACAATGCCCCAATATTGTTACAACATTGTTCCAATATTGTTACAACATTGCCTCAATATTGTTACAACATTGCCCCAATATTATTACAACATTGTTGTCCGAGAAACATAGCAAATTGTAATTTGCTTGTTGATATTTTGAATTTGTGATATAGACATCATGCGAGATTCTTTCATTTGACAGTACATTGTACTAACGGACGGAGAAAAGCATCAAGAAACACAGTTTACTTGCCCTTTATTCCCATCACGAAATGTTAGATGGTTTTATCCCTTATCAAAGGTCAGCTGTCAATCAATAGGTAGTCTCCTGCTGCCATTTGCACAGAAGAAGCCTTACACAACTAAAGAGCAGTCACTGTAGAGTAAAGGGACAATTACCCTACACAGATAAAGAGCAGTACTGAGATGTGACTGTAGAGTAAAGGGACAATTACAACATGCCATTAAATACCGGTTGCAAAATTCATTTGGTCATTATTAAAAAAATATTGAAATAGGTATATTAATGCGTTCATTTCAATAATAACATACTGGCAATTCTGTACGGCATTTTTAATACGCAAGATTCACTCTGAATAGATAGGTTATTTTAAGTATTAAAAAGAAATCGCAGTGTTAAACAGTTAGTGTATATTTATTTTACTTTTTCTAATATATGTACTAAACTGGAAATAATTATATGGAAACTTGTGATAGGTCTACGTGTGTATTCTTTACTTGTCTCCTTAGTAATTCATTGAGATGCTATTATTCTAACAACCATCCAACATTCTTACAATGTCGATCCAACATTCGCTTTCAATGTTCGTCCATGCAATAATGTTTCAATATGTCTCGCCTATAAAAATACTGACAAAAGGTTCATTTTATATATATATATATATATATATATATATATATATATATACTGCCATGCAACATATACTGTAGCATGTAACACTACATATACTGTAGCATGTAACACTACATATACTGTAGCATGTAACACTACATATACTGTAGCATGTAACACTACATATACTGTAGCATGTAACACTACATATACTGTAGCATGTAACACTACATATACTGTAGCATGTAACACTACATGTACTGTAGCATGTAACACTACATATACTGTAACATGTAACACTGCATATACTGTAGCATGTAACATTACATATATTGTAGCATGTAACACTACATATACTGTAGCATGTAACACTACATGTACTGTAGCATGTAACACTACATGTACTGTAGCATGTAACACTACATATACTGTAGCATGTAACACTACATATACTGTAGCATGTAACACTACATGTACTGTAGCATGTAACACTACATATACTGTAACATGTAACACTACATATACTGTAGCATGTAACACTACATATACTGTAGCATGTAACACTACATATACTGTAGCATGTAACACTACATATACTGTAACATGTAACACTACATATACTGTAGCATGTAACACTACATATACTGTAGCATGTAACACTACATATACTGTAACATGTAACATTACATATACTGTAACATGTAACACTACATATACTGTAGCATGTAACTTAATAGCTCTGTAACAACCTTGGCTTTCTTTTCACTAGGAATGCGCAAGGTATTACAGTTTTGCGCAACTATTTCGCAATGACCATTTTACGCATCACCAGGCACACCCGCCCATACTTATTCTGTTTGTCAACTTGTTAAAAAGAAGTAGTGAGCTATACGTACATTGCTTTGAGATTTTGTCTAAGATGAGGTGCAGCTCTGTACCTAGGGTATGATTGTTGTTGTGATCATTTTACTTTAGGTATATCTTCATCAGTATGTACTTTATTTCAGTTTGAAATGGAAGAGCATAGCTATGTCTTTTTATTTTATTTATTAATTAAATAATAATTATGTTTTGCTTTATTTTATATCAAATCGTCATTAACCTCAACTAAATTTCAATTCATTTAAAATTTTCATTTCAATTCAAGTAGATTCAATATAATCATTTTTTAAAATCTAAGATTAAGTGGATTGATTTAAGGTAAATTCCGAGTTACCGACCGGTTCCACATTTTCGAACGTGTTATAAAAATATAATAATTATAATATAATCATTAAATTAAGTTGTATCCTTGATACCTGCAGGTATCATGGATACCAATTCAAATTATTAAATAACTATTATTATTTTTTATTACACGATCGAAAATCTGGAACGGTCGGTAACTCGTAAATTTCCCTTAAATCAATACATTTCATCTTCTATGGCCAACCATAACTTTCTTCCTGGGTACCTACAGTGGTATTTTGCAAAATTAGTCCCAAAATATCTCCGATGTTCCGATCTCCTCCGTATAACATTTACGTAACTTCTTGTCACGGTCACGCCCCGTAAACACGTGACTTAAAAGGAAATAAAACATAAAAAATAAAACATGAAAGGAAATAAAAGAACTAGGAAGTGCTGTGGAATTTAAAATATCTCGCCCCAAATGGTTATCATTGAGACTTTTAAAGGGTGAGAATGTATGTTGTAACTTGGTTGTGGTGGTTGTTTTGACCCTTCACTGTGTACTTTATTTACAACTATTGGTGGTTGTTTTGACCCTTCACTGTGCACTTTATTTACAACTATTGGTAGTTGTTTTGACCCTTCACTGTGCACTTTATTTACAACTATTGGTGGTTGTTTTGACCCTTCACTTTGCACTTTATTTACAACTATTGGTGGTTGTTTTAACCCTTCACTGTGCACTTTATTTACAACTATTGGTGGTTGTTTTAACTCTTCACTGTGCACTTTATTTACAACTATTGGTGGTTGTTTTAACCCTTCACTGTGCACTTTATTTACAACTATTGGTGGTTGTTTTAACCCTTCACTGTGCACTTTATTTACAACTATTGGTGGTTGTTTTAACTCTTCACTGTGCACTTTATTTACAACAATTGGTAGTTGTTTTAACTCTTCACTGTGCACTTTATTTACAACTATTGGTGGTTGTTCTAACCCTTCACTGTGCACTTTATTTACAACTATTGGTGGTTGTTTTAACCCTTCACTGTGCACTTTATTTACAACTATTGGTGGTTGTTTTAACTCTTCACTGTGCACTTTATTTACAATTATTGGTGGTTGTTTTAACTCTTCACTGTGTACTTTATTTACAACTATTGGTGGTTGTTCTAACCCTTCACTGTGCACTTTATTTACAACTATTGGTGGTTGTTTTAACTCTTCACTGTGCACTTTATTTACAACTATTGGTGGTTGTTTTAACCCTTCACTGTGCACTTTATTTACAACTATTGGTGGTTGTTTTAACCCTTCACTGTGCACTTTATTTACAACTATTGGTGGTTGTTCTAACCCTTCACTGTGCACTTTATATACAACTATTGGTGGTTGTTCTAACCCTTCACTGTGCACTTTATTCCCAAGTATTGTTGTTGGCTGTTGTTCCACATTGTTAATCATATAGGAAAAATATATTTTATATTTTATTCTAATTGGTATCCATGATAGCTGCAGGTATCATGGATACCAATTAAAATAAAAGTTACGTTTCATAAAAAAATTATTATTGAAAAATGTTGACCTGATCGATGGTTACTAAATGGTCTTATTTTTCTCTTTTTCTTTACCGTTACGACCTCTCTCTCTCTCTTTCCATCCTCGTCTGTATCGTCATGAATCATCGTGAATGCAGTCGTCGTTGCTATCTATTATCTGTGTGGTTTATCAACATATTTTTCACCGTCTCGCTCTGTATCCTCTAAATTATTTGTAGTGTACCATCGCCTGAAAATATAACCAGATAGTAACAATTGTTGGGATTTATTTCAATTTTTTACTGTAAATTAATTTTTCCTAATTTTTTCAGTTGATAAATTTTCCGTAAATTTTTACTGTAAATGAATTTTTTCTGTTGATAATTTTCCCCTAAATTTTTAATTGTAACTAAATGAATTTTCCCTAAATTTTTTACCGAAAATGAATTTTCTCTATAAAATAATCACTTGACCTAAATGAATTTTCCCTTCAAATTTTACTGTAATCGAATTTTTGATATGATTTTAAAATTTAAATAAATTGTTTAATTAAATATCTTAAAACGAAATTGCTGAATTTGTATATTTTTTAATAGCTATTTCAATATTTTGTAATGAAGATTTTTGATCGATAACTTCATCAAACACAATAATTGAGCTCTTACCCCAGTATAGGAATATGCAGTGAAACTTCTGAGTTGTGAAGTACTAATTCATTCGTAACTCGGTTGCACTGATAGTTTTCTATGATTAAAAAGAAAATATGGTCATTGAGCGATAACTCTGACGAAATTTTTGATGTATATCGTTTTCTATAATTTAAGCATAGAAAACTACTTCATAACTCAAATGTCTTTCATAACTCAGGTCCTTTACTCGAGTGCTTCACAACTCATGAGTTCCACTGTACCTCTTTCTCACATGCAGAAAATAGTAAGTTACTTCAGTCAGCAGTCGAGTATTGCGGTTAGTGTAACAGTTGTACTTTATGATGTATGTTCTTTCTTAATATAGGCACGAATAGTGAAACAATTCTTTGAAATATATGTAGGTTCTCACAATTCTTTTACTATTTACCTTCAAGTTTTTCACAACGATATTGACAAACTTGGCCGAAAGCTCGATGATGAATACTGAATATAAAAATAATAATAGTATTAATAATTACTACTTACCTGTGTCATGAATAAATATAGTGAATTAATTAGATAAATGTTCAAATACTTATGATGAATTGTGAAATAATAAAAATGAGTTGGATATTTCAGTTAAATAGTTTAATAATGAAATAATAAAAAGATAGTGAAGATAAATCGTAGTCTCTATGTATAATATTATTACAGTTCACCTCCAATCACCACTCACCTCCCATCACCACTTTTCTCTCCGCATATCACCACTCTTCTCTCCGCATATCACCACTCTTCTCTCCGTATCTCACCACTCACCTCCAATCACCACTCACCTCCCATCACCACTCTTCTCTCCGCATATCACCACTCTTCTCTCCGCATATCACCACTCTTCTCTCCGCATATCACCACTCTTCTCTCCGCATATCACCACTCTTCTCTCCGCATATCACCACTCTTCTCTCCGCATATCACCACTCTTCTCTCCGCATATCACCACTCTTCTCTCCGCATATCACCACTCTTCTCTCCGCATATCACCACTCTTCTCTCCGCATAGCACCACTCTTCTCTCCGTATCTCACCACTCACCTCCAATCACCACTCACCTCCAATCACCACTCACCTCCAATCACCACTCTTCTCTCCGTATCTCACCACTCACCTCCAATCACCACTCACCTCCAATCACCACTCACCTCCAATCACCACTCATCCCCAATCACCACTCACTATTTTTCCCTCCCTTCCCATTTCACACCATGTCAGTGAAAGGCAATGTACAACGTACTCTCACGTGGTTAGGTCAGGGTTTGGTAGCTTCACGTTGCTAGTTAATGTGCTTAAAAAAGAGGGTAAAGTGGGCAACTAGTGTACTCGTGCTGTCAAAAATGACAGCATTTTTTGATATATCAATTAAAAGTTTAATTTATGCAATTTTTATTATCCCTGCCTCCGCATTTGACGAGGAATAATATAGTGTGACGGACGGACAGACAGACACAGACCATTTATTGAACTACATCAGAATAATTTAGTGTGACGGACTGACAGACAGACAGACAGACACAAGCCATTTATTGAACTGATATCAGAATAATTTCCTATCCATGCTATCAACTGCTTGCCAAGTGTATTTTTAGGTTAGTGTGACGGACAGACAGACAGTGGGAGAAACCTCTCTCTCTAAACCAAAGATATTATACTACAGTAAGATGCACCACTTTCAGAAATTTTTGTTTTAAAAAGCGCCATCTGGATTTCGAAGCGGGAACTAAAGAAACAACAACATTTTGTTCAGAGCATCAAAAGTTTCAGTCTTCAGGCAGAAGGTGTACTAGAATTTGGATCAACGGAAAAGTTATTCTGAAATCTACTCATTTTTTTAAAATTGAAAGCTAGGTTCAGTTGAACTCTGAAACTTTCAATGTTTTGATCAGCACCAAATGTTGTATTTGCTTTAGTTCCTGCTTTCAAATCCAGATGGCGCTTTTTAAAATAGAAATTTCCGAGGGATGTGCATCTTACTGTAGTTGCTATGATATTTTTCATTGCAGTATTGATATGCTTTCAGTATTTTATATACGCACTAATAAATAGTGTAATAACATCAGTTTTGTTATTCTTAAATTAGATTTAATGTTTTTTTTTTCTTCAAATGTGAACTAAATAGGTATTAGATTTAATGTTTATTTTTTTGCCTGTTTGAACCGTGTCCTCGCACTCTCGTTCTTTTTGTCGTTCACTTTAATGTTAGTTTTAAAAGTACTAATAACGCGAACACTGAAAAGGACTTTTCATCAAATCACGTAAGGTAAATTCCGAGTTATCGAACGGATCCACGTTTTCGGACACAATATTTTTAAAATTATTATTTAATTTTTTAGTTGGTATCCATAATACCTGCAGGTATCATGGATAACAACTAAAATAAAAAGTTAATTTTTTATGTGTCCGAAAATGTGGAACCGTTCGTCAAATCGGAACTTATCCTTTACGTTCTTTCACTATCTTCGTATGTATAATTATTATGGTAACTTATTTTAATATACAGTTATTAGTTATCGAAGGAAAGTTAGAGAAATGGCTACGTGCAGCTTTTTATAATAATTGAATAACTGATACTGAATTGCTCTGTATCAGTGGGCAAATTTTACTAAAGTGCGGACACTTGCAAAAAAAGTTACAGCTTGGTAAAGAAACAATTTCTTGATGTGAATTAAATATCGGATGCAAATTACTGTAGGTTATTAGTAAAAACGCATCAAAATATTAAATATAATATATTTGAAAAATCTCTTTAATAATTTTATAAGATATTTAAATCACATTTTGTAATTTTAGAGACATTACGTAGAGAATACCTTATTCGACTATTTGCTACTTTTAAAATAAATTTCCTGATCATGAAGCTTATCTTCATTTACTTTTTATTTGTATTTATATATTTGAAACGTTAAATTTCCCTCTATAAATAAAATTAAAAATTATGATATTTTGAAATGTTTTTTTCACCTAAGCCTCCGTTTAACACGACCGTGACGTAGAATGGTCGGTCGCACTAAACGAAGTGTACCTACGGAGTTCACGCCAATTAGCGCGAGGTAACGGAAAGCGTGCTGCGGTAATTACGGTGAACACCTTTGAACTCGATAAGTTATGTCTATACACGAAACCTACGTAACAGCCATTAGGAAAAAGGGATCACCTGTAGAAAATGTAACATTGGGGTGTGGATTGTACAGGAGTGAAATCATTGGGGTGCGGATTGTACAGGAGTGAAATCATTGGGGTGTGGATTGTACAGCAGTGAAATCATTGGGATGTGGATTGTACAGGAGTGAAATCATTGGGGTGCGGATTGTACAGCAGTGAAATCATTGGGGTGCGGATTGTACAGCAGTGAAATCATTGGGGTGCGGATTGTACAGCAGTGAAATCATTGGGGTGTGGATTGTACAGGAGTGAAATCATTGGTGTGCGGATTGTACAGGAGTGAAATCATTGGGGTGTGGATTGTACAGCAGTGAAATCATTGGGATGTGGATTGTACAGGAGTGAAATCATTGGGGTGCGGATTGTACAGCAGTGAAATCATTGGGGTGCGGATTGTACAGCAGTGAAATCATTGGGGTGCGGATTGTACAGGAGTGAAATCATTGGTGTGAGGATTGTACAGGAGTGAAATCATTGGTGTGCGGATTGTACAGGAGTGAAATCATTGGGGTGTGGATTGTACAGGAGTGAAATCTTGGTAAGTATATTTCGATATTGGTTCCATAGTTTTAATATAGGGTAAGTTCTGAATTATCGGACAGTTCTACATTCCCGATCATACAAGAAAAAAATATTCAATTTTTTAAATTGTTTTAATTACGAAATAAAATAAAAGTTAAATAATTTTTTTTTCTTATATGATCGAAAATATAGAACTGTGCGATAACTAGGAACTTACCCTAACAATGATTTAATTTATACACAAATAAATAAAGAGTACTCATAAATAAATTCATGAGTACTGCACTACCCCAATGAGGGAAAACTTGCAGATTTTATGGTAAATAACCCCCCCCCCCTGTCATACATGGACCTGCATTACATTGGTCCCACCCTTCCGGTCACTGCCCCCTGTTATCCATCCTCCCCCTGGAGTGAGAAAAGGAGTTATCTGTCCTTTATTAGATCTATCTTATAGTTCATTCTAAAATAATTGAAAAAAAAATTGAATGTGAATTTTTTTGGCCATACTTAAGAATCATATAAATTTAAAATAATTAAAAACAGCCCTGAGCGGCTCTATCTTGAAGTTATCTGTGGTGAATGGAAGAGAAGGGGGGTGGCGGCGTCTCTTGAGCCCCAAACTGTTGTAATTTGGATTATGGATTGTCTTTTTTCATTTTTACTATGTTTATCTTATTTTTAACGCTACTTGCAGTTTTAGAGGATAGCGCTAGGGTTATGCTCTTCAACTACGAGGTCTCACTATTACCTCTTCATTTTCCTCTTCCATCCGTGAGTGCAGCCACCGGTGCTTGTGTCCCTTTTCGTCACATTCCTTGGTAAGTGACTGCATTCACGGAGTAGCTTTTCTGCATCCATAATCATCGTCACCGACGGTGGTAAGTGACTTTGTTCATGGAGCCACTTACCTTCTGACTGCTTCTTCCAGTCCCTTGTATTTAATTTCCTTTTGACGTCAGCGATATGGCCTTTGGTTCCGAAGCAGACGTTAAGTCTCTATTAAATTAATTATTTAAAAACAAGAAGTTGGTTGGGTAATTTTTATTTGGACCAAAATGAACTCTATACAACCTCTGTCATTAAATTCATATACTCTATGCTATAATATTATCGTCATTATTCAATTAATAACTTTAGCAAAATCTGAGGGACCAGAAGTATGGATGGTTAAATTACACAAATATTGATACTATTGAGAACACGTTATTCTTAACGGGCAAGTACACTAGTTACATATATTGATACTATTGAGAACATGTTATTCTTAACGGGCAAGTACACTAGTTACAAATATTGATACTATTGAGAACATGTTATTCTTAACGGGCAAGTACACTAGTTACAAATATTGATACTATTGAGAACATGTTATTCTTAACGGGCAAGTACACTAGTTACAAATATAGATACTATTGAGAACACGTTATTCTTAACAGGCAAGTACACTAGTTACAAATATTGATACTATTGAGAACACGTTATTCTTAACGGGCAAGTACACTAGTTACATATATTGATACTATTGAGAACACGTTATTCTTAACGGGCAAGTACACTAGTTACATATATTGATACTATTGAGAACATGTTATTCTTAACGGGCAAGTACACTAGTTACAAATATTGATACTATTGAGAACATGTTATTCTTAACGGGCAAGTACACTAGTTACAAATATAGATACTATTGAGAACACGTTATTCTTAACGGGCAAGTACACTAGTTACAAATATTGATACTATTGAGAACACGTTATTCTTAACATGCAAGTACACTAGTTACAAATATTGATACTATTGAGAACACGTTATTCTTAACGGGCAAGTACACTAGTTACAAATATTGATACTATTGAGAACACGTTATTCTTAACGGGCAAGTACACTAGTTACAAATATTGATACTATTGAGAAGATGTTATTCTCAACGGGCAAGTACACTAATTACGAATATTGATACTATTGAGAAGATGTTATTCTCAACGGGCAAGTACACTAGTTACAAATATTGATACTATTGAGAACACGTTATTCTTAACTGGCAAGTACACTAGTTACAAATATTGATACTATTGAGAACACGTTATTCTTAACTGGCAAGTGCACTAGTTACAAATATTGATACTATTGAGAACACGTTATTCTTAACTGGCAAGTACACTAGTTACAAATATTGATACAATTGAGAACACGTTATTCTTAACGGGCAAGTACACTAGTTACAAATATTGATACTATTGAGAACACGTTATTCTTAACTGGCAAGTACACTAGTTACAAATATTGATACTATTGAGAACACGTTATTCTTAACTGGCAAGTACACTTGTTACAAATATTGATACTATTGAGAAGATGTTATTCTCAACGGGCAAGTACACTAGTTACAAATATTGATACTATTGAGAAGATGTTATTCTTAACGGGCAAGTACACTAGTTACAAATATTGATACTCTTGAGAAGATGTTATTCTTAACGGGCAAGTACACTAGTTACAAATATTGATACTATTGAGAAGATGTTATTCTTAACTTGTTTTTAGTAGTTTAATACAATATTAATATATTTAGATATTATATCTATTAAATAATTAGGATATTATCATTAGCTTGGGGGTCAATGTCGTCTAAATATAGTTGTTGTTGTCGTTATTATTATTATCATCTGTCCCTTGACTTCCTATGCTAATTATATGCTGCAGACAGAAGGAAAACGCACATACAATGTGTATTTAGTTATAATATGCATATGTTATTTTGAATATGTAACATGTTTTTAAGTAACAAGTTATTCGGTGTTTATTTTTTCTTGCTAATTTTATATGTTTTCATTATACTTTTTAAAAGTTCTGTACTGTATAATTACTCAGTAGCATCACATATACAGTGTGCAGTATACACATTGTACAGTCACTGGAGACTGTATATGCAGTCTACAGTGACTGTACATTCAGTCTACAGTGACTGTACATTCAGTCAACAGTGACTGTACATTCAGTCTACAGTGACAGTACATTCAGTCAACAGTGACTGTACATTCAGTATACAGTGACTGTACATTCAGTCTACAGTGACTGTACATTCAGTCTACAGTGACTGTACATTCAGTCTACAGTGACTGTACATTCAGTCTACAGTGACTGTACATTCAGTCTACAGTGACTGTACATTCAGTCTACAGTCACTGTACATTCAGTCTACAGTGACTGTACATTCAGTCTACAGTGACTGTACATTCAGTCAACAGTGACTGTATATGCAGTCTACAGTGACTGTACATTCAGTCAACAGTGACTGTACATTCAGTCAACAGTGACTGTATATGCAGTCTACAGTGACTGTACATTCAGTCTACAGTGACTGTACTTGCAGTCTACAGTGACTGTACATACAGTATACAGTGACTGTACATTCAGTCTACAGTAACTGTACATTCAGTCTACAGTGACTGTACATACAGTCTGCAGTCACTGTACATACAGTCTACAGTCACTGTACATACAGTCTACAGTCACTATACATACAGTCTACAGTCACTGTACATACAGTCTACAGTCACTGTACATACAGTCTACAGTCACTGTACATACAGTCTACAGTCACTGTACATACAGTCTACAGTCACTGTACATACAGTCTACAGTCACTGTACATACAGTCTACAGTCACTGTACTGTCCATACAGTCACTGTCTATACAGTCACTGTCTATACAGTCACTGTCTGTACAGTCACTGTCTATACAGTCACTGTCTATACAGTCACTGTCTATACAGTCACTGTCTATACAGTCACTGTCTATACAGTCACTGTCTATACAGTCACTGTCTATACAGTCACTGTCTATACAGTCACTGTCTATACAGTCACTGTCTATACAGTCACTGTCTATACAGTCACTGTCTATATAGTCTTCAGTCTATACAGTCTCATCCCAGCATGGGGTCGATACAGAGTTCGTTACACATTCTAACACCTGCATGTGACTATGTAGGTACAGCATGCATGTGTCTGCTGTCTGTGGCCTTTACGCTCTTTCGTAACAGGGTCAACTTACGTCAAAGGGAGGAGAAAAACCGGCATCTATATATTATCAAACTATTTAATCAACTAAGTATTTAATAAATTCGTATGTTTTAAATATTATGTTATTTTTGAATCCATGAAATTTTATCTGAATTATTGGTATCCTTGATACCAAGTTCAGCGTATCATGGATACAGGTATCCCATGTGAGAGGAATCAGCTGATGGCTGCATTTGGATGTGTATCAGCCGAGTGGCTGACTGCAGATGGCTGACTGAAGTGGCTGAGAATTATACCTGTTTTGGTTAACATTTTTCAGGCCTTTGTCACTGTCAGCCTTTGGACATTTTTACGTGGAAAATCATATGCTATTTCCTCATTTATATAACATTTCATGTAACCGTGTTTGTGTGGCACCCGCGAAGAGAATTTCCTGCGTGTGCACCCACCACCTTCACGTGTACGTATTACGTGTACGTGTTTGTCAGTTCCGTGCACACCGTTCAGTAAGCCTTGTTACGGCGTGTTGGCCAGACGTGCTTCTGTGTGAACCTCTTACTTTCCTCTGCTACTAGAGAAATACATTATTTTGAATGTTAAATCAGTATAACAGTGATTAGTTATTCATTACCTATTTCTTCCGTTATCTGTTCACCGTTTGGAAGGATATAATAGTGCCTAACTGTTTCCAGAATCTGGTTACGACTCTTAGCAGGTGGGTACCCACTTAACTACAGTCTTTATCTTGTCAATTGCTAAATTGTTCCAGTTATCTTTTTTTCACCCACTCCGACTGGTTTTTGTCCCTTTAATAATTATATGATCATTGTTTGTATTATTCAATTTTTTTTTGTTTTAAATTTTTTTTCCTGATGGAATTTGAGAATTGTGTTTTTTTTGTTTCAAATTCAACGTTTTAAAAAATTGTATAATATCTAACTTTATTTTTGATAAAATGCGTTTGTGACATATATAGCCACATCTAATCACTGTCAGACGTCGATAACATGTTCCTCTCTGTTCGACGTCGATAAGAGGTTCCTCTCTGTTCGACGTCAGGCGGGAAACATAACTGATGTCGTTGTTTTACTCCATCCGCTATTAGCTAGCTAGCTACTGTATTCCAATTATAGTATCATCAAATCTCAGTGACAGGAATCGATATCACGTTTCAACTAAATTTTTTTTAAATATGTTCAATCATTGGTTGATTATTATTACTATTATAATTACTACATTGTTACTATAACAGTGTGTTCAAGAAATATAGTATAGTAATGAGTTTAATTTGTTGTAATCGATATGTATTTTGTATAACTATATGTATATATTAAGTGAACTAGTCGATTGGTTTACGAATGACGTCATAGCCTGAAACTCTATCCGGAAATTCTCTGTGATGATGGAAGAAAGGGGGTTGGCGTCACTTGTATCTCGAACTGTTGTAATTTGGATGATGTATTTGCCTTTCATTTTTTACCGTGTTTATATTTTTTTAACGCTACTTGCAGTTTTAGAGGATAGCGCTAGGGTTATGCTCTTCAACTATGGGGTCTTAGATTTTAGTCTTAGGTAGTCTCGTAGGCTTCATTTATTATCACCTCTTCATTTTCCTCTTCTATCTGTGAGTGCAGTGACCGGTGCCTGTGTCCTTTTTCGTTACATTCCTTGGTGTCCCTTCACAGAGTAACTTTTCTGCATCCAAGAGCATTACCACACCGACGATGGTGAGTGACTTTGTTCACGGAGCCACTTTCCATTCTGACTGCTTCTTCTAGTCCCTTGTTTTCTATTTCCTTTTGACGTCAGCGATTTGACCTTTGGTTCCGAAGCGGACGTTAAACCCCCCATTAAATTAATGCGAAGTGACCATCTAATTATTTTCCCCATAAACATCGAGAGAACATTTGTCAACAACATCAAGAGAAGAATGTTCAACTTGGTTGTGTGTAATAAAAATTGTTTTGATTTTTTTTAGATGTTTTTAAACTTGATTATCACGCGTAGACGAAACTTGCTGAACGGGTTCTACCAAATCGAGAGATTGTTTGTATATTACTTGATGAAAAATGTGATATACTGAAAAATTCCTGATTTATGTAGTATTGGTTCCTTCATTTCTCAGAGCCACTTCATATCTCGTGTGCACTAGATAGTTTTCTATGATTATAGAGAAAACTATGGTCATTGAGAGATAACTATGACGCATATCATTTTCTTCAATTTAAACATAGAAAATTACTTCTTAACTCGAAGCCACTTCATATCTCGTGTGCACTAGATAGTTTTTTATAAAAAGAAAATTATGTTCATTAAGGGATAACCATGACGTATATCATTTTCAATAATTGAAAATGATTTACGAAAACTAATTCATTACTCAAAGCCACTTCATATCTCGGGTGCACTAGATAGTTTTCTATGATTAAAATCTTAGAAAATTATGGTCATAGAGGGATTACTTAGACGCAATTCTTGACACATCTCTTGTTTGCAGCAACAACGTCATAAACACAAAAACATGTATTTTAGAGTTATCCATATAAATCATAAAATGCTGATCATTTTGATAAAAAAAACATCATTGTAACTGAAAAATATACCGCTAGAGAGGCTAAATGTCCTAACGATATACCATTAAATGTACGTACATTACAAGTACTAAAATGCCTCTCCTGAAAAATAGCTATTTTGAAGTTATGACACTGTTCTCGCAAACAAGCGATATATCGTTTTATATAATTTAAACATAAAAACTTCTTCATAACTAAGGTGCATTTCATAATTCAGGTTCCCCATTAGGGTCACGCAGGTAAATTGCGGTCCTTTAATTTTTAATTGCAGTCCTCTCAAGAGAGTCTCTTAAACATTATGAACCGAAACTACATTAAAATGTTGCATAGCTATCAATAGAAGCGCAGTGCATGCTATAATTTATTAATTTGTGTTTTGGAACTATGATGTTTCTGTTGTTAGATGCCGAAGTTAGTCAGTGTGCCGCAATTTACCTGCTTGACCCTATACTCAAGTGCTCCATAGTGAGATATACCACTAGCTTTAGTCAATAAATAAATGTAGTTTTTTTAAACTTTTTTATATTCATGTGCGCTGTTTACTAATAACTAAATTATTCTTCTTAGTTTTATCAACTGTTTAAAGTAGTGTTCATCTTTTTATTCAATTTATTTTTAAGTTACTTATTAATTTAAATGCAATACTGTATATGTAGGCTGTAGGCGGACTTATCTCTTTCTGAATATCTAAAAACCTGTAATGTAGGTTGTGCCGATTGTCTTTATCTATGTTCTATATTTTATTTGGAACTTATTTATGTTTATTTTATAAAATTGACATTCCAATTACCAATTTTCGACCTATTTCTCCACTTTTAAATGATTTTTATTTTATTTTTTGAGATAATTTCCTCAAACTGTCATATAAGCTATGAGTATTCTTTCATATTTATATATCATAAACTCTTATATTATTTATGCACAATTGTGATTTTTATATTATTTGATAAAATATAGATAATTTTTTTTTATTATTATTTGATATGCTGTCTTTACCTATATATTACTTGAATATTGTGTATTTTTTCATGTTCAAATTAAATGATAGAGGGTTAAAATTAATATTTTATTTAATTCATATATCTAATTAATTTTTTAAATTAAAATTTCAGGTACATACTATTTTGCGTTCCTCCATATTAATTATATAGTTTTTTTTTATTATTTTTTCTGAACACTAAATACCTACAGTGAAAGTTTTTATGTTTCATACAACCTTCTAAATATACAGTACACAGGTTTCTGTATAGTGTATACATTCCATACACTGCTTCTGTATAGACAGGAAGCTGTGTTTTGTCACACATTGTATAGTTACTCTTTTCTGATAGTACTATGCATACTCTATTCTATTTTTATTTATTTTATTGCATCCAAAAAAGTTCGCCAATTTTTATAAAATTAGAATATTTAAAATATCCTTATTTTAAAAAATGATTTAGCATCTTAATTATCGGTCAGTTCCACATTTTCGGTTATATAAGAAAAAAATATAGTAATAATAATTTCAGTAGGATAGGTTGAGTAAAAACAACCAACCCAGATTGTTTGTTTTACTCATTCAATCCTACTGAACTAATTATTATTGTATCGTTTTATCTTACATGACCGAAAATGTAGTACTGACCGATAATTAAGAACTTACCCCAGTAAACTTAACAAACTTTACAATTTTTACCCCTTTGAAAAGGTTAAAATTAACTAATTACTTAATTCGTATTTACTGTAAATGTTAACATTAATGTTATTTCTTATATGTTAAATACTGATTTGATTTAATTTATGAAAGGAAGACAATGTATATTTCCTTATTTTCAATTTAGTATCATTTATTATTAGATAATTAATACAATATCCATAGTTTACTTGATTGCATATAAATAAAAAAAATATTCACAGTTGTTCATTTGGTTAATATTTTTAATTCCATAATGGTAAATTATATTGTACTAACTACTTTTATTTATTCAAATCGTTGTTTTTTAAGTATGGAATGAACTGTGTTATTTTGTGTACAATTTTATTTAATAACATTAGAATTGTATTTTTTATTTTATAAAATTATTTTAAATTTTATTTTGTATTGCATAAAATTGTATTTTTTATTGTATAAAATTGCATATTTTCTTTCAATTACTAATACCAGGGAAGAATAAAAGTCAGTAAGTACTTTACCAAGGACTATGTTTTTTTTTCCTTTTTACCGTTTTGTTGTGGTCTATGCTATTTGATGTTAGTTGTGTGCACTGTGTATGTACAGTCAGAGAAATGTGTATCTGGGTACACAATGGTTACAGTTTACTTGTTTCATATTAACTAGAAGATATTTTGAGTTTGGTCTGGGTACACAATGAAAAAATTAGAAAATTACAGGAAATTAGAAATTAACATGAAGCGGAGACTCTGATAGTACATCATCACAGTGACTCTTTTCTCTGATAGTACATCATCACAGTGACTCTTTTCTCTGATAGTACATCATCACAGTGACTCTTTTCTCTGATAGTACATCATCACAATGACTCTTTTCTCTGATAGTACATCATCACAGTGACTCTTTTCTCTGATAGTACATCATCACAGTGACTCTTTTCTCTGATAGTACATCATCACAGTGACTCTTTTCTCTGATAGTACATCATCACAGTGACTCTTTTCTCTGATAGTACATCATCACAGTGACTCTTTTCTCTGATAGTACATCATCACAGTGACTCTTTTCTCTGATAGTACATCATCACAGTGACTCTTTTCTCTGATAGTACATCATCACAGTGACTCTTTTCTCTGATAGTACATCATCACAGTGACTCTTTTCTCTGATAGTACATCATCACAGTGACTCTTTTCTCTGATAGTACATCATCACAGTGACTCTTTTCTCTGATAGTACATCATCACAGTGACTCTTTTCTCTGATAGTACATCATCACAGTGACTCTTTTCTCTGATAGTACATCATCACAGTGACTCTTTTCTCTGATAGTACATCATCACAGTGACTCTTTTCTCTGATAGTACATCATCACAGTGACTCTTTTCTCTGATAGTACATCATCACAGTGACTCTTTTCTCTGATAGTACATCATCACAGTGACTCTTTTCTCTGATAGTACATCATCACAGTGACTCTTTTCTCTGATAGTACATCATCACAGTGACTCTTTTCTCTGATAGTACATCATCACAGTGACTCTTTTCTCTGATAGTACATCATCACAGTGACTCTTTTCTCTGATAGTACATCATCACAGTGACTCTTTTCTCTGACAGTACATCATCACAGTGACTCTTTTCTCTGATAGTACATCATCACAGTGACTCTTTTCTCTGATAGTACATCATCACAGTGACTCTTTTCTCTGACAGTACACATACCTATTTACAGTAAGTGTTTATGTATGTCAAATAAGAGCCAAAGATGCCCCAAATTCCAGTCAGTTCGTAGTCTCTCACACTGTAACTATTGTGTCTAGGGTAAGTTACGAATTATCGGTCAGTTTCACATCTTCGGTCATATAAGAAAAAACTATCATTTTATTTATTTTACTGGTATTCATTATACATACAGGTATCATGGATACCAATTAAAAATATAAATTAAATTATTAATATATTGTTTTTTCTTATATGACCGAAGATGTGAAACTGACTGATAATTCATAACTTAGCCTAGGTACTAAAAAACATTGAAAATTGAGTAAATATTTATAATTAATAAATACCTGTTAAATTTATTGGGTATAGTGTACTATATAATATATAGTTAACTTACATGATAATTTGTGGTACATAATTTTCATCTGCATGATTTTTCAAATTGAAATTTTTAAATGAATGAAGGATTTTTATTATTTATATACCTGAATTAGATTATTTATATACCTGAAATAGATTATTTATATACCTGAAATAGATTATTTATATACCTGAATTAGATTATTTATATACCTGAAATAGATTATTTATATACCTGAATTAGATTATTTATATACCTGAATTAGATTATTTATATACCTGAATTAGATTATTTATATACCTAAATTAGATTATTTATATACCTAAATTAGATTATTTATGTACCTGAATTAGATTATTTATATACCTGAAATAGATTATTTATATACCTGAATTAGATTATTTATATACCTGAATTAGATTATTTATATACCTGAATTAAATTATTTAGGTATATACCTGAATTAGATTATTTATATTCATAAATTAGATTATTTATATTCATAAATTAGATTATTTATATTCATAAATTAGATTATTTATATACCTGAATTAAATTATTTATATACCTGAATTAGATTATTTATATTCATAAATTAGATTATTTATATTCATAAATTAAATCTTTTTTAACATTAATAAAATCTCATCGAATTATATATTGTAATACTTATCCTGTGTTAACTTGTAATTAGTAAATAAAATTAAATATATAAATTTGTTTTGATTAATAAATAACTGTTAAAAACCTAATAAATAATAAAAATTAATAATTAAAGACTTACATTCTTTCCAATAATAGTTATTTTAAAATAGTGTTATTTTACCTGGATGGTGGCTATTGCATCCCGTAGATTTTTTCCACTTTTGGCACCATAGTTTCAGTACGTAATAGGGTAAGTTACGAATTATCGGACAGTTCCACATCTTCGGTCAATCATGAAAAAATATTTAATAATTATTTCCCTATGGTCGAAAATGTGGAACTGCCGGTAATTCGTAACTACATTACATTATATTAGATGCTACTAATTTAATAATTTAATTCTGTTCATTTTAATTTAAATTTATAATCTGCAACTTCAATATAAATCAAACAATTTAGTTGACATTTCGATCTCTTCAAATGATAAAATTAAAATTAATCTTCTGGAAAATATAATATATATATTTAACATATTATAATAATGATTATAAGGTATGTAATTTTTTATTATATATATATATATATATATATATAGTTACATTCATTATATTGACTGTTTTTTCAATGAGCCACTTTTCTTTCTGACTACTTCTTCCAGTCCCTTTTACTTAATTTCCTTTTTACGTCAGCGATATGGCCTTTGGTTCCGAAGCAGACGTTAAACACCCTCCCTTTCAAAATAATTAATTTTTTGATTACTCTGAATATCATCTTTTTATCCTAAAATAACTAAATTTCAAACACTACCTTCAGGAATGTCCGACGAAAGATGACGATTGGATTTGCGTCGAATTATTAATTTTAGTAGATAAATGATAATTATTTTTATTTTTGTTTGAAATTTCATTTTTTATTGTATAATTTTTTTTATATTGTTTTCATTGTAAAAAATGTTATTTTTATTGTATACAATTTTAGTTTTTTTTATTGTTTACAATTTTAGTTTTTTTTATTGTTTACAATTTTAGTTTTTTTATTGTATACAATTTTAGTTTTTTTATTGTATACTGTTTTAGTTTTATTATTGTATACAATTTTAGTTTTATTATTGTATACAATTTTAGTTTTTTTTTATTGTATACAATTTTAGTTTTTTTACTGTATACAATTTTAGTTTTTTTACTGTATACAATTTTAGTTTTTTTATTGTATACAATTTTAGTTTTTTTACTGTATACAATTTTAGTTTTTTTACTGTATACAATTTTAGTTTTTTTATTGTATACAATTTTAGTTTTTTTATTGTATACAATTTTAGTTTTTTTATTGTATACAATTTTAGTTTTTTTTACTGTATACAATTTTAGTTTTTTTTTATTGTATACAATTTTAGTTTTTTTTATTGTATAGAATTTTAGTTTTTTTATTGTATACAATTTTAGTTTTTTTATTGTATACAATTTTAGTTTTTTTACTGTATAGAATTTTAGTTTTTTTATTGTATACAATTTTAGTTTTTTTTTATTGTATAGAATTTTAGTTTTTTTACTGTATAGAATTTTAGTTTTTTTACTGTATACAATTTTAGTTTTTTTATTGTATACAATTTTAGTTTTTTTATTGTATACAATTTTAGTTTTTTTACTGTATACAATTTTAGTTTTTTTACTGTATACAATTTTAGTTTTTTTATTGTATACAATTTTAGTTTTTTTATTGTATACAATTTTAGTTTTTTTATTGTATACAATTTTAGTTTTTTTTACTGTATACAATTTTAGTTTTTTTTTATTGTATAGAATTTTAGTTTTTTTTATTGTATAGAATTTTAGTTTTTTTATTGTATACAATTTTAGTTTTTTTACTGTATAGAATTTTAGTTTTTTTACTGTATAGAATTTTAGTTTTTTTATTGTATACAATTTTAGTTTTTTTTTATTGTATAGAATTTTAGTTTTTTTACTGTATAGAATTTTAGTTTTTTTACTGTATAGAATTTTAGTTTTTTTATTGTATACAATTTTAGTTTTTTTACTGTATAGAATTTTAGTTTTTTTATTGTATACAATTTTAGTTTTTTTTTATTGTATAGAATTTTAGTTTTTTTACTGTATAGAATTTTAGTTTTTTTATTGTATACAATTTTAGTTTTTTTATTGTATACAATTTTAGTTTTTTTATTGTATACAATTTTAGTTTCATTATTGTATACAATTTTAGTTTTATTATTGTATACTATTTTAGTTTTTTTATTGTATAGAATTTTAGTTTTTTTTATTGTATAGAATTTTAGTTCTTATCGCCGATCAACAACTGACTATTGTCGATTGTAATTTCCGACTGGGTAGGTGTGACACATGCGGGTGGTTGACTTTAACACAAAAAGAGGAAAGGATTAATTAGGGTTAAATTGTTTCAAAGCTGGAGAACCATTAATATATTTAAGGGTTGGTAAATTAAAGGGTTGGTAAATTAAAGGGTTGGTAATTTAAAGGGTTGGTAATTTAAAGGGTTGGTAATTTAAAGGGTTGGTAAATTAAAGGGTTGGTAAATAAAGGGTTGGTAAATTAAAGGGTTGGTAAATTAAAGGGTTGGTAATTTAAAGGGTTGGTAATTTAAAGGGTTGGTAATTTAAATGGTTGGTAATTTAAAGGGTTGGTAATTTAAATGGTTGGTAATTAAAGGGTTGGTAATTAAAGGGTTGATAATTTAAAGAGTTGATAATTTAAAGGGTTGATAATTTAAAGGGTTGATAATTAAAGGGTTGGTAAATTAAAGGGTTGATAAATTAAAGGGTTGGTAAATTAAAGGGTTGGTAAATTTAAGGGTTGATCGGAACTTACACATTTTCTATCATGTATTAAATAATCAATAAAGTATATAATTTAACATTTTAACGTTATTTTAATTGGTATCTTGGATACTAATTGGAATAGAAATTAAATAGTAATTATTATATTGTTTTCTGAAATTGATAACCATTCATGATAGACTAGAAAAAATTTGATCACTATAGAGGCTACTTCCTTACTCAGGACACTACATTCACTATACAGGATATCACTATAGAGGAGTTCTACTGCAATGATTATTTTAAATTTTCCTTTCTGTAATTAGTGAAGAAAATAATCATCTGATAATTAATTAGTTCATTCACCTAAATTTTCTTGTATTTTCATTTAATATTATAATTCATAATCTATTTCCTATTTAAGAACCAGTCTACAGGTAGGAAATAACACTCTAATTACTAGTAATTAGGTATAAGCAGGTATACGTATATATGTTCTATTTAATTCAATATACTAGTTTTTCATGATATATCCTCAGAAATTTTAAAATTATAACATACTATGTATTATATATTGGGTTAATATTAATTATTAATAACAGTTAATTATTTAACTTTTAAGAAGCGAAACGTTTTTATTACTTATTTCTTATATACTAATTTATTTACCTTCAGTAATAAATATTTATTGTAGGAGCTCCGTCTTGCATATACTAATTAATATTCATATTTCCTTGAACTATAACTAGGGCTCTGTAAATACAGTTGTTATTGGTAGCCCTGTATACTGTCATACTGTGTGTATACTGTACCCTTTGTTTATTATTACTAACTGTACCTATATACAGTCATATACAGTTTAAACTGTATAGCAAATCGAAAAACTAATAATTTTTACAACTTAATTTTTTTTAATTTAAAAATGTATATTTGACTGAACTATATTTTTTAAGATATTTGATCAATAATATATGCAGTATGTACACAGTACAGATTACATGTTTTTATTATAATTCACGTCATCCTTCAATTAACATATTACATTTCCCTTTATTTTTAATTATATCAATCTATAATTAAATTAAATCGGTGAACCTCCATTGCTTGAGAAAATACAGTCGTCCTTCTGTCTTTCTGTATCTGTTCACACTCCCTTGCGTACATTTACCCCACTCATAGTGGCCGTAGCGTCCGTTGAAGGACTGTACTTTATAATATAAACTATATGTAGGCACAGGAAAGCTCCAATTACTCACATTTCACTCTTTAATCACGTCTGCTCTCATTTTGTAATCAACACGACAATTTTTCCCATATCAATATTCACATAAAAGAAGTCCGTGTTATTGGATTGAATTTTGATACCTCCCGTGAAAATTAGGCACCATTTTTAAATATAGCAATTATAAAAATATGTGCAAAAGTGGATATAAGTAGCGTGACTGAATATTTTTAAAATTAATTGAATTTTGATAGATTCCTTCAAACTTAGACACTATTTACGCATACAAAAGTGTAAGGATCAGGAAGGTCCCCATCCCTAAATCCGTATGTAAGGTTTTTATATGTATAAATAAACAATAATAAAAATATGGATATAAGTAGCAACTATATATTCGCATTGCTAGACTCTTTCTAGCCACATCCATATGACAACGTTAGGTACCTAACCACATGCGTTTAGGTAGGTAGGTTGTCTCACGCAATCGTACCCACATTGTGAACCAACCTCTTCATTAGTGGCAGAGCTTCACATGGGAAAGCACGTGACTGTCCATTTGCTAGTAGTGGTTAAAATCCCCGGTGGATTTCGAGTTCAGAATGTGTTAGAAACGTTCGAAGTGTCCCTGTCAAGAATCTAAAATAGATGATCAGAAATTGGAATTGTTCATACTAGGGACTTTTTAATTTTTAAATATCAATAAAATAAGATGGTGTTTATTGAGAAGAAAAAGGTAAATGAAGAAATTCCTCTTAAGGATGCCAAAGAAGAAACGAAAAGTGTCGTCAAATGTGATTCTGATGAAAATGGAGTTGTTCGACGTCGACGTCACAGTTTCACCAAGTGGTGCAAGACGAAGCTTGTTGAAGGGGTTATACCTAATGTGCGAAGAGGGTCTCTGCTTATCTTGAAACCAAAACAAACTACCAAAGCGTTAACTGATAAGATTTCTAGCCACGCTGTCCCTCCTAATAAAGATAACACTGCGAACAGGCCTAAATTAGAAGCACCTAGCTCATCTGTTGTAAAACCCAATGGACAACCTGGACTTGCTAGTTCTAACATATTAACGAAATCTAAAACTTCTGGTCCCATTACTGCATCCAATGTATCTATACCGAAATACGACAACAGTTCTACGATTATCACAAATGAATTCCGTCCAGCTGCTACCTCCAGTAAAAATTGCAACCAAGTTATCACAATGGCGTCTGCGTCCAAGTTCGAACGCAATCGTAGAAATTCGATGATCATTGAAGGCTATCAGAGGTTCAACTTGTACACTGCAAGTACGGCAGGTTCTGGCTTAACTCGATATGGATCTTTGAGAATACATAAGAGAGATCATTGGACCCATGATGAAAATGGTAAGACACATTTTGATAATTTGAATTTTAGGCACACACTCTATAGAAAATTTGGTGGAATTCAACTATAGTTTTTTTCTAAATGAATTAACAAAATAAAATTTTATTAGGTAAACTATTAATTGTGTATCTGCCAATTTCGAGAAAAGTAGCTAGTAGCTACTATATATATATCATTTTTCGCTATTCGTCTTGGTTTAACATATGTACGTTCATGTTTCTACTACTATGAATAATACAGGTTCTACTATTAGAGTACTCTTCTTTATTTCACTTTAATTCACTTTATTTATACTTTTCTTATTCTAAATCTACTGACTACTCTTCTCAATCAGACTCTCATACAATACCCCATCAACTTGTTTCACTTTCCCCCCTTATATTTATATATCCTGCTGTACCTCGTCACCTTTCCTGTGCCCATACTACAATTTATAGACCACTAGGCCAGCTTATTCAGACTGGGCACTGATTTATCACCGTGCGCCCCCTAGCTGAGTGCCATATCATTGGCTACTTTATTACTTCACTGAAGATTTATTTTGACGTGATATTAGTTAGTATGGTTTATTTTAAGTCTCGGCTCTGTCGCTATGGTTTCATTTGTAAGTTTTTACGACGTTTTTGTGAAAAGGATTCACTTTTCTACCTCATGTTTAGCTATGAAATTGAAAAGAGTATGAAGTTGCGTTCACTGAAAACGCGTTTTCATTTATTATATTTAAAGTGATGAGAAATTAATTTACATTAACAAAATAAATTGATTCAATTAAAAATACTTGAAAATAATTTTATTTTTTGTTAATGAATTAAATTAGCTATATAAAATCATTATGCTAGTTTATTTCATGCTAGTGTCACTCTCATGCTTATTATCATTATTACACAAGGCAGAGTGAGTGCAGTAGCTGCTATCTCTTCATCCTAGTATACCTAGTGTCGGTTTACATCTACCGCACATGTGTTCACTCTAGTTTATTATTGATATCTTTCCTTCATTAGGTAGTTACTTGTTGCGTAACTAGTTTGGTAGATTTTGTAACATTTTAAAAAAAAATTTGGATTTTGTAATTTGGATTTTAAATTTTATTGTTTTTTAAAATTAACTTTGTATTACGTTTTTTCTTTTTTTGTATTTTTCCCCCGATTTTTTTTAATTATTATTAGTAGCTTGTTAGGTATTTTTTGGATAAAACAATACCAAAGATTGAAAATATGAGATGATTTTTCAGGTGATGGAAACTTCTGTAAAATATGTAGACACTAGATTTTAGCTGACGAAGCAAGTTCTATACCTTGGGTATGATTGTTGTTTGGGTGTCATTTCACCTATAACTTCATCGGTACTTGACCGATTTACTTTATTTTAGGTTTAATTGAAAGAACATAGCTATGTCTTTATATTGTCTGCGCTGAATTTTGAAATTCGTATTTTTTACAAAAATTGACTTTAAGTGTTCTGGATGTTGTTACTTATAACAATTTCTAGTGATATATACACACGTCTTAGATTCCCACTTCAAACTCTATCTTCAACAATTTTTACGATGCAGTTTAATTCGCAGTATAATGTACACACAAAGAAGTACTGTATAGAACTTTTTTTTTTTTCATACGTATACATTCATACCGTGCAATAATCTGCTATATGGTCTAAGCTTCACGTCCATCTTTCTAAAACCTTTTGTGTGTGTTAGTTAGAACTGTTTCAGTATCGCTAGAACTGTCAGTATCGCTAGAACTATCTCAGTATCGCTAGAACTCTCAGTATAGCTAGAACTATCTCAGTATCGCTAGAACTGTCAGTATAGTTAGAACTATCTCAGTATCGCTAGAACTCTCAGTATAACTAGAACTATCTCAGTATCGCTAGAACTGTCAGTATAGCTAGAACTGTCAGTATAGCTAGAACTATCTCAGTATCGCTAGAACTACCTCAGTATCGCTAGAACTGTTTCAGTATCGCTAGAACTGTCAGTATCGCTAGAACTATCTCAGTATCGCTAGAACTCTCAGTATAGCTAGAACTATCTCAGTATCGCTAGAACTGTCAGTATAGTTAGAACTACCTCAGTATCGCTAGAACTGTCAGTATAACTAGAACTATCTCAGTATCGCTAGAACTGTCAGTATCGCTAGAACTGTCAGTATCGCTAGAACTGTCAGTATAGCTAGAACTATCTCAGTATCGCCTGAACTATCTCAGTATCGCCTGAACTGTCAGTATAGTTAGAACTATCTCAGTATAGCTAGAACTCTCAGTATAGCTAGAACTATCTCAGTATCACTAGAACTATTGGTTCTGGAAGAGTATTTCAATTTTTCGAAGACGCTTACCTGGTAAATTTAAATCTTAAATTTAATCTAAGAAATGTCATATATATGGTCGAACATGAATTGAATGCTGTTATTGTATAGTAGTTTCGTCATTTATTTTATGGAAGTTGATTTATTATTGTAAACTCTAGGGTAAGTTCCGAATTATCGGTCAGTACTACATTTTCGGTCATATAAGGAAAAACAATATAAAAATTGTTATTATTACACAGTGCTATCTAATACTTCTGCAAACCCGGGTTTGCAGAAGTATTAGATAGCACTGTGTAATAATAACAATTTTTATATTGTTTTTTCTTATATGACCGATAATTTGGAACTTACCCTATTATATGATCGAAAATTCGAACCTAACCCTATCTCTTCAACCCTATCTCTCCAACCCTATCTCTCCAACCCTATCTCTCCAACCCTATCTCTCCAACCCTATCTCTCCAACCCTATCTCTCCAACCCTATCTCTCCAACCCTATCTCTCCATATCTCTATATCATATTCACGGTCATTACATCTTGTACGCCTAATGAACCATGTGTTGTTACTTAGTCAAACGTGTCACTATCTCCTCCTCATCAAATGTAAATATCAACATGTGCTCTCGTCTCTAGGCGTGCAACTTTATATTAACTATAGCACATGTGCCGGCACCACTTCTTTCGCTATAATTAGACCCTCAAAATCTTATCATAGACTCACTTAGTCTAGAGTGCCTCCCTGCCTGCCTGTCTGTCCATTGGTACTTTATTAACCCTCTCTAAAGCTTTTAGAACCATTTAAATACATTTAGTCATCACTGTGGTTCGTTCACACTCATCACACATCGATGTTGGTACTATTTTGTTTGCTTTCAGCATCCGTTCAAAATATATCCGATGTTTTTTTTTTCAAAATGTATGAGACGTTTTTCATATTATGTACATCTGACATTCTTTTAATATTCATTAAACGTTTTTTTCCATCCTTCCCTATAACACCTCTACAGTCTACACCTCTCCTATAACACCTCTACAGTCTACACCTCTCCTATAACACCTCTACAGTCTACACCTCTCCTATAACACCTCTACAGTCTACACCTCTCCTATAACACCTCTACAGTCTACACCTCTCCTATAACACCTCTACAGTCTACACCTCTCCTATAACACCTCTACAGTCTACACCTCTCCTATAACACCTCTACAGTCTACACCTCTCCTATAACACCTCTACAGTCTACACCTCTCCTATAACACCTCTACAGTCTACACCTCTCCTATAACACCTCTACAGTCTACACCTCTACAGTCTACACCTCTACAGTCTACACCTCTACAGTCTACACCTCTCCTATAACACCTCTACAGTCTACACCTCTCCTATAACACCTCTACAGTCTACACCTCTCCTATAACACCTCTACAGTCTACACCTCTCCTATAACACCTCTACAGTCTACACCTCTCCTATAACACCTCTACAGTCTACACCTCTCCTATAACACCTCTACAGTCTACACCTCTCCTATAACACCTCTACAGTCTACACCTCTACAGTCTACACCTCTCTCACACCTCTCCTATAACACCTCTACAGTCTACACCTCTCCTATAACACCTCTACAGTCTACACCTCTCCTATAACACCTCTACAGTCTACACCTCTCTCACACCTCTCCTATAACACCTGTACAGTCTACACCTCTCTCACACCTTCCCTATAACACCTGTACAGTCTACACCTCTCTCACACCTTCCCTATAACACCTCTACAGTCTACACCTCTCTCACTCCTCCCCTATAATACCTCTACAGTCTACACCTCTCCTATAATACCTCTACAGTCTACACCTCTCTCACACTTCTCTCACTCCTCCCCTATAACACCTCTACAGTCTACACCTCTCTCTCACCTTCCCTATAACAACTCTACAGTCTACACCTCTCTCTCACCTTCCCTATAACACCTCTACAGTCTACACCTCTCTCACTCCTCCCCTATAATACCTCTACAGTCTACACCTCTCTCACACCTCTCCTATAATACCTCTGCAGTCTACACCTCTCTCACACCTCTCCTATAATACCTCTACAGTCTACACCTCTCTCACACTTCTCTCACTCCTCCCCTATAACACCTCTACAGTCTACACCTCTCTCACTCCTCCCCTATAACACCTCTACAGTCTACACCTCTCTCACTCCTCCCCTATAATACCTCTACAGTCTACACCTCTCTCGCTCCTCCCCTATAACACCTCTACAGTCTACACCTCTCTCACTCCTCCCCTATAATACCTCTACAGTCTACACCTCTCTCACTCCTCCCCTATAACACCTCTACAGTCTACACCTCTCTCACTCCTCCCCTATAACACCTCTACAGTCTACACCTCTCTCATACCTCCCCTATAACACCTCTACAGTCTACACCTCTCTCATACCTCCCCTATAACACCTCTACAGTCTACACCTCTCTCATACCTCCCCTATAACACCTCTACAGTCTACACCTCTCCTTTAGGTGTAACAGTGCTCTCTTTCATTCCATAGCTGTATGTCGTCACACAGTTCTCCCTGGCGGTCAATTGGTGAAGCTTAAATGCTCTCTGTTTTAACTCTCATTTAGTCATTTCAATTCTTATCTTAATTCAGTCGTGAGATGCAACTTAATTATTTACATATGATGATATGGGTATAGGCTAAGTTACGAATTATCGGTCAGTTTCTCATCTTCGGTCATATAAGAAAAAACAATATGATAATCATTATTTAATTATTTTTATCATGTATGATGAAAAATTAAATTATTATTATATCGTTTTTATATGACCGAAGATGTGAAACCGACCGATAATTCGTAACTTTCCCTTTGTATTATACTAAATATCCGATCATTCAATGGTATTTTGAAACTATTACATTCTGTATTAATATTATTTTAGCTTTATAATTTATATATATGGTATATCGATAATAATATATTGGATTATTACCAAATATGGAACCGGAGAATTAAACAAAAAATGATGTATATATCATAAGTAGGGTTGTGACAATCATTGATCCTGAAAATATTATAGACGGAGAGAAATTAACAGTATTGAATGGTTCTAAATAAGCGGTATATAGTATTCGATACCATTTCATTTCGTCTATGATATTCTTAAGATCTATGATTTTAAACGCATATTGTCACAACCCTAATCATATTAACCCAATAAAAGGATACTTAAATGCCCAGAGTTGTGTTCACGAAATTCTCTTGAGAAATTCAACTTTTTTATGACTTCTCTTCGTCTATTTTTTAATTTAAGTTAAATTCAGGCAAGTAGCTTTTCTGCACTCATGAGCATGGTACTACCGTAGTTGGTTTCAATTTATTTTTCGTGAACTACTTTTCTTGCTGCTTCTTTTCTGAATCTACATGTCCACTTAATTATATTTAGTTCTATTATATTCCGAAAAAAAGTATTTTGCTACCTTGTTTTTAATTATTTTTTATTATAATAACTTAAAAATTCAAATTTGACTTAGTAATCTATCAAGTTTTGTTATTTTGAATAATTTATTTTGACTTTTTAACGAACATTTCGGCTAAAAGTTGTATAATTAATTTTCCATTTTCCAGGCTATTGACATTTTCAATAATTTGTCCAACTTTCCTTATAATGACGCAGTACCCCCATTCATACAGTTTTCTATGAAGGAAAGCTAAAGAAAACTCTTTAACGGGTAACTGCAATAAAATGTATAGAAAGTGTACATAAAATCGTGTATGAAAACCACTTCTCAATTAATGAACGGCATTTTCTAGAGGTTTATGTACTTTAATACACTTTTAATAATATACACTATAAATAATTATAATATTGACGGATTTTTTAGTAATTAATATTTTCATTATTTTCTTTTTAACTTTTATTAATTTATTTCGTTTTTTTTTTCAGGTGAGTTTGAATCTGAGAATTGTTTTTGGTGTCAACATCTTCGTAAGTATTAATTAATAAGTAATTACTTTTATTCAATATATCTTTATATACATTAATTTTAATGATTCATACTATTGGAATATAAATTACAAATTAAAAGTTTCTTCCATTTTATATTGTGATTTAAATACGTTAAACTAATCAAACGTTGAAAATTATCGAAATTTTTAAATCAGCCCAGAAATAGTAGACGATTCCCGTAGACTTTTCCACATCCATTTTTTTTATTTTAGCTCCTATGTTATTCCGGTTGTTAGCGTAGATTGTCGTCCAACCGCCCATACCCCACCGGGTTAACTCCCCCCTCCTCCACCCACCTTGCCCCGGGCACCAACCCTTCTTCTAACCAGTATACCTACCGCATACCTTAGAATATACAGGGTAAATGTACAGCAATACACAGGGTAAATGTACAGCAATACACAGGGTAAATGTACAGCAATGTACAGGGTAAATGTACAGCAATATACAGGGTAAATGTACAGCAATGTACAGGGTAAATGTACAGCAATGTACAGGGTAAATGTACAGCAATGTACAGGGTAAATGTACAGCAATATACAGGGTAAATGTACAGCAATGTACAGGGGAGTTTCGTAATTATATGTGATATTAATATATTTTAGTGACTTATATATGAAATTCTATCCTAATAATACCCGTGGTGTGTTTATTTATTTATTTGGTGTCCACTTTTACACTACGGGTATTAAACATGAAGAATGTAACTATGATACGCACGGGAATATATTGACTTGGTATTTAAATTCCCCTGTTTTTATTCAATTTTTTAATGTATTTTATCTATGAAATAAATTAGACTTTGCAAAAAATTTAATTTTAATCGAATTCATTAAAAGTAACCTAAAAACGGGTAATAAATTGGTATTGATAACTACATGTTATTTTTAACGGGAAAGTACACTAGTTATAGATAATTTTTATAAATATGTTTTTTATATTTGATATTGATATTTTATTTTATTTTATATATATTATTTTCTCTCTACATCTTATAGTAAGATATAGAGTCTATCTAGGGTAAATGATCAATTACCGTATAGCTATAAATTTGTTTTTTACTATTGAAATACATATATTGTGTATCAATTTGGTGTAAGTTTCGAGTTATTGGACAGTTCCACATTACAACTAAATTATGTGCACTCGGTAGAGCGCATACCTTCGCCTTCGCTTTTCTCGTTCTCTCCCAAAATTTAATAAACTGCTAACTGGATAATAACCAATCGTCCCACCAAGTTTCATGCAATATGGTACAATACTTTTTGAGTTATTGAGTTATAAATGACCTTGACCTTTGACCGGATCGCTCCCAAAATTCTAACTGACGGTTCCTGCACATTGACCAATTGTACCATCAAATTTCAAACAATTTGGTTGAATACTTTTTGAGTTATTGAGTTATAAATGGCCTTGACCTTAATCTTTGACCTTTGACCCGAACGCTGCCAAAATCTAACAAAATGGTTGACCAATCGTCCCACCAAGTTTCATGCAATATGGTTCAATACTTTTACCATGACCTTGACCGGGTCACTCCCAAAATTCTACCAGAAGGTCACTGGACATGGACTAATCGCATCACCAAATGTCAGGCAATTTAGTTGAACACTTTTTCAGTTAAGCGAATAACAAGATGATAAATAAATAAATAATTATACCACGGCTAAAATATGACCTTCCCGCATTCTGCGAAGGTATTCATATAAGAAAAAGTATATCATAAGTATTATTTAACTTCAATTGGTATCCATGATACCTGCAGGTATCATGGATACCAATATTAGAATATTTTATCTTATATGATCGTAAATGTGGAACTGTCCGATAACTCGAATTATACCATAATACTGTTCAGTAATTTTAATTACAGGTATATTTTAATTACAGGTATATTTTAATTACAGGTATATTTTAATTAATAGTTGCGTTACCTGTGACATAGGTAGCTAGTGATAGGTTGAGGTTACCTGTGGCTAATTAAGAGGTAATTAGGGTTGCACCTTTGGTTGGCAGCAAGCCACTAATCACCACTTGGGGTTGACTACTTGCTAAATTCAACCCTAATAATCATGTAACCCGAATATTAATATAACCCGAATAATTTTGTAACCCAACTAAATTTGTAACCCGAATAATTTCTGTAACCCGAATAATTTCTGTAACCCGAATAATTTCTGTAACCCGAATAATTTCTGTAACCCGAATATTTTCTGTAACCCGAATAATTTCTGTAACCCGAATAATTTCTGTAACCCGAATAATTTCTGTAACCCGAATAATTTCTGTAACCCGAATAATTTCTGTAACCCGAATAATTTCTGTAACCCGAATAATTTCTGTAACCCGAATAATTTCTGTAACCCGAATAATTTCTGTAACCCGAATAATTTCTGTAACCCGAATAATTTCTGTAACCCGAATAATTTCTGTAACCCAAATAATTAATGTAACCCGAATAATTTCTGTAACCCGAATAATTTCTGTAACCCGAATAATTTCTGTAACCCGAATAATTTCTGTAACCCAAATAATTAATGTAACCCGAATAATTTCTGTAACCCGAATAATTTCTGTAACCCGAATAATCATGTAATATAAAAAATAGACAAAAATCAATAAATGCCGCCTTCAAAATAATCTTCCTCAATCTGCGAAGTTTATAATTATTATTATTTACAACATTATTTCAATCATTCGTTAACTTTATATAGTTTTTCTTACATGGTCGAAGATGTGTAACTGTCCGATAATTCGTAACTTGCCCTACAGGTAGATCATTACTACTCTTCAATTTCGCGTTACATCATAGGTAGGTGCCGTTCCGTCGCCAAGGTTGTACCTACCGACGCTTTTAACAGGGGATACAAACACGTTTGTTGACGTACATTACTAGTATTCAAATTTTAGTATTAAAATACATACGGCATTATTTATTTCATTGTAATCATTATCTTTAAAACGATAATTGGATACAGATTGTGTATGGAGGTGGAGATCTGGAGATTACGGAGGTGGGAATCTTTAGATTGCGGAGGTGGGAATCTTTAGATTACGGAGGTGGGAATCTTTAGATTACGGAGGTGAGAATCTTTAGATTGCGGAGGTGAGAATCTTTAGATTACGGAGGTGGGAATCTTTAGATTACGGAGGTGAGAATCTTTAGATTACGGAGGTGGGAATCTTTAGATTACGGAGGTGGGAATCTTTAGATTACGGAGGTGGGAATCTTTAGATTACGGAGGTGAGAATATTTAGATTACGGAGGTGAGAATCTTTAGATTACGGAGGTGAGAATCTTTAGATTGCGGAGGTGAGAATCTTTAGATTGCGGAGGTGAGAATCTTTAGATTGCGGAGGTGAGAATCTTTAGATTGCGGAGGTGAGAATCTTTAGATTACGGAGGTGAGAATCTTTAGATTACGGAGGTGAGAATCTTTAGATTACGGAGGTGAGAATCTTTAGATTACGGAGGTGTTATTCTGGAATTTACGGAGGTTGAGATGATCTATAGATTACGGAGGTGGAGATATTGATATACGGAGATAGATGCCTTTAGATTACGGAGGTGGATCTTTAGATTACTGAGATGCAGATTATGGTGGTGGATGTTTTGAGATTATGGAGGCGGTGGGTGATCTTAAGATCACGGAGGTGTAGGTAGGTATTCAAGTGGTTGTGACCACTAGGTAGGTTCACTAGTTTGGGCAGTGCAAGGCTAACTAGTGTGGTGACTAGTGATGTGGTGTTCGCACTCGCTACCAAACACTATATACCATTATAGTACATTAAAAAGTGATACTAGTTACCAATACCAGTGTGTAGAATGTGATTGGTAGTGTTATGTGCTTGGTATTAATGTACAGGCTAGGCTTCTTCTATATGTTTTTTATGAAAGCGCCTATAGCTAGTTTTCGACTCCGGTATCATCATGTCTGGGTCTGTACAGGCTTGCAACAATGTAAACCTTGTTTGGAAACTGTTAGAAGCTATTTTAGTAGTTTGTTGAAATTGACAGTATTTACAAAACTTGCAAATGTATTGAATTTATCAGTAAAATTGAGAAAAATTATGATGTATAGATGAAATGTACTGTACAGTTTTAGTACAGTACTGTACAGTTCCAGTTTAACATACAGGGCATATAACTGTATGGGCACTGCAGTGTCTTAGAACTGTACAGAACGTTTATTTATAATTGAAATACAACAGTTTGTATGATCTAATACAGTATATCTTATGTTTTTTATTCACATTTCGTTGTAGAGTCAAAGACAGATAAATCTAAAAATTTAAATGAAAGATTAAATCTAAAAATTTAAATGAAAGATTAAATCTAAGAATTTAAATGAAAGATTAAATCTAAAAATTTAAATGAAAGATTAAATCTAAAAATTCTAATGAAAGATTAAATCTAAAAATTTAAATCAAAGATTAAATCTAAAATTTTAAATGAAAGATTAAATATAGAAATTTAAATGAAAGATTATATCTAAAAATTATAAATCAAACATTAAATCTAAAAATGTAAATGAAAGATGCAATCTGAAAAAATAAACGAAAGATTAAATCTAAAAAATTAAATCTAAAATTAATCAAAACATTTAAAATAAACTTTTATATCAAAACATTTTGATCAAGGAATTATCTCAGCAATAACTGTTTAACCCTTCCTCTCCTTAGGATTACTCCAGGTACCAAATTACTTCTTTTTTGCTATTATATAAATAAGCAGCAATTAAATATCAATATACAAAAAATCAATTTCAAATTTTATATTGAATTATCAATTATATTGATCTTATAAATTCTAATGTTGCTTAATTTTTCTGACATTCGTTTCTCTCTTCGATATGCACAATTTATTTGTGTTAAAAAAGATGCGTTATATACTATAAATTATCAATCATATGATATCTTATACATTGAAATAATTACAATATATATATTTATATTAATATCACACTTTTTGAAGATTTTTACCATTTTTCTCCGACTTCTTCTTCGAGTTCCTTGTATTTAATTTTTTTAACCGTATTGCATCATATTTTGTAATTTTGTAAAATATTTTTTTTCTATAATATTTTTTCCTAATTATAGCTTATTGATTACTTATCTTTGTTAACTAATATTAACTGTAAATTAAAAGCAAGTCATCGTACTTCTTTTAAAATAGTAGCTACTCGATAAAAACTTGATCGGTAGGAACAATTTCTGCCGTATTAGGGGTAAGAGGTACTGTACCGTTTGTTGAACGGTATCCAGGGTATGTGTTGCCCGGTATATCCAGGGTATGTGTTGCCCGGTATACCCAGGGTATGTGTTGCCCGGTATACCCAGGGTATGTGTTGCCCGGTATACCCAGGGTATGTGTTGCCCGGTATACCCAGGGTATGTGTTGCCCGGTATACCCAGGGTATGTGTTGCCCGGTATACCCAGGGTATGTGTTGCCCGGTATACCCAGGGTATGTGTTGCCCGGTATACCCAGGGTATGTGTTGCCCGGTATACCCAGGGTATGTGTTGCCCGGTATACCCAGGGTATGTGTTGCCCGGTATACCCAGGGTATGTGTTGCCCGGTATACCCAGGGTATGTGTTGCCCGGTATATTCAGGGTATGTGTTGCCCGGTATACCCAGGGTATGTGTTGCCCGGTATACCCAGGGTATGTGTTGCCCGGTATACCCAGGGTATGTGTTGCCCGGTATACCCAGGGTATGTGTTGCCCGGTATACCCAGGGTATGTGTTGCCCGGTATACCCAGGGTATGTGTTGCCCGGTATACCCAGGGTATGTGTTGCCCGGTATACCCAGGGTATGTGTTGCCCGGTATACCCAGGGTATGTGTTGCCCGGTATACCCAGGGTATGTATTGCCCGGTATACCCAGGGTATGTGTTGCCCGGTATACCCAGGGTATGTGTTGCCCGGTATACCCAGGGTATGTGTTGCCCGGTATACCCAGGGTATGTGTTGCCCGGTATACCCAGGGTATGTGTTGCCCGGTATATTCAGGGTATGTGTTGCCCGGTACCAATATGCGTGTTCCAGATTAGTTGATATCCTTTATAAATTCAAACCGGTTAATTTAATTATGCAGGCTTTTACTATATTCCGTACACACTTTATATCATTTAATATCACATAGGTATTGCTGCTTTGAATTTGGAACATTTTTATCTATTAATAAATTTATTTAATTTTTTTGATATGAATTATCTTATAAGAATTATTTATATTTTGAATTAGTATTCATAAATTTGATTAAAAAAAATATTCTGATTTAAGAAAGGCTAAAAAAAATATTGATTTTTTTTATTCTTCAAAAATATTTTTCTACATTCTCTTCAAATATTTTTTTTTTCGCAATAACAATAAGGTAATTCCATTGGTTGATTTGGTTGTTATGCATGGGTTGCACATACCATTCAGAGGTTACACCCCTTTTACCTACCTGTTTTAGGGTTGAGGTGTACTATACCGGGACAACCTAAAGTACTGTCTCAGACAAAAAGATCTGGGCAGGTACTTTTCCCTCGTTGTTATTGTATGTATTTAGTAAAGAAATAATTGAATGAATAGCAGTTCTAACTAAAATATAGTAAAATGGAAAGTAAGTATTTTACTAAGTAATTTAAAGTGTTAATATCTAATTTCCAAAAAATGTTTACTAATTGTAATACTTGTAGATATTTTTTAAATTGGTCTGGTTACACGATGACACATTCGTAAGATTTAAACATAATAGGAAATTAAGATCATAATGAGACTCTTTTCTCTGATGGTACATGCTAATAATAACAAAAATCCTAAATGACGGACGCGAACCTCCTCAATGTTCGATATTATTTAGAAATTATAGTAATTTGCATTGACTGTAAATAGATATTGTATGAATGTTCTTCACCGTAAGAGTTCATCCCTAGTGGAGTATTATTTGTATTGACTGTAAATAGATATTGTATGAATGTTCTTCACCGTAAGAGTTCATCCCTAGTGGAGTATTATTTGTATTGACTGTAAATAGATATTGTATGAATGTTCTTCACCGTAAGAGTTCATCCCTAGTGGAATATTATTTGTATTGACTGTAAATAGATATTGTATGAATGTTCTTCACCGTAAGAGTTCATCCCTAGTGGAGTATTATTTGTATTGACTGTAAATAGATATTGTATGAATGTTCTTCACCGTAAGAGTTCATCCCTAGTGGAATATTATTTGTATTGACTGTAAATAGATATTGTATGAATGTTCTTCACTATAAGAGTTCATCCCTAGTGGAATATTATTTGTATTGACTGTAAATAGATATTGTATGAATGTTCTTCACTATAAGAGTTCATCCCTAGTGGAATATTATTTGTATTGACTGTAAATAGATATTGTATGAATGTTCTTCACCGTAAGAGTTCATCCCTAGTGGAATATTATTTGTTTTGACTGTAAATAGACTGCAGGTATCATGGATGCCAGTCAAAAAATTATTATTATTATATTTTTTTTTTCTGATATTACCGAAGATGTGAAACCGACCGATAATTCATAACTTACCCTAGACATATCTTCTCACTGTTTTAAGACCTCTTCTTCATTATGTTTTCCAAGTACACACTACAACACAGGTGTTCTATTCATTAGGTACAGGTACAATGAAGCTAATTATGTCGCAACAAAAGGATGTCAACTAAATCTATTTACTCAGCTGTACTAAACTTTTAAAGGAGTATTTTTATTTTTTTAGACATTATTTTTTCATTAAAACAACATGAATAATGATTTGTCTAAATATTTTGAACTCTGTTAAATTTGTTTTTCTTTTCCAAATTATTCTCATTGTATCTCATATTCTCATTTTTATTCAGAAAATTGCTGGAGAAAATAATTTTGAATCCAGATTTTCGGATAATTTAAAATGGGTAATTCGTCTCTTTTTGTCCATTGCGGTGAATTTACTAAATAATAATCGTATTTAGGTACCGTATATCAGAGTCTCGGACAATGTCATCAGGAATGTCCGACGAAAGATAACTTATGATTGTATTTTGATCGTATCATTCATGTTCGTTGATCTTTATTTTAATCATAGTAGAACATCTGCTATTGTAAATTTCTGACTGGGGTGCAACGTTTGGTTGTTTTCAGTGAATTATTTCTCACTATTCACCAAACTCACTATTCACTAAACTCACTATTCACCAAACTCACTATTCACCAAACTCACTATTCACCAAACTCACTTCACCAAACTCACTGTTCACCAAACTCACTGTTCACCAAACTCACTATTCACCAAACTCACTGTTCACCAAACTCACTGTTCACCAAACTCACTATTCACCAAACTCACTATTCACCAAACTCACTATTCACCAAACTCACTATTCACCAAACTCACTATTCACCAAACTCACTGTTCACCAAACTCACTATTCACCAAACTCACTATTCACCAAACTCACTGTTCACCAAACTCACTGTTCACCAAACTCACTATTCACCAAACTCACTATTCACCAAACTCACTATTCACCAAACTCACTATTCACCAAACTCACTATTCACCAAACTCACTATTCACCAAACTCACTGTTCACCAAACTCACTATTCACCAAACTCACTATTCACCAAACTCACTATTCACCAAACTCACTGTTCACCAAACTCACTGTTCACCAAACTCACTGTTCACCAAACTCACTATTCACCAAACTCACTATTCACCAAACTCACTATTCACCAAACTCACTATTCACCAAACTCACTGTTAACTAAATAAATTTTTTTTTTTTTGCTTTTTTCTTTAATTGCCAATAAAATTGCATTAGCGTCACTGGCTTATTTTCAAGCAGTGCTCGTATAGCCTATTTAGACTATTTTGTATAGGCCATAGGCTTATTTTCAGCCTTTTTCCAATTGTGCTCCCCCCCCTTCTCTTACCTCACGCTGTTCACCTTCCAGGTAACCTTTTGTTCGATAACCTACTGGAGGTGATAAATGGTTCACCTTTGACAGCTGTGTTGCTAATTAATTAATTATATATGGGTGGGTATTTTTTTTTAAATACTTCTATTGCAGTAAAATTGATTTTAAAAATTTAAGCCTTTTTTTCCATATTGAATCCTTGGGCTTAATTTGTAAATATTTGAGAACATTTTTCACTGTGTATTCATTTTTCTTGTTAATCGAATATTTTTTTCTTTTGAGTCATAATAATACAATACGAATTACATTGTTCCAATACCTTTAGGGTAAGTTACGAATTATCGGTCAGTACTACATCTTCGGTCATATAAGAAAAAAACAATATAAAAATTATTATTATTACACAGTGCTATCTAATAATTTTTATATTGTTTTTTCTTATATGACCGAAGATGTAGTACTGACCGATAATTCATAACTTACCCTACATCATTTAGAATTTAGTTTATATGATAGGGTTTAGGATTATAGTTAAATGCTAGTACGTATTATCAATGCACATATACTGATTTAACCATTTAATTTATTTCACACTCTCAATAGTCATGTTTTTTTCTCATGATGCTCCCTTTGTGGTTTCGGACAGACAGACTAACTGACTCTTCTCTGGTACATGTATCTCTCTAACCTTGCATAGATAGGTAGGTATTCAAATGGAGACGGAAATGCTTACTCCAAAGTGGGGTACAGTGGTGAAACCTGTTAGCTATGGATAGGGTAAGTTACGAATTATCGGTCAGTACTACATCTTCGGACATATAAGAAAACAGATGTAAAAATTGTTATTATTACACAGTGCTATCTAATACTTCTGCAAACCCGGGTTTGCAGAAGTATAATAACAATAATAACAATTTTAAATAGTTTTTTCTTATATGATCGAAGATGTAGTACTGACCGATAATTCGGAACTTCCCTAGGAATTGAGAACATATATTAGATTCAAGGGAGAAATATTGCGTTTTAATTGGGAAAATATTGTATTTTTAAAATTGAAAATGTTGTGAGTTTTTAAATCATGGAAATATAGTCTTCTAAAAAAAATGAGGGAGTAACAATCATCCCACAGTTCATCATTAAACAAAGCCCTGATGTCAAAGCTTGCCATGAAATCATCATCACTGTATGACATACGTCTTACTGTACCTACTACACTGTGGTAGCTACTGCATATTTTTGAACATTGATATGGAATTAAAGTGGCTATGGTACTTTTTGGTACTTGTATGCATGCCTTCAAGTTTGGTTACTTAGATTTAAAACTTAAAAATGATCACGAGTCACTGTCTATGAATGAATGAATCACGAGTCACTGTCTATGAATGAATGAATCACGAGTCACTGTCTATGAATGAATGAATCACGAGTCACTGTCTATGAATGAATGAATCACGAGTCATTTGTGAATGAATGAATCACGAGTCACTGTCTATGAATGAATGAATCACGAGTCATTTGTGAATGAATGAATCACGAGTCACTGTCTATGAATGAATCTCGACTCGTCATTCATTTGTAAATGAATGACGAGTCATTATTTTTGAATGAATCATTTTCAATAGATTTTCTACAATGTTTTCTCTACAATATATTAGTTCTAGGGTAAGTTCTTCATTATCGTTCATTTCGCTTTTTCGGACACGTGAGAAAATGCGAACTGACCGATAATTAAGAACTTACCCTAGTCTTATGACGTCACATCCCATAGCAATGTCCCGTTGATATTTTCTGTGCATAGTTGAGGTGAAACTTCATTCCAGTACATAGCTACGTTACACATACATTCCAGTTATTCCAGTCACCTTCAGTGCATTCCTGCCGATTATAATCCATGGGTACTCTCTCCATATGAGAAAAAAAGTAGTGAATGCCAAACAGTGATGTTGGGTCCATGTGATGTGTGGTCCATGTGATGTGTGGTCCATGTGATGAGGTCCATGTGATGAGGTCCATGTCCATGTGATGAGTTCCATGTGATGAGTTCCATGTGATGAGGTCCATGTGATGAGGTCCATGTGATGAGGTCCATGTGATGAGGTCCATGTGATGAGGTCCATGTGATGAGGTCCATGTGATGTGAGGTCCATGTGATGGGGTCCATGTGATGAGGTCCATATGATGGGGTCCATGTGATGTGAGGTCCATGTGATGGGGTCCTTGTGATGGGGTCTATGTGATGAGGTCCATGTGATGAGGTCCATGTGATGAGGTCCATGTGATGAGGTCCATGTGATGAGGTCCATGTGATGAGGTCCATGTGATGAGGTCCATGTGATGAGGTCCATGTGATGAGGTCCATGTGATGAGGTCCATGTGATGAGGTCCATGTGATGAGGTCCATATGATGTGAGGTCCATATGATGTGAGGTCCATATGATGTGAGGTCCATGTGATGTGAGGTCCATGTGATGTGAGGTCCATGTGATGTGAGGTCCATGTGATGGGGTCCATATGATGAGGTCCATATGATGAGGTCCATGTGATGAGCTCCATGTGATGTGGGGTCCATGTGATGTGGGGTCTATATGATGAGCTCCATGTGATGTGGGGTCCATGTGATGTGGGGTCCATGTGATGTGGGGTCTATATGATGGGGTCCACAACAATTTCTAGTGTTAGAAGAAAAATTTGGTAAGAAATTTGAAAAACCTAAAGCAAAGAAAAAAATTGATTAAAATTATAAACTCAAACAAGGACAATTTTAAAATCTAATTCTACATTTAAAAAAAATCATATTTGTTTTTGTTTTCGTTAATTAATTACTAACTATAAATCACTATTCTTGTGTTTGAATATCTCACCTTAACAAGGTGGGCTTCCCGACCATAAACATAGAAGATCACCTTACCCACCCCATCTCGTGTGCCTAGGGGTACCACATGTCTCGTGAACCCCCTGGGGGTTACTTACTGGGCAGCTCTAGGCCCATACGGTGAATGGGCTGGAAAAGGCTACCCTACTTATCTTTGCTAAAACTAGTCAACCAACTTAGCAATTACGGTCAACCTTTACAATGTATAGAGGCTATGGAAATAAAATTGTATAGATTATTCTTACTTATATTTTAATTCTTGATAGTTTCATATTTCAGTTTCTTGATGAATTCCTGTTTTTTTTTACTAAATTCACATTTTCATTTATTTTACTAACTTAATATTTTAACCTCTTAGTAAATTCATATATTATTTCTTAGTAAATTCATATATTATTTCTTACCAAATTCATATTTTAATTTCTTAGTAAAATCACAATTAATAATTCTTTACCAAATTCACATTATCAGCTACAAGTCATTGCTGTTTATTAAATAATGTTTCTTTTCTGTCAACTTATCCCCTGTACATCCAATTGTTTCTAGCCTTAAAAAATAGCTCAAACACCAGTAATGTTTGTTGTTCACTCACGTCTCACTTTATTTACAGTCCACACACTACACTTTGTTTGGCATTCTTTGGTGCCTATGGTTTATTTTACCTATCCAAGCGATGAAGGAGTTATTCCTGGGATATTACGGAAATATCCCAGGAATAAATCCTTCTTTCCTGTAATATGCAATAGGTTAACCATAATTTCGAGCGATAATTTTAACTCAGCATTTAACTAACCTTTTTTCAACGATACAAGACTTGTTTTCAAATTAACTTAATTCCACATTGCTTGTTAATGAATTCTAATTTATGAACTTGAATACAGGTTAGTTTTACTTGTTTTATATGTTCTGTTCAAATATCTTACGACGTGTCGACTCGTTCAAAACCCCTAGCGGCTACTTGTTTAATGACAGCGTACAGAGCCATCTGGTGGACATTAGCCTCACTATGTACCGTAATTTGCTAGATAGTGAGGTGCCCAGGGAGGGAGTTATGGTGGGGCCATCGAAGATTGAAAGAGAATCCTTCATAATCTTCTATGGAAGATTATGAAGGATTCTTCATAATCCATAATCTAAAAATTATGGAAATAACGCGACCGTAAATCGAAAAAATAAAAAATTCTGAACCTAGGTTATTTTTTTTATTCATATACATCAGTGTAACAAATCAATTCAAAATTTCACAGAGCTAGTAATTGAAATCAATTAATTATTCGTGGTAGCTTATGACCATTTCTAAGATATTTTCAACCTATCCTATTGTTGACCACTTGAATTAAAGATACAAACACTTTATTCCCACGATATACCTTTACCTGTAATAATAAACGAATATTCAAAAGATGATGACTGTGTTTTCCTAATGGTATTCATCATTGTTTTCAAAGATACTATTAAAAATGATATCGTCAATAAAGCTATACACACTTACAGTACCTAAAGGTGACCAATAAATACCTGTGGTCAGATTATCCCACGTGAATCTCATAGACTACTCTACGTAAACTTAGTCCTAATTCTTCATATTCTACTCCTAAATCTCTACTACTCACTTAAACATTTAAAATCTTCTTACTACTTCCAAACACGATCACTCATGAATATTAACTAGCACGTAGACGGTATATCTATTTGGAAAGGTTCAGCCGATTGTTTTGGTCGGTAGGACCTCTTGATCTGTAGGGCGTAGATGATTGTGTAGACTAGTAGAGTGTACACTGTAGAGTGACTGACCACTATGTAGTACCTGTGTACGATAAGCTTGGTTGCTTGAGGCTGTAGTTAGTGTATTAGCAGGCTCAGTGGGACAAACATCTTTGATTAGTGCTAGCTAGCATGTTAGAATTACCTATGTATGAAAATCTTACCGAGTACACCGTCGGTTCAAGTAAGTTCAGTATTTTGCAAGAAACTTTGGTAATTATGTCTTCTATTCAGTTCATTGCGTGTTTTCATTACTTTTTACCTGTCCTATTGTTTAACTATGTTTATAAATGAGCTGCTGAATCTAGTCAGTTCATAGTGTATTTGAATCTTTCTGACTTAATCACAAAATGTTTCTAATAGGGTATTTATTCAACCTGTGTTGAAATCGTTTAGTTGATTAATGAACACGTCTTGTACATGTAGAAAAGTCTTTTATCGTTGATACAAATTGATAGAAAGTCTTGTATCATTGATACAACTTTGAAAGAAAGTCTTTTATCGGTGATACGGTTTTGAAAGCAACTCTTGTATCATTGATACCGACTTAAAAGCAAGTCTTGTATCATTGATACGTTTTGTAGAAGAAAAGTTACAATTTTGTATCGTTGTGACGTATTGAAAGTTAGCAAAAGTTAAGTGTGTGTTTTCGAATGGTTATATTTTACAGATATGTGTTTCTAGCTACTATTTTTCCTTTACTGTGCTTCTAGCTATTCTGTGTATTTAATATTTTGCTAATCGATTTTTTAAATGTTGCTACGGTTTTTTTTTTTAAATCATTCATGTATTTAATGATGTGTTTCTAATCTTTCAGATATTTTATGTACTTAATTTATATATGTATGTATTTATATGTTGTTTTTATGTATTAGGTTTATTTTTTTACGATAAAGATATATTTGAAGACCTCGTTCGTGATCGTTTGTTATTTTTCTGTGATTGTTGATGAATGCTTTAATTTTCGTGTACTTGATTAAAATCCTACCATAAGTGCTGGTTTATATGAACCCTGTGTAATATTGAAGTGTTCATCCAAACCTCACTGTAATTCTGGTCCACATGATAGGTAGCATGGGGACAGAGTGCTGTGATGGGTCCCTGGGTGGTGTGCGCATGTTGTTCCAGCGGTAGTAAGGGCGGGGTACGCCGACGGAGCAAACAACAGTACCGCTACGAGGTGGTGTACCGGAGGGAAGAATCCTTGTATTCCGGCCCGGACTACCTAGAGTCGCTACCAGGAAGAACGCAACTTCATCAGATCCAAGAAGCTGTTGAAGAAGAAGACGACCAACCCGTTGTAGTTATCGAACAACCGCAGAGCCCTTCGGGACGACCTGCTCTGCTACCCCCACCCGAAACTCCTAAAGGTATCCTCCGGTTCAAACATCCTCCAGCGGGTGATGTCCCGGATAGCACCCTGGTGAGACAGAATAAGGTAAACCAGAGAATTCTGAATGGTGGAGTGCCTCTCCCTTTGAGGTATCCCCCTGGCCCTTCTGAACGATTGCTCAACAACCAACGTAGAGAATACAAGAAACTCTACTCATCAGCCCCTAGATTGATACACCGGTTCGACCAGCAACCGAGTGGTAGCCATATCCCCCCTACCAACTGGCGTAGTGTTAGCCATCTTCACCACAACCAACCGGTGAGGTTTCCGAACCCCGCTACACTCCATTCTTCCAAATCAGCTCCTCTTCTAGCCCTCAGCGACTCCAGTTTCTACTCCCCGGACCACAGCAGAGACACTTCCAACGACCAAAGTCTAGCGTCCAGTAACGCCGCAAGCACCCGGGCTCTTATCCCACCATCGACAAGATCTAAACCTCCCCCGCTGGTGCTTTTTCCATCTCCTCCACAGTTAGTAGGTCAGAAATTCAGGGGAGTTAGACCCGCTGCTCCTTTCCCCCGTCATTTTGGGCCACGGTCACCCCATACCCCCCTCTCGCCCGGACCCCCCGCTTACCCCATCTTCAGGCCTCGCTTCCCAGTGTACGTCAACACCAGATTTCCACCTCCCCCACCCCCTGGAAAAGGTAAACCAACTGATAAAATAACTAGAATTAGTATTATTAAACCTACGCCTGCGAGTTGATTTTTTTATTCTTATAAGTAGCTATGTTTTAAACAGCTGTAAATAACATTTTAATTATTTAATTCTGGTTTACTTACCAACTTTTATAATTTTCAATAAATTTAATTTTTTAACTCCTAAAATGTTCAAAGAAATTTTCGATGTTACCAAATTTGTTGAAAAAATGATCATTTTTCTTCTTTACTAAATACCTTTTAGAACAAGTCGATTTAACTATACCCTTATCATAACAAACTCTCTAATATTTATCACCTAGATATAAATTTTGTAGGGTCCACGGAGGTCCCTTTATATTTCATTCATGTTTTCATCTCTTGTTTCTACTTGCCTCAATACTATAAATCCTACTCTCTATCACATATTTGTCATAGTTCGTGTCCGCATACTCGACATACCTAGGTGCATGTTTCCCAGAAATGTTACACGCGTGAGGCAGGTATGTGAACAGGTGACCAAATTCTTGGCAGTCGATCTTTTGCTTTGCCTCTGATGGACAGACAGAACTTGTCATAGCCGTAAGCTGATTGTGGCTATGGGATTGATGCCGAAAATAGTGGCTGTAGGTTTTTTTATCCGAAAATTGTGGATATAGGATTTGTGGCTGTAGGATTTGTTGCTGAAGATTGTGGATGTATAATTTGTTGCTGAAGATTGTGGCTGTATGATTTGTTGCTGAAGATTGTGGCTGTAGGATTTGTTGCCGAAGATTGTGGCTGTAGGATTTGTTGCCATAGATTGTGGCTGTAGGATTTGTTGCCATAGATTGTGGCTGTAGGATTTGTTGCCGAAGATTGTGGCTGTAGGATTTGTTGCCATAGATTGTGGCTGTAGGATTTGTTGCCATAGATTGTGGCTGTAGGATTTGTTGCCATAGATTGTGGCTGTAGGATTTGTTGCCATAGATTGTGGCTGTAGGATTTGTTGCCATAGATTGTGGCTGTAGGATTTGTTGCCATAGATTGTGGCTGTAGGATTTGTTGCCGAAGATTGTGGCTGTAGGATTTGTTGCCATAGATTGTGGCTGTAGGATTTGTTGCCATAGATTGTGGCTGTAGGATTTGTTGCCATAGATTGTGGCTGTAGGATTTGTTGCCGAAGATTGTGGCTGTAGGATTTGTTGCCGAAGATTATGGCTGTAAGATTTGTTGCCGAAGATTGTGGCTGTAGGATTTGTTGCCGAAGATTGTGGCTTTAGGATTTGTTGCCATAGATTGTGGCTGTAGGATTTGTTGCCATAGATTGTGGCTGTAGGATTTGTTGCCATAGATTGTGGCTGTAGGATTTGTTGCCATAGATTGTGGCTGTAGGATTTGTTGCCGAAAATATTTTCTACTCTGACGTCAAATTAACTCGAATGAAATAGACAGCTAATAGACTAATTGAATTATAATTTATTTTATTCCCCTGTTGTATATTGACGCCAAAACATTGCCAGTCTGTAAGTAATGTAAAGTTCATTCATTACTCTACAGTCACTAATGTATACAGCCTCTGTGTACTCTCTGTGTGTACTATTACACAGAGTTCACTCTCGTGTACTATACACATAGCATAGTACGTACACACTCTGTATAGTACACATTTCCATTCTCACTGCTTCTAACCGACATCACTACCCTATATGGTCATGTACCATCAGCTCCTTTAGTTGATTACAGGTTAAGGTTAGATAGTACGCACACTAAAGGTTCAAGGAATGTTCAATGGAATCTTACGATATTTTAAATTAGTTGATTTGGGGAATTTTTTATTAGAAAAAATTATTTTATATTTATAAAAAGAAAACTTATATTGTTTTTTTTTTATAGAATAGATGGAAGTTATTCATGTTTTTTTTATATGATAGTACTGGATGAACTTTAAAAAAAACTGGTATCTTTCTTATTTTCTGTATCTTTGTGTATGTTCTGAAATTTCGGACGGTTCCACTTTTCTGATCAAATGAGGAAAAAGTATATAATGATTATTATTTAACTTTCCACTTCGAAATTGTGAAACTGTCTGATAATCACCCTGTATTTTTTGTTGTTGCCGTCCAGTATAATCGTATGCTGTCTATCGTATGACAACTGAAATAGTCCAGGTAATCGTATGGCAACGAAAATCGTCCAGATAATCGTATGCTGTCTATCGTATGGCAACGAAAATCGTCCAGATAATCGTATGCTGTCTATCGTATGGCAACGAAAATCGTCCAGATAATCGTATACTGTCTATCGTATGGCAACGAAAATCGTCCAGATAATCGTATACTGTCTATCGTATGGCAACGAAAATCGTCCAGATAATCGTATACTGTCTATCGTATGGCAACGAAAATCGTCCAGATAATCGGATGTAGCCTATCGTATGGCAACGAAAATCGTCCAGATAATCGTATACTGTCTATCGTATGGCAACGAAAATCGTCCAGATAATCGTATACTGTCTATCGTATGGCAACGAAAATCGTCCAGATAATCGTATACTGTCTATCGTATGGCAACGAAAATCGTCCAGATAATCGTATGCTGTCTATCGTATGGCAACGAAAATCGTCCAGATAATCGGATGTAGCCTATCGTATGGCAACGAAAATCGTCCAGTATAATCGTATGCTGTCTATCGTATGGCAACGAAAATCGTCCAGTATAATCGTATGCTGTGTATGACATCTCTCGGCAACAACCTTGACAATTGAACATCTGGTAGGTTGTGTACTTTCCTTTCAAAATACCAACATGCTGTTAATGCCCAGAAAAAACTAATAACAATTCGCTATAGTCATGAGTAGGCTTGTGACAATATGCTTTTAAAATCATTGATCCCAGAAATATTGTAGAGAATTAAAGAGCCTTGAATGGTTCTACACCAGCGGTATATAGTATTCGATACCATTTCATTTCGTCTATGATATTCTTAAGATCTATGATTTTACAAGCCTATTGTCACAAGTCACTCACAACACTAGTTACGAGAATCGGTTTTCTTGGAGTAGCTTTTCTGCATCCATGAGTTTTTTACAGAGGGGTGTTAGGTGATGTTGTTTTAATTTACTTGGTTCTGATGTAGACGTTAACTTTCCTACCAAATTGATTGATTCTTTTTTTGGCAATCATCTATCTAGTTTAGAACATATGTTTTTATTGTTTTAATTATTAATCAACTAAAAACTGAAATTAATAACTAACTACTTAATCTCTAAAATCTAACTATCAGATTTCTAAACTACTTCTGGAATATTTTTTCTTTAATTTCTCACGTTACCTAGGAATGATAGCCCTATTCCCGTGGGATTTTCCCATAGTGTTCGCACACGCCACCCCTATTCCTATTCCCATCTGTACTTGAATCAAGTGATTCCCATTGAGAAAATAAGGCCTTAGTACCAAACTAAATTTCAGGTGGTTTCAGTCGCCAGAGGTACAGAATGTTACTGAAAACTGGTGTGTTTGAATCCGTAGACTTTTTTTACACTGGCCAAATTGGTTGGTTCAATTATGATATTGTATGAAATGTTTTAATCCATTTGTGTATAGTTTGATATAATGTCATGTATTTAAATTTGATATTAAAAAAAATCTTTCTGCAATTTTATTCAATTTTTAATTTAATCAAAATTTTTCATTTATTTATAGTTTTCATATATTTCAATTTATAAATTTTAAATCTCTGTAATTGAAATTAATGAACTTATCATGTTTTTTGCTATTTATATATTTTGTTTCTCTGTCACTGTAACAGGGCTAACTGAAGTATTTTTTTTAGGTCGCACGCTTACAAATTTTATCTTTTATTTAAAGTTTTTATCTTCAACCGTAACCAGATGGTTGAATGTAAAGTGGCTTTGTGGGTTACAATGTACAAGTTGTAGGGGTAGAAAAGGACAACCATGAGGTGTTTGAAAATCTATTACATTATTATATCAATGACCTTTTATTGGGTTTATGAATATATTTAAACGAGAGGTAGTTTATTTTTTTTCGTCATAAATGTTTTGTGTTCATTAATTTAACATAATGTGTTTTGATTCATTTTTTTAGTGATTTTTTTTTAAGTTTCAGAACTCTTATAATCTACTGATAACATTTTAATATTGCGAGTAGGTATATAATATTACTAATTACAGTTCTAATACGTGTATAATAACTAAATTGGCTGGCTTAGAGCCTTAGACCTATAATCTGGGATCAAACTAGATTATGTAATTATTTTAATTGTAAAAATAATAATCTGCGGAAGTAGTAATAACTAAAAAATTGAGCAAGATATTGGCTTCTGAAAAGGGAAAGTTAATTCTATATTATATAATGGATGCTATGCAAGTGTAAATAAAACGAATTGTTTCCTCATATAATTATTTTATAAAACTTAAATTTGTTAAAGCTTATTAATAAGAAATACATTAATTCTATCCAATTGCATATCATATATTCCTATAGGGAAGCTCACCACAATAGTGATCATAATGAACATCGTATTCTCACGAAGCGCAACATGTGCGCAAACTAGTGTTGATCCAACACGAGTACTAAGGGTTGCGTCATTGTGTTGCTACAATAGGGTGGGCACAGGGCGTGAGAATATCAGTGGCTTCCCCCCACATCTGTCGGTGTGCAGATGGTTCATCAATATCTATTCGAAGAGCACTTGATACGATTCGATTAGCCGCGCCGAAGTTGATGTCGGTGTGTGTATTTCAGTCTTGCTTCAGCGCGCGTGGTGTAAACAACTCTAGGTGCTACCCTCATGCGCTTGCTGTGTGAATTTGGTTTATATGTAGCTTAAATTTGATCTATTTTGAATTCTATGGATACTTTAAATCATTCAGTATGAAGTTATTAAAGAATATGTCGTGTGTTCCGAAATGTCCGGAAAGTGTACGAGGGATAGTAAAACCAAAGACAATAATCAGTAAGTATTGTAAAAAAAAAATACTCTTAATAGATAAATAAGCAATTAAATGTCTTGGAATTTAAATATTTGGATAATGCATGAATTTTTCATGCATTATGCTGAAGTTTTTGGGCATATTCCAAGTCCTTAAATCTGCAAGACGTAATTGATAGTAAGATGAACTTTGTTTAATTTCGAAGATAACCTAAAGTTTTTAATGCTAATCATTCTATATCCTTAATTGTTTTTAACTGTTCAATTTTAAAATAGGCCAAAGTTGTGGACCATTCTCCCTGTAAAGATGTTTAGAGGGTGTGAATGAACCCTCTATCGATATTATTGGTCTAGTTGTTGTTCCAGTAAAAGGACTGATGATGATTGTATACATAATATTTAAATTACTATATAGTGTATTTCTTGTTCGGTTATTTATATTAATAGTATCCGGGAAATTTAATGCTACTTTGTATATACTGATTAGTTGAATTATATTACTTGATGAATTAAATAAATTGATTAGTGTAGCTATTGTGTTTATGGTTATTTTGTTTTATTATAAAATAATTTTAATATATTTTAAAATTATTACAATTTTCCATTTATTTTACTTTTAATGAAAAATATTATTTTACAGTTTACAACTCTGGTTGATTTGTTAAACAGTTTGTTATTGTTCCTCACAAACAATGTTTGACGAGGTGTTAACACTTGTTATACTTCTATGTACTAATTGTTTATAATCTACGACTCACGCAGTAGCTTTTATGCTCTCTAGAGCACATCTGCTACATGATTTTTAAATAGAACTTCCTAGTCACTTTATTTATCTAACATTTTTTTACTATTTGCAGTTTTTATCTAATATTTTGGATATTTCTATTTCTAGAAATGATATTTCAGATATTTGTTTTTATCTAATATTTTGGATATTTCTATTTCTAGAAATGATATTTCAGATATTTGTTTTTATCTAATATTTTGGATATTTCTATTTCTAGAAATAATATTTCAGATATTTGTTTTTATCTAATATTTTGGATATTTCTATTTCTAGAAATAATATTTTAGATATTTGTTTTTATCTAATATTTTGGATATTTCTATTTCTAGAAATGATATTTCAGATATTTGTTTTTATCTAATATTTTGGATATTTCTATTTCTAGAAATAATATTTTAGATATTTGTTTTTATCTAATATTTAAGAAAATTATATTTTTTGAATAACAATTTTAGATATTTCCTATTTTTTTTAATTATGATATCCCATTTTCTCTAATTAATTAATTTTCATTTATTCATCTTAAATATCAAACTGTTATCTTATTTAACTTTGATATGAACCAGTTAGTTATATTATTAATTAGGGTAAGTTCCGAATTATCGGTCAGTACTACATCTTTGGACATATAAGAAAAACAATATGGAAATTGTTATTATTACACAGTGCTATCTAATAATTTTTATGTTGTTTTTTCTTATATGACCGAAGATGTGAAACTGACCGATAATTCGTAACTTAGCCTACCATACCCTCATTACATTTCAACTAATTGCTTTTTTTTTCTCCTTCGCAGGTAAGTTTTCCAGTCTTCTAAAATCTTCTAATCTTCTAACATATCAGAGAGGTTTAGAAGTCACACTTTGGTATGTTCGGTAAGTTCTGAGTTATCGGACAGTTCCACATTTTCGATCATAGAAGAAAAAACATTTACTAATTATTATCTCTATATTTATTTTGTTTATTATGTAATACTTATTATTGAAATAAGTTAATGGTTATTATATACTTTTCTTATACGATCGAAAATGTGGAACCGTTCGATAACCTAGAACTTCCCCTATCTATGTTATAGTAATTTAAACGGTTAAATTATCAAATTCATTCAATGTTTACTATTTTCATTAGTAATTGATCATTGAATTTTCAAAACGCCATTCTTGATTTATCATTATAGTATATAATATAATTAAATATATACTATATATGATAAAAAAGCGAACAAATATTAATTGAGTGGAATTATTTTTAACAAATTAAACCCGCTTAATACGATTTAATTTCGAATTTAAAGAATATAAATTTTGCAATTTTATTGTACAATTTTACCCGTATTTATCTATCTTAATAATACCCGTGGTGTGTTTATTTATTTATTTGGTGTCCGCTTTTACACTAAGGGTATTAAACATGAAGAATGTAACTACATTAAATTAGATGTTTAATAGACTCTCGGGAATATATTGACTTGATGTTTAAATTCCCCTGTTTATATTCAAAAAAGTTCTATCAATATATATTATATTCATTATTTATTTGCGTACCTATCTTGTTTACGAAATTTAATAAATAGGCACCATTTTCCCTTGTATTTATTTTAATTATTATCTTTCCCCTATACACAAATAACTCCTTAGTATCACAATCTGAAGCAGTTAGTAGGTAGTTACCGAGTTCAATTTTGCGTAACGATGTGTAATTTCTGGTTACTCGTGTCACCGTAACGTGGTTCTGAACTGGTAACGCACAGATCGGTATAACGTTACCCCGCTACGCCTCCTTTCGAGCGTTATGTTACTGCGTGTACGTTACACCTGCGCTAATATAGTGTTGAAAAAATAGTATTAATATTTTTGATATTCTATAGAAATATTTTATTATATATATTTTTTTTTTAATCTCTTTGAGACTTTTCATGTTGAAATTACAATCTAAAGCAACCAACCGTTTTATGCGACCTGATCAACTGAATACAATTCATTATTCATCAGCTGAAATAGAAATAATTTATTAAATCATATCTTTTATGGAATCTCTAAACTTAAACGTCAATTCAATTTTTTTTTAATATCAATTAAGTTTTTTTTACATAGTTACCTTTTTCCACTAGAGTCCCTTTAACTCCGTACTCGGCACTACACTGTACACACACAGCTCTAGCTTTACAGTCATTACGTGTGTGTGCCTCGTAGTGGGAGGTTGACATGTGTCCTGTAGGTGAACAAAAAGTGATGTGTCTATTTGGTACTGAAATATACAAGTGATGAATTATACGATTTAGATTTTAAAAAATCTCAGCATTTTAGATTCTTTTTGTTAAATAATGTATCACGTACGATGACATTATTTTATATCAATTCATTCAATTATATTGGTTTAACTCTTAAATACATAGTTACATTGTTAGATTATTTTTCATATAAAATAAAGATACTAAATAAATATTCTGAAATAATTTTTTTTTTCACATTTTGTTTCACGTGAAAATAATGAAACTTTAAAAAAATCTGATTTTTCTTATATTTTTTTCATATTTTATTTCAAGTAGAAATATTGAACCTCTTCATTTTTACCTTTAAAATAGCTCTTGTTTGTTTATTTCTTCATAATAACCTGCCCCTGAAACAGAGTTAGTTACCTTCCCAATCACTAACATCTGATTTAGTACCTTTAATCTTCTTAATCACCGTACTTTTAATCACCTTAATCATACCTTTAATCATCTCTTGCCGGGACTTTTTAATGCTTTAATCACTCGTCAATGTTTTAATCAGCCTCATTAATCTTTGTTCTGCAGATCTCATTAAGTATCTTTTTTAAGAAAGGAAATAAGGAAAAAAATAAAAGAAAATTCACATAAGCAACATAGATATTTTAATATAATCTAAATTCTAAATATCAACTTATAAAGTTGATGAATTAAAAAAATTAATGACTTAAAAATCTAGTTCGAAATTGTAGAGGAATATAATAATATAAAATTCTACCGAGAGTTTTAAATCTAAATAAAATGTACCTATATACCCTAGTAATCATTGGAAGAAATCTGTGATCAGGATGCTTTAAGAGTTGTTTTCAGTGTTAAAAACATGCAAAGTATTCCCTATTGACTAAGGGATTGAAAACAAGAGGGGTGTGTCCCATTATTATGATGTACTACCTCTAAAAGAACTTAAACTGATGAACCTAACTGTCTGGAAAGAGAATAATAAACCCCTTAAGTTTCTTCCCTAATTTAATTTTCGATTTCAGAGAGAATTTGTTCTAAAATGGCTTGCTATTAGCATAGAATAGCTAGTTAATTTTTGCCATCACGCAAGGTGAATTGTTGGTGCTATGGGTGGTGTTGTTATGATTATGCTCCAGTGAGTGTCACGAACGGTACAACTAACGTCTGTGCGTGCCAAATACTATACTGCACCCCCGAAGCTCTCGTTCGAATCAGTGTAATGATTGTTGCTGAAGCTAAGGTTGTTTTGCTAAGGGCGTTGAGACGGAGGTGTCCGGGTGGTGGTGGAAGAATGTGCAAAAGGTTGTGGACCTCTGCTAGCTCCAAACTAGGAGGAAAGTTCACCAGAAAGGGGAATAAGAAGAGCAACAACAAAGTTAGGAGGATTGTTGTACGGGGATCTTCGGTTAGAAGCTCCTCTAAGAGGTATAGGAGATCGCCTGAATGTAGAAGCAGTGTGTCACACAGTAGAAGACTCTGTAGACGCAATTCCGATGTTAGTATGAAGCTTGTTCATGCCACCCCTCTTAAACCAGCCGCCAATCCTGCTGATGAGTATTTATTCAATATGCTTAAAAGGAATAAACATAGAAACTGCCAAGATTACAACCTAGGGATACCTATTTTTGATTACTACAATAGTTCCTTCTCCCCTGCTTACAACGAGCGTTGTATAGATAGTTGTGTAGCGGCTGCTAGAAAGATGAACAGGAGTGATAAGTGCCCGGTACATCCACCTCCGCCTGTCCCACCTAGGCGACACCATCGTCGACACGGTAACCAACCACCAAAACCTTCCCCTAGATCCTCCAAACATGGGAAGAGACACCACCTGACCATCCCGTTGCAAACTATCAAGGAATCCCACTATGCTCGGCCGCGGAAACATAAATGCGTTATGGCTTCACCGCAGGTGACTCCTCCTTCGAGCAGTGGCGTCTCATCTGGTGAAGAAAGTAACCAAAGAAAAAGTAAAGCTTTGAATCATCTTCATCCGAAAGATGCTGCGCAAATCTGGCAAATGGTTGTCGGTTCTTCCGGTCAGAGTACCGGAGTTTCCGAATCCAAAGAGGGACATCATATCAGTACGACTGTTTCCGACCTTGGTTGTTCTCCAACATCGAATGATAGTGGTTTATCCTCTCTGGAATCTAAGAGCAGTAATGCTAGGTACCGGTCAACTGTGACTATCACCTCTAGCAGTGACCAAGATAGTGATAGGATGACCGTTCAATCTACAAAGGAATTCAGAGATATGCTCAGTGATGTACACTTTGAAACGGTCTCCACGAAGGAAACTTTGAAACCACCGCCGTTGCCGCCCAAAAAAGGTATAGGTCTTCATATATACATTAAATATGTACAAATTAAACTTTTATTAAATTATCGATTGTGAAATTGATTCATAATATTTTAGAATTCTATTTATTTGAGTTTTTGATGAAAATGTGTGATACCTACATTGAAAATTTCCTTCACTGGGGAAAACTTTTCGTATATTCTCTGTTATTCGAACTTATTCATTGAAACTGATCATTTCTATACGTGGAATGATAACCGATCCTTTTCCCAGCTTTCTAATCGTGTCAATCGGTCGCCTAGTTTTCACTTATTATTGGTTATTTTTGTGGCCGATACGTCTTTAATGATTGCCGTGTGTACCATTCATGTCACCTGGTTTTTTTAGCATCAATTGGTGGTAATAGGTGCTCATTGTGGTTAGGTATGCAGGTGGAACATAGACATTGCATGTAGCACGGGTCACGAAGAGGCGTCATATCTTGTGTTATGTTCATGGTTACCGTACGCCTACTGCCATGTTGTTCATCTTTCATTCTGTAGATGATGAAACAACGTAGAAAAAGGTATCGATATCACTCCTAAAATTAACGTAGGTGAATAAAAGAGGTTTTACATTGAAAAATGTATCGATACCAAATAATATAGATTAAGAATTATTCCATACTTGGAAAATTTAATTCTGATTTAATTGAAAAATAAAATTGTATTTATTTTCCACAGCACTATACAAATTACCTTAATTAAGTGTACATTATTCACTAACTCTAGCTAATTTATTATCGCTTTCTCTATAGGTTCTGAAATCTACCCATCCGATAAGACTAATTTATGTTTCTTATCCTAGGTACATGCGTCCTTTTAAATCTCAATGAAATTTATTCCTATACCATAAAAGCTTATAGATTAGGCTTATACCATGGCATACCCAGGGAGAAAGTTATGGTGGGGCCATAGAAGATTGAGGGGGGGGTTATCCTTAACCCATAGAAAAAGTTATGACGGGGTCGTAGAAGATTAAGAGGGGACCAGCACTTGATATTCTATGGCCCCCCATAACTTTTTCTCTGATAAATAAAGTACTATCTAGAAATGTATATACTTTGTTGCAATGTATTCCATCGAATTGTTCCCAGAAAGTAATTTATGGTGGGGCGCAAGAAGATCAAGAGTGATCCTTTCTGAATCGTGGGCCCCACCATAACTTTTTTGCCCATTGATATGTATTTTAGTTGGTCGTATTAAATGGCGGGAGTATTTCTCGTTTATTCATTTGAAATACTAGAAAAATGTATCCAATTCTTGCTGGTCAATACGACCACCTTTATATAGATCGTATTAAACGGCTGGTTGTCTACTGTACTTTTTCTATATCATCAACACTATACGCTACACAAAAACCTATTTAATAATCAAACTATTTAGGGTAAGTTCTAAGTTATCGGACTGTTCCACATTGTCGATCATATTTGAAAGGAATATATGATTTTTAACTAATAAATAAATCGTATTGATTTTTTCATTTACGATCGAAAATGTGGTACTGTTCGATAACTTGGAACTTAATCTCTTTTATTTTTAATCAATAAAATCTTTTATTTTTAATGACTATAATGCAGTTTAGCTTTCTTCACGGCGTCTTCTATTCTCAGTACGTGTTTTTCTCCACTTCATTTAGCTACAAAGACTTCATAGCAGATCTCTATTTTCACGAGATGTTTTTTTAGTGTAAATTAATTGAATTACCTGGCAGTGAATGAGATGAAATATTTAGTGAATGAGATGAAATATTTAATGAATGCGATGAAATATTTAATGAATGAGATGAAATATTTAGTGAATGAGATGAAATATTTAATGAATGAGATGAAATATTCAATGAATGAGATGAAATATTTAGTGAATGAGATGAAATATTTAATGAATGAGATGAAATATTTAGTGAATGAGATGAAATATTTAGTGAATGAGATGAAATATTTAGTGAATGAGATGAAATATTTAGTGAATGAGATGAAATATTTAGTGAATGAGATGAAATATTTAATGAATGCGATGAAATATTTAATGAATGCGATGAAATATTTAGTGAATGAGATGAAATATTTAGTGAATGAGATGAAATATTCAATGAATGCGATAAATGATTCAAATGAATAATTTAAAGATGAGGAATTTTTATTGTCTTTTATTTTTATTACTGTAATAATGTTTTAATACAATATGGGGAATTAATTGGAATATTTATCCAGCAATTTGAGTGATATTTTGAATGAAATTTAATTCATTGAATGGAAATAAATAATAAGATGAAAATATTAAATTAATGAACGCATATCACTATAGTACACTATAGTGAATTAATCAACAGTATACTATAGTGAATTAATCAACAGTATACTATAGTGTGCTGTAGTACTCTGCAGTGTAGTATAATAGTAATTATAGTACACTATAGTACACTATATATAATAGTGTACATATAGTAGTTATACTACAGTGTACACAAATCCCTCTTCTAACATTGTATGTCCTTCAAACCAGTATAGTGCGTACCATACTCATACACTCCTCCACATTCCTGTGTGTGTGGGTCATACCTGTGTGTGTGGTCATACCTGTGTGTGTGGTCATACCTGTGTGTGTGTGGGTCATACCTGTGTGTGTGTGGGTCATACCTGTGTGTGTGGGTCATTCCTGTACATCAACAGGTAATTAATATTAGGCATGAATCATACCCTCAAAGATTATCTGGGGTTATCGTGACGTCACACTCAATTATGTGTTATTTCATTAATTCTCCATCTGTAGCTACACCCACCACTAATGAAATTACTATTCCTTTAACTGTTTTAAATGGTTACTCCGGATGTGAACAAATTAAAAGATGATGGGTATTTTAGTATTCCTTATGTGTAATTTCCTTTTATTCGTTATGTATTAATTGCTCTCATTCAATTACTATGCTCTCTCCCATTTAATAGCTGGGAATGTAGAGTTAGTTGGTGATTTCAATGCAATGTAGATAGTAATCTGAACTAAAATATTGTAGCGTAATGTTGTGTCAAAACTTTTAATTTCTAAAAAGGGATAGGGACAACTTTCAAACAATTATTATTTAAATTATTATTTAAATAATAATTCTAAAAGAACGAGATGAAAAAAATGTGTTAAATAGTAAGTAAAATGGGGAAAAAATATATGTAGTTAAATTATCATTATTTATTTATTATATATTTTTATTAATAAATAATAGATAATGCAAAACCATCCGATAGCTTTGATCTTGCTTGCCCTGTTTTGTTTCTAACGTTTATTCATTCATTCTCATACTATTTCATTTTAAATGGTTTTTGCCATTATTCTCATTGAATTTAAACTTTTAACCTTTTTTGTCCTTTTCAAATTATCCAAACATTTTTTTTTTCATAATTGATGGTATGAATAAATTTATCTAATAAATATTCTAAAATAAAACTTATTACTTGAACAAATATTTAAACTTTTATGTTTGTTGTTTCTATTTAAGTCAGCCAAATTATCTTTACTAGTTTACTTAGCCAAATTATCTTTACTAGTTTGTTTGGCCAAATTATCTTTACTAGTTTATTTAGCCAAATTATCTTTACTAGTTTGTTTGGCCAAATTATCTTTACTAGTTTGTTTGGCCAAATTATCTTTACTAGTTTATTTAGCCAAATTATCTTTACTAGTTTGTTTGGCCAAATTATCTTTACTAGTTTATTTAGCCAAATTATCTTTACTAGTTTGTTTGGCCAAATTATCTTTACTAGTTTGTTTGGCCAAATTATCTTTACTAGTTTGTTTGGCCAAATTATCTTTACTAGTTTGTTTGGCCAAATTATCTTTACTAGTTTGTTTGGCCAAATTATCTTTACTAGTTTGTTTGGCCAAATTATCTTTACTAGTTTATTTGGCCAAATTATCTTGACTAGGTTATTTAGCCAAATTATCTTGACTAGGTTATTTAGCCTAATTATCTTGACTAGTTTATTTAGCCAAATTATCTTGACTAGTTTATTTAGCCTAATTATCTCGACTAGTTTATTTAGCCTAATTATCTTGACTAGTTTATTTAGCCAAATTCTTTTGACTAGGCCATTTAGCCAAATTCTTTTGACTAGGCCATTTAGCCAAATTCTCTTGACTAGGCCATTTAGCCAAATTCTCTTGACTAAAGACCTCTTGCCTATCCACTCAGCCAAATTGGCTTAGAAAGTCCTAACCACACTGACCGGAACTTTCGCGTAACTCCGTAAGGTTCATTTTCCCCCTATTATAACATAGACTATCGCCCTTATCAACTAGGCAGTCTGGCATATATTCTAGTGAAACCTTAGGACTACATTTAGGGCAACTTACGAATTATCGGACAGTTCCACCTTTTCGGTCATATAATAATATAATAAATATGATATATATACTTGAATAAATAGTCTATTTAACATTTCAATTATTTTTTCATTTGGTAAAAATCACGAAATAATCATACAGTACTAAAAATAATTATCAACTTCTGACAAATTTTACATTGTCGATATAGGTAGTTAGCTACTAAACTTTATTCTTTTTAAGTACATTTAATCAATAACTGTTTAAAACAATCAGATTATGAAATGAAAGCGTAATTAGAAGCGTAATTTCTGTACGAGATGGTCTACCTAACTCAAATTTCATTATTTTTGAGACGTTATTTAAATTAAAGAACGACATCTTTCTGACGAAGTTAAGCTCTATGATCTACAATTTACCTGATTGTTGTTCATGATTTCATATATATCATTATGTGCATATCCTTTCTAATATATCTAAAGAAGTGCATATCATTTCTAATTTTATCTGAAAAAGTGCATATCATTTCTAATTTTATCTAAAGAAGTGCATATCATTTTTAATTTTATCTAAAGAAGTGCATATCATTTTTAATTTTATCTAAAGAAGTGCATATCATTTCTAATTTTATCTAAAGAAGTGCATATCATTTTTTTTTCTAATTCTTGTAGAATAACATATAGCGGTTTTTCTAGCAAGCGTATCTCGGTGATTCTTCCTTTTAAAGTTGCTTTTTCATGTGTAATAATTCTTTACCACTAATTTTTTAAACATGAGTTATTGCATATGCTACATCTTCTGATTATTTAAATAGAAATAAATAGTTGAATTTATTTACATTTCTTGTAGGTCAAACATGACACATTCAGGTCATTTCACCAATAAACAATTTCTATTTTGTTAATTTTTTAAATTCTCAAAAAAGATTTCACATTATCGTGTTAAAATATTAACTATCGATAGTATCGGTGGTAGGCTCGATACTCGATACAGGTATCGTATTCATGTGTGAGAATTCAGTTAACCTTGTTATTCGGTTTTAAATTACTATATACACTGTGTTAATTATATTCGTAATTATTATATTTATTTGTTTATATAATATCTTAGGACAAACATATATGATTTGATCAAATTTTGATAGATCAAAAAAAAAAATTAACTCGTTTTTGAAGATTGATTTTTTAATATTAATTTTCTTCTAAATAAAAAAATTCAAATTTATTAATATAGACAAATATCCTTTAATTTTCCCCTATAAAAGGTATAGCTCAATGTGTCCCTTATAGCCTAATTATTAGTTTTAAAATGCTCAGTGTTAGCTCTTTCTTTTTTAGTAGCAATAACAGTTTAAGCAATAAAAAGTGTCTATTTCTTCAGGTAGCTTTCCCTCTCCTGTACAACTCCTTTCGCTTCGTATGTCTTCTTTAGGATATGTTCTAGATAAGTAATATCATTATTATGTTATTTGGAATATTTGTTCCTATTGAGAATATTATTTTCAAGTGAAGTGTTACATATAGGTCAAGTTTTGAGTTATTGCGCGGTTCCACATTTTCGATCGTGAGAATTTTTTTATTTTATTTGACATTGCAGGTATCATGGATACCACTTTAAATAAAAGTTAACTATTTTTATTTGATCGATAATGTGGAACCGTCCGATAACTCGAAACTTTCCCTAATGGCCTTATCAAATTATGTACATTACCCTCAATCAATAACTTTAGAAACTATACGTGTTTGAAACATGTCATCAACACGTCTTTAGCACTCCAATTACTAGTGTGAAAGGTGCGGTTGGTTACCTGACTAGTAGATCTAGAGCAGCTCCATAAATTCACTGGAATGCAGGACAAACATAATAATACATATGCTTTAAAAGTTTAAACCTAAAGGCCGGAAATAACAGGCAGGTGAAACGTTCCACCCAATGTAGAGTAAATGGAGTGATTTTAGAGTCAGTGAGTTTGTTTCGGTCGTACTGGTTCACTGGAAGTAGAATAATTTTTCTAATGTTTTCCTCTTATAATTTGTTTATAATTTTCAACATTTTTTTTAATTTGTTAAATTTTCATCATTATTAATTTGTTAAATTTTAAACATTTCTATTTGAATCTTCAAATTTCAACATTAATTTATTAAAATTGTTAAATCTGTTACAATTTTAAAATTTGTTTAAAAAATTATTAGTATTTTTTTTAAATTTTATATATTTTTCTGTATATATATTTTTTAATTTTATTATATTAATGATAAAATGATAAGAGTTTTTAAATGTCGTAAACAAACCATTCAATATTGCAATCAACTAATTTTTTTTCTCTCTGTTCCCCAGGGTCGGTTACTCGGGACCTGAGACAGTACCTCCACACCCGTTACCCCAAAGGAGGAGTGGACCATGACCTACAGAGTACCATCAGGGACAACCTGTACCTGAGGACTGTACCCGTGACCACTAGGGCACCACGCCCCGGAGAACAGAACGGTAAGGAGATGCAGCTCGTGACTGCAGTTGAAATACATAGTAAACATGAATTTATAAGAATTAAATTAATACATTAAGATTTTAGATACATAGGAAATTAAATAAATAAGATATTAAATAAAATAAATAAGATATTTAATTACATATTAAATAAAATAAATAAGATATTTAATTACATATTAAATAAAATAAATAAGATATTAAATAAAATAAATAAGATATTTAATTACATATTAAATAAAATAAATAAGATATTTAATAACATATTAAATAAAATAAATAAGATATTAAATTAAATATGTAAGGTATTTAATTGAAAATAGATATTAAGCAAAAATGAATTCAAAGATGATCAAGCAAAGGAAGAATAACTTCAATTAATGATTTACGCACAATTATACCTACCCAGTCAAAAAATTATAAGTGATGGTAAAAAGATCCTCTACGATAAATAATTATTTGACGAAAAACCAATCACAATTTATCATAAATTCAAAACACTCATCTTTAAATCCAAACAAAAAAATCGATACTCTCTGAAATTATGATGGTATTGTCAATAGGGTAAGTTGCGAATTATCGGTCAGCTCCACATCTTCGGTCATATAAGAAAAAACGATATTATAATAGTTATTTTATTTCTATGTTGGTTGATATCCATGATACGTGCATATTTAATTTTTATTCTAATTGTCATCCATGATACCTGCAAGTATCATGGATACCAATAAAAATAAAATAACAATTATAGTATAGTTTTTTCTTATTTATTTGTCCGAAGATGTGGAACTGACTTATAATTCACCCTAACTCTAATAACAATAGACAATCTATTGTTATATAATGTTAATTATAATCTGTTTCTTTTCCAATGGCAGGCACAGACTACACTTTCCTCTCTCACCAAGAATTCGAGGCACTACACAGATCTGGTAACCTACTCGAGTCCGGTCTGTTCCAAGGTAATGAATTAATACTACCTGGCTAATTAGTATTAAAACTCTTATAGTAGCTTCAGGTAACTAATGCTGAAGAACTCCCCTATAGTGAAATCATATATGGTGAATGTAGGGTAAGTTCCGAATTATCGGTCAGTACTACAACTTCGGTCATATAAGAAAAAACAATATAAAAATTGTTATTATTACACAGTGCTATCTAATAGTTTTTATATTGAATTTTCTTATATATCCGAAGATGTAGTACTGACCGATAACTTGGAACTTACCCTAGTGTCCTGAATAAGGAAGTAGCCTCTATAGTGAACAAATTTTCCTTAGTCTGCCATAAATGGCCATCAGTTTCTAAGACTGATGGCCATACATGACAGACTAAAGAAAACTTACAAGCCATTCACTATACAGGGTATCATTATAGAGTATTTCTACTGTACTAGTATCATATTGCTAATTAAAAATAATTTTCTACTCGCTGATTCAACATTAGCTAAGAAATTTTAAATTTTATAAATAAGTATATTTTTCAATAATTTTAAAGTTTAGATTTTCTTCATATATCTGTCACTTCAGCTTGTTGAATTCTAATAAGTAACTCTCAATGCCTTAAACTATTGTCACCAAGTCTTCTCTTTCCTAGTTTAAAGAAGCTAGACGATGTAAGTTGACTAAAACTAATTCATATTTCGCATGCGTGCTTACCCTGCTCTAGTGTGTTGTCCTGACACACTTTTTTTCATGGATGAATTAAAGCTACCGAATGATCCCTCTTAATCTCCTATGCCCCCCCCCCTCTTAATCTCCTATGCCCCCCCCCCCTCTTAATCTCCTATGCCCCCCCTCTTAATCTCCTATGCCCCCCTTCTTAATCTCCTATGCCCCCCTTCTTAATCTTCTGTGGCCCCACCAAAGTATATGAAAACTGTTGATTTTTTTTAGCCTTTTAATTCAAATTTAAGATACCTATGCTTAATTTGGTATAAAATAATGAAATTTGAAGAAGAACTTCCTAAATCATATATAAGAATTAAAATTTTACTATCAACTTCCTTATCAGTTTTCATGTCATTTGCAGTTTTTTATCTCAAGATAAAACCGTGAAACATTTACGTAAATACACACTTCCGTCTTACCACAATTTCTTATCTTCCATTTTATTTTCTGTCTGCGCATGTTAACCAGTGCGATAGGATGTTATCTCTAAGATAAGCTATCAATTCTCTCCTGCTAACTAGTTTCTAAAAGCTAACGGTGGCGAGAACAGTGTCCTCTTCTCCAAAATATCTGAAAATGAAACCATTTTCTCTTGTACCTACTGTGGGAAGTTGACCACTGGAAAAATTTGAAATGAACATCTAGGTTTTTTCTACTGATTTTCTAACTTTTCAGGCTACCTATACGGCACTCCTATACCGTCACCCACTGCTACAGCAATATCTATTCCAATAGCTCACAAATCTGCTAAACCTCCTGTACCTAAAAAACCTAATAGCAATCTAGGTACACAGAAACCTAATCTCGTACTCTGTCAAAATTTCATCAATGGCCATTTGTCAAATCAGCCTTCTGACCGTACCATCGAGGACTACCTAAGACTCTATTCTGATAATCGAAGTACAATTAACTCTGGCCCAAAAGCATCGAGCACTCTGGATCGAAAGACTATGTCCCTACCGAGAAAATTCGGCAAGAAATACAATAATTTCGTTAGTAAGACCAAACAATTGCTCACCAGTACTGATGACGCAAAACAGTCTTCTTACCTTAAACTTTCGCCGAAAAGCTTGGATGACAAAGTAATTGTGTACCCTCATTCTTTGGACTTGGTTGAGAACAACCCGAACTATTTTCTGAGAGAGTCTGACTTCAATGATGTCCAAATAGTGCGTGGTCAACGTAAGCAAGGTGACATTGTTGTTGGTTCTGACCCTGGTAAATCTTTAGTTCCTGTAGATACATTGAACACGCAGAACAGTAATTTGGGTAGTAGAACTAGTAGACCTAGTAGGAATGATAGTATTTTGGATAGAAATTTGATACGTAAAAGGGTAGTGAGTGTTGATAAGAACAAATATAAGTCCCTACCTAACCCCATTCCTATCGTTTTACCTAATAGTTTGCACTATAGTGATGAATCAACGAGTACATCTACTGAAAGTCTGTATCAGCACCATCGTATGTTTCTATCGCTCAGTACGAATAACCTCGATAAACTAGATTGTGGTTCTCGGACTTCTTACGACTCCAGTCAACAGTATAACTCCAGTAATGATATAACTACTTCAAGTAAAATCAGCATACAGAATTCTAATCCATTGGAATCAACTGCATACAGACCACACTCAACATTCAAACCAATCGACAGAAGGGATGAAGTGTTCAGTTTAGACGACTCTCGAAAATTTATCAAACCTGCTCCACCCCCTCGATCTTCATCACTTAAAAATTTAACTTCACTTGACCATGAAGGTTCGGTACATTTTGATAGTGATGAAGAAGAGTATATTAGTGAAGCTGTGAACGGAAAAGTAGTGATACCAACTGCTATTAACTCAAAACCTGATGATTTTCCAGTGAAAGTTAATGGCAAAGTGAACAATTCCACTTATGTAAACTCTAAGTCTGTTCTAGAAAAAACATTGAAATTTCATTCTGATTGCAGTAAAGAAACTAGTGTTAAATTTCACAGTGATATTGACGATACCCCTGGAACTGCTTGTGACAGTGATTCAAAATTGTTGCCCAAACCTGTATCACGCACTTTATTTATAAGCAGACACGATCCAAATAGGTTTAGCCAAAACACGAACAATCCGAATCTGGTCGACCGAAATCCAAACGGTCGCTTAAAAACAATGGCTGACAACCAGAGTAGAATTCCTGACTGGTACACGAAGCAAGGTGGACGTGATACGTCAAATGGACATTTTTCCCCAACTAGTAGTATTGGTAGTAACCAGAATTTAGTGACGCCTAGTAGGTTGTCTTCTTTGAATTACTCCAAGCATGGATGGGATAAAGGTAGCTTTTCTCACTTCTTCCTGATCTTTCAACAATGTGCATGTTCTCATAATTCGTGTCTTTAGTATACTCTATAAATTTATATTGTTCTAACTTCTGCATGGTATTTTATCATCCCTTCTCGTTGTATCATATTTGTGCCAATCTTGTGACATTTGATCTTTTTATTAATCACAATTTCGTTCTGATTCTGATTCAAGTAACTAATTTTCCAGGAAACCATTACGGTACTCCGAAACCCCCTCCCCACCCCGCAAACACCGAAAACAGACCGGGTGCCGGTACAAACGGGCCCGCAGGACCTTCTATCCTTCCAGGGGCGCACCCAAGCTCTGAGGGAAAGCGACGAAGGAACAGATCTAATGTGGAGGCCATGGCTTCCAACATGACTGAACCACCACCGATGAACCCAAACTTTCACCATAGGTGCGAGAAATGTCATGAAATTTGAGAAATAGTTTTAGAAGTTCGTTACATTCTTTGTGAAATTTCTTAAACTCTTTGGATTTATTTCTTCATTTATTTGACTTTAATTTCAAACTTTCTATTCGTCGTTTCAGTCAGCAGAATAGTCTTCACCAAATGCAATACCCTGGTGGTGACCCTAGTAACGGACACATGGACGGTCCTTACCAAGGCAATGGCCCCCCACAGCAACCCCCTTACGATAATAGCCCCCAGGTAATATATTTAAATAATTACTTAACCAATAATGTTCTAGTTTACATATATTCATATTTTCACAATGAGAGATCGGAACAATGAAGAGTTAGGTACTATTTTTTTACATCCCATCTCTTATGAAACCAATGTTGTTTTTCAGATTTCTAACGGTTCTAACGGTATAGTAGATGAGAGCATGTTAGGGCCCCTACCTTCAAACTGGGAACAGGCCTACACTGAAAATGGGGAGCCTTACTTCATCGAGTGAGTAGAGACTACTACAGTAGATTTCTTCTATAGTGAATGAGTTAGGATGTAGCTTCTATAGTGAACAGATTTTCTTCAGTGTGTCACAAAATAGCCATTAGGTTTCTAAAACTGATGGCAATTCAGGGCAGACTAGAGGAAATTTGTTCACTATTTAGGCTACATGCTAACTCATTCACTATAGAGGAGTTCTATACTTAACTCTACAGTGACTCATGTCCTGTGACATTGCATAGAAAAATAAAATTATTTATAAAATTGAAAAGGAAGCAGTATTCAGATAGTGGCTGGTTAACACAGGTCATGGTAGGTCAATTAGAAATTTTTTAAAGGTCAGAATGATTCATGACCTGTATTAACGCCACGCCCATCGTCCGAATACTATACGTGTTCGAATATTGCGATGTGTCACTATAAAAGAAAATTTCATTTAATATTGGTACCTATGTTCTTAGTATAATGATATAATGATAATTATTTAATTAAAAAAAAAAAAAAAAATTTAATTGGCAGGTATCATGGATACCAATTAAAATAAAAATTAAATAATTATTATTATATCGTTTTTCTTACGTGTCCAAAAAATGTGGAACTGACCGATAATTAAGAACTTACCTCATATATATTTTTTTATCATTATTTAATTGTTCGAATTGTTACAGTCACCAAGCAGGTACGTCATCGTGGTTAGACCCCCGTCTGGCGAAGGTCCAGAAGCAGAGTGCTGAGGACTGTACCGAGGGGGAACTGCCTTACGGTTGGGAGCGGATAGATGACCCTCAGTACGGTACCTACTACATTGACCACGTCAACAGACTGACACAGTATGAGAACCCTGTGACCATGGCTAAAACATCTAATGAGACAGGTAACTTGATAATATTTCATGGCAAAAACGGGATTTGACTATTTTAAATTTTATATTTTTTTTTTCCATTTTTTCATTTTTTCGAATTGTCTTAAATTTTATCTTTTGTTTGATTTTTCATGGATTTTTAATAAATTCGTTCCTGTAAAAACCTAATTAAAAAATACAAAATGTATTACTGTTCAGTAGCTAAATGAGTAACTATAAAAAGAAGAAGAGTAGATTCGGCTTTAAAAATGATATGTTGAGCAAAAAGAAAATACTAAACTAGTCTTTAACTGTTAAGAGTTGCTAGTAGGTATGGAAAATTTATCACCTATTAGTAAGTTATGAAAATCGAGTAGGTGATATTTTCCCGAACGAATTTATTCAGATCCATGAAAAAAAAAAATCCATTTTTTTTTCACATTTTTTTTGTTCCTCATTTCTCCCCAGATGTAAGTAACCAGTCTACCAATGAGGACCACAGTCCCAACCTGCCACAGAATACCCTAACCCTACCCCGACTGAGGAAAACCAGCACCTTACCTGACGGAGAGGACGCTGGCCAAGGGCCCCCCAACCAACAACACGCGCCCGCCTATGACGACGAAACGGAAGGGCGGGCGCCAATGCACGCCAATAATAACGAACCGCCCGCTGTTGCCCCGAAAAAGAATAGTAGTGAGTGTTCTCGAAATCCCCCAAAAATCCTAACCTTAACTACCATAGTTGTGATTTTCAAAACCGTCTGTTAAATGTTTCGTAGATTTTGAGTAACTAATATCAGTAATAAGATAACAAATTAGTGATGAAATTAATACTTATCTTTTTATAACTTGTAAAACTTGCTAATGCTTTTCGTGTATTTAACAATCGTTCGTAATGAAAAATAATTAATAAAAGAAATCTAGTGATGGAATTAAATTTTAAATATTTTTTGCATCAGTAAATTCTAGTTGGTGATTTCATCTTTGTTCTTATCTGATTCAGAATTTGTTTTTGTTCGATTAGCCAAATTTTCTCACTTAATCTTAGGACTGACTCAGTGCTTGCCCTGTATACCGTGCATACCCCCGGGGGAAGCAATCTCCACCGGGTATGCACACCACCAGCCATACACCCGGGTGGTGGACTCAAAGACTTCCTCTCCACTTCTTCCTAGACCCCGATCCCTCTCTCCCAATTACAAACTCCTACCTCATCCTTCTCCCCCATTCATCAACACCAATTCTCTTCCCAAATCCTCTTCCAAACGAACCAAACTAAGCATATCCCATCCCATGGACCCGGTCCACCTCAGTGCCAGTGGTAAAAGAACCCACTTGAAACTAGGCGACTCTGTGTCAAAATCCGCAGACTGTCTCATATCTGACGACAGCAGGGATATATATATGCAGAAAGCACCCGAGTTTGAGGAATATATCAAAACTAGAATGACAAGAAATCTGGAGGATGCCAAAATCACTCCTCCAACTTTCAATCAAACTATTGTACCTGATTTTGCGAAACCATGTTTTGCGCATTTACCTCCTAATGTTGGCATTAATAACTCAACTTCACCAAAGCTTAGCCCCGTGATGCTCACTCCTAGAATACCAAATGGCAATGCGATTTTTGTTCGTGATAGCCTTAGTCTAGTGAACGGTAGTCCTAGATTCTTTCAACCGTATATTAGACCTGTTTTCAGGGCTAGTTCCAATGCATTCAATCAACCAAAAACTAGAGCTATGTATCAAAATAATGGTAAAACTGCACACTTGTGCTCCAATCGTTATAACCCGTACAGTCTCGGTTCCCTTCGGCATCCACAAAACTTCCACAATCTTAGTTTAAACATCTCTCCAAATGGGCATCGACATAACTCGTCTAGTCATAATCTATTTTCAAACTATCACCACAGTCATCCTTTCAGTCGTCACACTCTACCCATGAGACCACAACGCTCATCTAATATCCAAAACAACCGAAATTTAAGACAATATCTCCAAAGAATGAAGCATTTCAAGCCACACCCCCCGAACTCTCTTATAATACCACCACCTTCTCCATTATACCTACCTGCTCCTTCTCCTCTCTTCACGCCCTCTTGTTCTCCCATATACTGCCCTAGAAATGACCCTTTTATCACTGCAGCAGCTAGCCTTAGACTGCCTTCTTACTGGACGAGTGCTGGTAGTAAGTTAGCACACCTCTTTTGTTATGGGGAAAGGATAATCACTAAATCCTCACCGGGTTCAAGATTTAACAAGGTTATCTCGCTACCTACTGAAAACACTATGTCCATAGTGTCTATCTGAATCTTGAAAAATCAACTAACTAACCTGGGTGTATATAAATACTGAAGCACACATGGGTTCTCGAAATGTTCAATTATGTAAATTCGACTATCTCGTTCATAATATGAAACATTCAATATTTCTCAAATTTTCATCAGACATATGAGACTTGGCACTTTAGATGCTATCAAAAACAAACGTGGTTTCTGGTTATTCTAACTCATCTTTTTATTGAAATGATTTAAAAGAGAAGATCAAATTCTAGCTTCTTTGAGATGCCAGATTCTGCTTCTCTGAGTTGCGTGATTCAGCTTCTTTGGGTTGCCAGATTCTGCAGCCCTACGTTGCCAGATGCTGCTACTTTGAGTTGCGAGACGCTGCTTCTCTTAGTAGCCTGATTCTGTTTCTTTGAGTTGCTAGATTCTGCTTCTCTGAGTTGCCAAACTATGCTTCTTTGAGTTGCCAGATTCTGCTTCTCTGAGTTGCCAAACTCTGCTTCTTTGAGTTGCCAAACTCTGCTTCTTTGAGTTGCCAGATTCTGCTTCTCTGGGTTGCCAGATTCTGCTGCTTTGAGTTGCCAGATTCTACTTCTCTGAGTTGCCAGATTCTGCTGCTTTGAGTTGCCAGATTCTGCTGCTTTGAGTTGCCAGATTCTGTTTCTCTGGGTTGCCAGATTCTGCTTCTCTGGGTTGCCAGATTCTGCTTCTCTGGGTTGCCAGATTCTGCTTCTCAAACAATCTTTATTTAAATGTTTAGTTCTTCATTAGTATTCGAAACGTCACAGTTTATCTAGGTAGCTGTTATGGAAAGAAAAACGCAGGTTTGGGATCATCATAACACTAGGTTATTAGCTCAATTTGAGGTGCTGATCCGACACACCGAACCAAAAAACATCGGGCAATACCACAGGTTTCCTACTGACATGGCTGGCTGCTGACTGACTGACTGACTAACTAAATAGTAACTGAAAAACACCCTTAACTCGCATGCCACTTTCTCTCTCCCATTTAGGTGCAATGATTTTGACCTCAAAGTTAAATTTTATGACAGCTTTAAAAATGGGAGAGAGAGAGGTATATGGCGATAAATACAAATATTTTTTCTGGATATTAATATTAATTTGTGTGAGACTAACACGTTCCTGTTACTTGTGTTCTACTAACATCAACTAACAGGACTAGATAGTTTAGTGAACAGGAAAATTTCAATGATAATGAAATATACAGGGGTGTCTCCTGAGTTTCGTATGCTGGATGTAGTTTATCATCCATTCATTTTGAAACCAGTAAAATTTTTATCCTGAATTATTGTAAGATTTCTAACTAACCTGTCTGTTATTCAGTTGATTTTTTCGACAAGATTGAAGACTCAATTTATTCCACACTTAGTATAAACTTTGTTGTAATTTCATCGTCCGAGTCTGATGCTGTAATCTCGTTTCAGGTCATTGGATCAATGCCAATACTAAACCAGCCTCCAATTCTCCCCCACAACACGGGGAAGTGGCTTCCCCAACCCTGCCTCACTCTCACCCCCATCTAGCCATTCCCCCATTTACGAGGAACCCCGCAGAATTACAGGTAAGGAAGAACATATTTCAAAATGTTGTCTTAAGGGCTGTACACACGCAGGGTTTCTTTAAGTCTTTCCACCAGACTTTTTGCTAAGCTCCTCCTACTTTTTCCACGAAAATTTAATAAAAAACGATATAAATCGTAGAATTATTATTTGGTATCCATGATACCTGCAAGTATCATGGATACCAAATAATAATTAAACGTTTTTTATCGTTTTTTCTTATATTCTCGTGGAAAAAGAATGCATCTTGGACACGATGCATCTTGGACTCTTGAGTGGGCGTGACGTCATAATATATTTTTTTCAACATCATGATTCTAAGCTTCCTCATGATGTTCCAGGGAGAGTTCTTACGAACTCAACTAACGAAATCGTCGAGGGGGCTCGGCTTCACAATAGTGGGGGGTGACGACACCAAGGAGGAGTTCCTTCAAATTAAGAGTGTGGTACCCAATGGTCCTGCATGGCAAGATGGTATCCTTAGAACAGGTGAGGGAAAATTTACCCATATGATACGGAATAATGATATAAATATTCACATATAATGGTTGTAGTTGACCTTTTCTCATGGAGCCTCTTTCCTTTCTGACTGCTTTTTCAATTTTCCTTCTATAATTATGATGCAAACCTTGAACCCTCTTACCTAATTCACTGTTCTACTTTTGGAAGTCTTCCTTTTATATTTCTCAACATTATATCTTAATTTTGGAGCGCAGGTTTCGGGATTCCCAGGATTCGATTCCCATTGGAACAACTTTAAATCTTTTTAGATTTATTCCCAGTTCAGCCAATATGTATTAAGGTATTCTTTAACACTATTTGTTTATTATTGCAGGAGATGTACTCGTGTACGTCAATGAAACCTGTGTGCTGGGCTACACCCACGCGGATGTGGTGACTATTTTCCAAAACATAGAAGCAGGCAGGTCCGTGTACCTGGAAGTGTGTAGAGGTTACCCGCTACCTTTCGACCCTAACGACCCGAACACTGAGATTGTTACAACTGTCGCAGTCAACACCCTTGGTAAGTTAGTTATTAAATTATACTTCAACCTTACTGAAGTAGAAATTATACGATTCAGTAAATCTTACCTTATAATCTCTAAAATAATCAAATAATTAAATATTCGGAAGACTGTTATTGACACTGAGTTGAAGTATACCCCAATTTTTCATGATATTTATTTTCTTTCTTCCAGACTCTAGATCAACAAAGTCAATGTTCGGAGAGAATTACCAAAGGTCACGCCACAACTCCGCCGAATCTCTGAACACGGCAAAGTCCATGCCCGATCTGAGCAACCCGGACAGAGTGACTCAGATTCCCAGACCTGGATCTGCAGATCTTCTGAGCTCAGAAAACACTCCTGATATTCTCGAGTTTTACAACACAGCCATGATGAAGCCGGAGTACCTCACAGTGAGAATAATCAAAGGCGTGGCGGGATTCGGCTTCACCATTGCGGATAGTGTGGATGGACAGAAAGTGAAGAAGATTCTAGATAGAAGCAGGTGTGAGAATCTCCAAGAGGGGGACATTCTGGTAGATATCAACAGTATCAATGTGAAGAGGATGACTCACACGGAGGTGGTTCAAGTGTTGAAGGAGTGCCCACAGGGACAGGAGGCCATAGTCATGGTGGAAAGAGGAGGCATGCTCACCTCTCCCACCAAGAGAAAGAAGGAGGCTAGTCCAAAGAAAGCAGGTGTAGGACCATCATCAGCTTCTCCTGGTTATCCCGGTAATCATTTTAGGAGTAAAACACCTACCGCGGATATGTACAGTTCACAAACTAAGGAAGTGATGCCCAACAGACCGAAGACACCTTTAGTAGACACTAGAATCAGGTCTAAAACTCCTAATGTTATGTCTAGTAATGGATTCCCACCTGACCAGGTGGACCTTCGAGTTCCCCCAAACAACCACCACCCTGACTTCCCCGTTAACAGCATCACCGAACAAATGTCCAGAGTGTCCATTGAACAACAAAACAGCTTCGGTTACTATAGCAACAATGATGCTAGCAGAGAGTTCAATAACTTCATCCCCCCTAACCAACCTAACTACAACTACCCCAATGGCCAACCCTATCCTCCAGAACAAAATAGTTACCCACAAAACACTGGATATTACCCTAGCAACAACCAACCGTACAACTACTATAGCAACGGCAGTGCCACATCCCAGCCCAACGGAGCGAACAACAACCCCCATAACACGAGTATAGACAACCAATCGGGTGGTTTCAGCGGTTACATGTACTCAAAAGAAGGCAATGGTTTTGAAAACCACCGCCAGGATTCTGGTTACAGCTCACAGACCCAAATACCTCCCGTTCAGTACCCCCCACAGTCTTACCCCATGAACGAAGGGGGATTCCACCCTCAGATGAGTAGGGAGGGGACCAGTTTAAGGAAGAAGAAAGTTTCTACTAGCTTTGAACATGAGCATCCCGCCCCCGTTAGCATGCCGAGGTAGGTTGTACTTCTAACATTGTACCTAGTATCTTTTTATTCGCTCATAGAGCCACTTATATGTCCCACTGCTTCTTAAAGTCCTTTTTGACGTCTGAGATTCGGTGTTTAGTTGTAATCAGACATTGAACCATCTAATTAAATATATATAAAAGATATAATATATATGACTTATTAATATTGTATAGTTACCTAAAATATTTTGATTTTTGACTGAAATTTCTCCATCTTTTTTATTTTTGCGTGTTACAGATTACCTGACGGTCGGTACGCTTTCTCTGGTCGGATGGGTTCTACCCGCAGCATGCCCCCTAATGGACCCCTGGTCTCCGCCCCCCACGAGTTCACAGTGACGCTCAATAAGCAGGAGACTGGATTCGGATTCAGAATTGTTGGTGGACATGAAGAAGGTTCACAGGTTTGTACAAAATGAAATTTAAATAGTAGAGGATAAATTTTTCAAACAGCAGATCATTAAAACATGCTCAGACATGTTTTAAAACATGTTTACACGTTTTGAAACATGATTAGACACGTTTTAAAACATGATTAGACACGTTTAAAAACATGATTAGACACGTTTAAAAACATGATTAGACACGTTTTAAAACATGATTAGACACGTTTTAAAACATGATTAGACACGTTTTAAAACATGATTAGACACGTTTTAAAACATGATTAGACACGTTTTAAAACATGATTAGACATGTTTTAAAACATGATTAGACATGTTTTAAAACATGTTTAGACACGTTTTAAAACATTATTAGACACGTTTTAAAAGATAATTAGACATGTTTTAAAACATGTTTAGACACGTTTTAAAACATGTTTAGACACGTTTTAAAACATTATTAGACACGTTTTAAAACATGATTAGACACGTTTTAAAACATGATTAGACACGTTTTAAAACATGATTAGACACGTTTTAAAACATGTTTAGACACGTTTTAAAACATGTTTAGACACGTTTTGAAACATGTCTTAACACTTTGTGTAAATATTATTTAAACTTATCGAATCACGTTAATTAAAAAAAATTGAAATTTGATTTTTTTTCTTCAAAAATTGACTTTTAGTAATCTCGAAGTAGGGACTTTGAAATAATTTCAAATGAAATATACCCCCGTCTCATCTTTCCCTGGGGGTGTGTACCCCGGGGGTTGCACCTGAATTTAACCTAGCGTACCAGTTGACATCAACAGCATAGGTTGCTGGATGTCCATGATTCGTTTCTTATGGACAATTTGATGAATAATCTGCTATTTCTTGATATTCCAACTTTAAATCCTTTAGATTTATTTCCTGTTTGCCGTATATAGGTATTCTTTAACTGTTGGTGTATAATCCAGGTGGCGATAGGACACATCGTGAGTGGCGGGGCAGCTGATCTTGACGGTACCGTTCTGACTGGTGATGAGATCCTGGCGGTGAATGGTGAGGTGGTGAGTGGCGCCTCTCACCACAAGGTGGTGACTCTGATGGCTGACGCTGCACGAAGGGGAGTGGTGAATCTGGTGCTCAGTCGGAGGTATTCTAATGGTGAGTAGTTCTTATTCTAAATATATAGAGTAAGAACTGAAATATTGGACAGTTCCACATTTTAGATCATGGAGAAAAAAATCCATAGTTTGACCTTTCAATTGGTTAATTCAACCCGTACACGGTTACTCAACTTTAACTTTGCTGATGTGCTACATCTACAGATTGCTGTCCCAAAATAAGGCCACTCTCAATGTACGAGTTAAATTATAACATTTTCTTACATGATCAAAAATGTGGAACTGTGCGATAAATCCGGACTTCTACGTTACGGCATTAGGTTTTATAACGTGTTGTCGATGAATGAATAATGTGTCTTTTGTATAATATTTCATTTTGGACATTCCATGAATGTTCTTCATCTTTCAAGTTCATCCCTAGTGGAATATTGTTTGTACAATAACTTTAATATTCATGACTGTTACAAAAATATAAAAACTGTTCTGAAAGCAACCTTATCACAATTTCAAAATCGTTCTTTTTTCTCACTTTGACTCTGTTTGAATCTTTCTAATAACAATAATTTTTGAATCCTGATAGAAGTTACAATAATCTTTTCTCCTTTTTCCTCTCTAGATATCCACAACAGGTCACTAGAGGTTTCTTTCCCGTACGACATCACAGTTTCCAGGCGGGAAGATGAAGGCTTCGGCTTTGTCATCATTTCCAGTGTTAATAAAACCGGATCTACAATTGGTGAGATTTTCAGCCTAAAAGGTTGACTATATTTTAACTAGAATTTAGAATTCAATCATAGAAAAAAGTATTTAATATTCATATAGTTATACTTTATAATTATATGAATATTAGTATACTAGCTGTTCGATAACTCGGAACTTGCTCTAGATCGCAAGAATTTTTTTATTCACTTAACAAATTTATAATCTCTAAATAGTTTAATTTTCTATTCAGGTTTTATTTTCAGTCTCAAAAATTGAAATTGATTTTGGTTCAAACAAAAAACTTTATCCCAACGCAACCATTTAATTTCTCGTTATTTTCAGGCCGGATAATTGACGGAAGTCCCGCGCACCGCTGCGGCAAGCTGCACCTCGGGGACCGTATCCTCGCCGTGAATGGTGTGGACATCAAACCTCTGGACCACAGCAGCATTGTGAACCTCATCAAACTGTCAGGGTACAGTGTGACTCTCACCATTGGACCTCCAAGGGATGACGCGTCCAGCTCCACAAACTCGCAGAAGGTGAGGGCAATTTATAATGAATTTCCTTCTAAAACGCTAGAAATCCGAAACGTTGATAAATAATATTTGATGATTTTTTAATTTAATGAACTTACTTTTCAAATTTAAGGAAAAATTATTTAAATTTAAATAATTTTTTTTATACATATGTATATAAATAATTTTAATAAAAAAATTGGATTTTCAGTTATAAAATTATTTTATTTTAATATTATTAAAAGATAAATTTAAATAAACTATTTTACCTTAGTTAATGATAACTGATTAAAATTAAACTATATCTTAAGAATTGTATCTTAAAAAATTGTAGCTTATAAAATGAAAATTTAAAAATAGCTGATAGTTAATAAAATAATTTTTGTTAGTAAAAATAATATTTGTTAATAATTTTTTCAAATAACAGCTCGAAAATAAAAACGATTTTTTTTTCAGGCTGATTCAGACATAGGGGAAGATTTGTCTCCCAATGATGCAGAGTATCATTCCGTGGAGTTGAAGAGGGGACCAAAAGGGTTCGGATTCTCCATCAGAGGGGGTAAAGAGTTTCACAACACACCCCTATTCGTGCTGAGGATAGCTGAGGGGGGTCCTGCGGACCACATCACAAAACTTAGGGTGAGCGTCTTTAATATTTATCCAAAAAAAAATATTTTCGGGTAAAAAGGATTATGTTCATTAGCCAAAAATTGACATCTATAATTTTAAATAATTTTTCTAAGAAATCTTTAAGTTATAAAATAGATTCTTATAGATTCTTAATACATTAATATCAAAAAAATTTCTAGGCCAATTTTAACTAGAACTTTCTAATTTTTTCTGAAACTAGAAAACTAATATGATTCTATTATTTATGGTTTCGATAAATTTATTTAAAATCATTCTAAGTAGCTACAGCATGCAGTGATTCTTTTTCCTGATTTTACTCGGAAAATTATTTGTAAAATTTAAAAAAACATTAACGTTCCCCCATTTTCCCACAGATTGGTGACCAGTTGATGGAGATCAACATGCACCCCACAGAGGGCATGACTCATGCAGATGCTATAGAAATCATCAAACAGAGTGGCAACACCGTGAAACTCGTGATAAAAAGAGGAGGAACGATACCACAGAACATATTGGGTCAGTGCACTAGAATAACACTAATTTTAACTTTTATTTTGACCGGTCTCGTAACTTTTTGTCACATGTGTAAAAAAATCTTATCAGTTAGATTGCATCGAACCCCTCTACCAATTCATTAAATAATCATAAAGTGTACACTACAATAAACTAGCGGATACAACAAAAGTTATAACTGCCATTTATCTTGAAAGGCCATTTATCATTTTCCAGACCGATTTTTCTGGCCACCGTTCGTACGCGCGTATTTACAATAGTAATTCACCCATTGTATAATTAACATCCTAATAATTCTCTTTTCTTTTTTAATTGCAGATGCTATCAATTCAGGGGGTGCTGTAATTTCCCCCGTCGGACCTCCTCCTCCCAACACAAATATCCGGTCTGGAGCCACTCTTCCCCCACCCTCTCCCTCTTACCCCATGTACACTCCCTATAATAATAACCCCCAATCCCAACTTCCACCAGTTTTCCCCCATAACAACAACTCCCATACTCACTTCCCGCAGTCACAAAATCAATCTGGATTCCCACAGTCTCAAAATCAATCTGGATTCCCACAGTCACAAAATCAATCAGGGTTCCCACAATCGCAGAATCAATCCGGGTTCCCCCAGTCTCAAAATCAATCCGGGTTCCCACAATCGCAGAATCAATCCGGGTTCCCCCAGTCGCAGAATCCATCCGGGTTCCCACAGTCGCAGAATCAATCTGGGTTCCCACAGTCGCAGAATCAATCCGGGTTCCCTAAGTCTCAAAATCAATCCGGGTTCCCGCAATCCCAAAACCTGCCAGTTTTCCCCCATAACGGAGCTAGACCCCCCTTTGCACCTCTCCAGTCTTCCCCCGCTAACTACCCCTACGCAATCTCTCCCAATGGTCCCTTGGGGCAGAGCTCTCCCCGAGTGGTTGAAAATTATTGGGGGAACAGGATGCAGTGAAATGTCCGTAGAGGAAAAGGATGATCTCAACGCTCATTACAATACAGGAAGCACCTCTATTATGAAATTCTGTATAGGGAATATTATATCCTAAGTAAGCAAGTAGCCTCTATATTGAACAAATTTTCTTTGGTCTACCATGAATGGTCATTAGTTTTAGAAAACTAATGGTCATTCATGGCAGACTAAAGAAAATTTGTTCACTATAGAGGCTACTTCCTTACTCAGGACACTACATTCACTATACAAGATTTCATTATAAAGGAGTTCACTGTAAAAAACTTTACACTCCAATGTTATTAAATATTTATCCTAATTAATATTTAGCAATGACTATGTCAATTGCCTTTGAATTCATAAATAACGGACAATAAATTGCTATTTTGTTATTAATTCGTCTAATACTCAAAAGTGCCTCCATTTTTCAAACTACTATACTTCTTAGATGCTCAATCTGTTAAAAAAAACCTTGTATATTATTATTGCCTGTAAAAGACTTTAATGTGGCAGTTGTAAATAGTGAATATATTTTTGTATCGAATGCTCCATGAATTAGAAAATGAATTATGTTTTTGTAAGCTTTTTTTATTGATGAATTAAGACAAAATGTTTGAGATAATCTGTAGATACTGTAAGCTATGTGTAATTTAGTCTTTGTATTACAATCTTGATTAAGAGAACATTAAATGAAATGGAATTTTGTTTCTCCTTTAAAGTTGAATAATGTTGTAATTAAATAGTGTTGATATATCAAAGAAAACAGGTGAACAAATAATAAAAACTATCTATTCAATCGGGGTATAATTCTCATCTTTTTCTTGACATTAACGAGAGTTTCAATTCTTGTTCTGAAATCTAATTAATAGACCAGTACCATTATTATAAACAATCCTTTCCATGAACAATTTTATATTTCTAATATCTTCTAAAGATGGAGAAACCAGGACAGAGAAGTGAACACTGTTATATCTTCAGTTCAATTTGGACAGAAAAATATTCATTTTTATTAATAGCCTTTTTTTATATTTTGTGTACAATATGTATATCCTTTAGGATATAAATATACACATTTAAAAGAAACATTTGTTAAAGAAAAAAGCTTAGAGCTTCTATGAAAAATCAATGTGTCCCACCCTTGGGTCACATCGCAGGAAACGTGTTAATTAAAAACTTATCCTGGGAGAATACGGACTCCTAACCAATAATTTCAATATAATCACATAACATTATAAAAAAGAAAGTATTTAGAATATGTACATGAAAATATCTCGTCGGAACGAATTTCGAACTGTGATTTTATTGAATTAATATTTCTATGAAACAATAGTGTTTGGTCGTTATATACAGAACAAGAAATTTGGTATACTCAATCATAAGTATTATCTATTTTAACAGAAACCTGAAGGTTGTACAGCACAATAGTGACAAGGAAAAGTTACCATAAGTTCAATTCTTAAATTAAACATCGCTAGTGAAATCAAAAAATTAATTGATAGACAACTAACTTTCTTCATCTAGTCTAGTCGCTCTGAAAACACTGTTTTCTGACAGTGAAGACGTAATTTATTAAATTGATGGAGATAGTAAGCATTTTACTGATTTTTAAATAGTTTGATAGATGTTATATTGCCTTATATCTTTAACAGGCCAAAAGTAAATTTCCAGAGAAAAGTTTCAAACTCTTCTATCATTTTAAACGTATTTTAAGAAATATTTAAAAATATTTTTGAGAGACCCTGTCCAGGTGATCCTTAATTGCGAAAACATTTTCATTTGTTAGTCAATAGAGACGGAGTTTTGGCATCAGTTGGCTATCAAAACTAGAAGGTGTGAATTTGTTGATTATTTGCATGGGTAAGAAATGATTTTTTTAAATATTTAATACGGAAATTAATGTTAATTTTTATAGGCATGTCTCTCATTCGGTTTACTTAATAAATATTAAACTTATTGATTTAACATGTTCTGTTGACCGAAAAATCTAGGTACCTACCTACGAAAGAGTAGGAAAGACTAAAAAAACCTCTCATATTAATTGTTTAAAAGAGTGTGGATAAAAATTGAATTAAATGTTGAATATGAAAAGAAGCTAAATGTATTTCATAATTTATAAATTTTTATTTATGTTTTAGAGCTATCATATTTATTAGTGTTTCTGTGGTGAAAGGCCGAAGTTAGTTAGTGTGCTGCAATTTACCTACTATACCCTAGAATCCTATTTTTCAGATTAAGTAGCCAATAGGATAACGAAAGATCTTTTCAATAAGAGAGATGCAATGAATTTGGTAGTCGACGGTAGATGCCAGTAAATTATCTCCATCGCTACAGATACGTGAGAAAACAGTAATATTATTATACCGCAACCACACGAGATGCAATGTTTTTGTCTGCTGCCGCCACGCGAGAGTGGGCATTAATTTTTTCTATTGCCGCCATGCAAGAGTGGGCATTAATTTTTTCTATTGCCGCCATGCAAGAGTGGGCATTAATTTTTTCTATTGCCGCCACGCGAGAGGGGCCATTAATTTTTTTCTATCGCCGCCACGCGAGAGGGGCTATTATTTTTTTCTATCGCCGCCACGCGAGAGGGGCTATTATTTTTTTCTATCGCCGCCACGCGTTAGGGGCCATTAAACTTTTCTATCGCCGCAGCGCGAGAGGCTCCATTAAATATTTTTTCAGCAGCAGCAGCAGCAGCCGCCGCCGCGCAAGAGGCCCCATTAAATATTTTTTCGGCCGCCGCCGCGCAAGAGGCCCCATTAAATATTTTTTCAGCCGCCGCCGCGCAAGAGGCCCCATTAAATATTTTTTCGGCCGCCGCCACCGCGCAAGAGGCCCCATTAAATATTTTTTCGGCCGCCGCCGCCGCGCAAGAGGCCCCATTAAATATTTTTTCGGCCGCCGCCGCCGCGCAAGAGGCCCCATTAAATATTTTTTCGGCCGCCGCCGCCGCGCAAGAGGCCCCATTAAATATTTTTTCGGCCGCCGCCGCACAAGAGGCCCCATTAAATATTTTTTCGGCCGCCGCCGCCGCGCAAGAGGCCCCATTAAATATTTTTTCGGCCGCCGCCGCCGCGCAAGAGGCCCCATTAAATATTTTTTCGGCCGCCGCCGCCGCCGCGCAAGAGGCCCCGTTAAATATTTTTTCGGCCGCCGCCGCCGCCGCGCAAGAGGCCCCATTAAATATTTTTTTCGGCCTCCGCCGCGCAAGAGGCCCCATTAAATATTTTTTTCGGCCGCCGCCGCCGCCGCGCAAGAGGCCCCATTAAATATTTTTTCGGCCGTCGCCGCCGCGCAAGAGGCCCCGTTAAATATTTTTTCGGCCGCTGCCGCCGCCGCGCAAGAGGCCCCATTAAATATTTTTTTCGGCTGCCACCGCGCAAGAGGCCCCATTAAATATTTTTTCGGCCGCCGCCGCGCAAGAGGCCCCATTAAATATTTTTTTCGGCCTCCGCCGCGCAAGAGGCCCCATTAAATATTTTTTTCGGCCTCCGCCGCGCAAGAGGCCCCATTAAATATTTTTTTCGGCCTCCGCCGCGCAAGAGGCCCCATTAAATATTCTTTTGGCCGCCGCTGCGCAAGAGGCCCCATTAAATATTCTTTTGGCCGAGGCTGCCGCGCAAGAGGCCCCATTAAATATTCTTTTGGCCGAGGCCGCCGCGCAAGAGGCCCCATTAAATATTTTTTTTCGGCCGCCGCCCCCGCGCAAGAGGCCCCATTAAATATTTTTTCGGCCGCCGCGCAAGAGGCCCCATTAAATATTTTTTCGGCCGCCGCGCAAGAGGCCCCATTAAATATTTTTTTCGGCCGCCGCCCCCGCGCAAGAGGCCCCATTAAATATTTTTTCGGCCGCCGCCCTCGCGCAAGAGGCCCCATTAAATATTTTTTCGGCCGCCGCCACCGTGCGAGAGGCTCCATTAAATATTTTTTCGGCCGCCGCCACCGTGCGAGAGGCTCCATTAAATATTTTTTCGGCCGCCGCCACCGTGCGAGAGGCTCCATTAAATATTTTTTCGGCCGCCGCCACCGTGCGAGAGACCCCTTTAAATTTTTCTTCAGCCGCTGCCGCGCTAGATGACAGTAAATTTTCATCGGTTGCCACCGCTGCGCTAGATGACAGTAAATTTTCATCGGTTGCCACCGCTGCGCTAGATGACAGTAAATTTTCATCGGTTGCCACCGCTGCGCTAGATGACAGTAAATTTTCATCGGTTGCCACCGCTGCGCTAGATGACAGTAAATTTTCATCGGTTGCCACCGCTGCGCTAGATGACAGTAAATTTTCATCGGTTGCCACCGCTGCGCTAGATGACAGTAAATTTTCATCGGTTGCCACCGCTGCGCTAGATGACAGTAAATTTTCATCGGTTGCCACCGCTGCGCTAGATGACAGTGAATTTTTCTTCGATCGCCGCCGTGCGAGATGACAGTGAATTTTTCTTCGATCGCCGCCGTGCGAGATGACAGTAAATTTTTCTTCTGCCACCGCCGTGCGAGATGACAGTAAATTTTTCTACTGCCGCCGCCGAGCGAGATTACGGTAAATTTTTCTACTGCCGCCGTGCGATATGCCTTCTTTTTATTTACATATTGATGATTCATTCTTCAACTTTATCTAGTTTTTTCACCTTAACTCTACCAGACTAATCTTTTTACCTTTTCCGGTAGATGAGCGATATGACAGGGATAATGAGGATTCCCATTTCCGCAGATGAAAGCCAGACTGGCAGGTTCTAAAAAACAGCCCCAACTCTTTTCCTGTATTACCTACCCCACGGACTTGATCCTCGATCATCCAACCTATGACTATAAACCTCCGGGCCCAGCCTCTAAACCTTAAACTTCCACGAAGCTGGTCTCTACTTTCCAAAAGTTACAAGACATTCCACGGTACGTATTATGTAGTATTGCTATTTATTGTTAAATTTAATTCTTCAAGATGAATTAACCCTTTCGCTCCTAATGGGTTATTTTTGTCCCAATAATAATTTTCAAGTACTAAAACGCATTTTCTACCGCTAAAATGGCTTGGGATGGGACAAATCAGGGTTATATCGAAAGGGGGAGTTGCCAGCTGTATGATTTACCAGTTTTCCCGCTAAATCTTTGTTCGGTGCGTGTGTAAACAGCATCACGGGAGGTGTTGTGTCTCAAGCTCTGCCCATTGTTAGTTTTTTTGAATATTTATGGTTGATTTCTTGTACGTTATCTTTTGAACAACAGGTAAGTGTCTCATCTTTATATCTCCATTGTTTCTAAGTACTGAACTCAATATTTATATAGTTTTTATTGGTTTTAGTGAAACCTGGGATCAAATTGTCCCAATCGTACTTCAAGTAGTAGGGACAGATCTGTCCCTACAGTATTATAATACATCAAATTATCCCAAATTTTTGCTCTTTATAATACTGTGGGACACTTTTGTCCCATGCCTGATAATCATATAACAGTTGGAATAACTAGAGATATTGGTTGAGGTGGTTTATAGGTGTCATATGAACAGGGAAATATGGCAAAACAAACAAAATTTTGACTGTGCAAAAGTCGGAGTGAAAGGGTTAAGCGCCAAAACATGATAAAACAAATATAGTAGCAACAATTTTCTAGTTGATTAAAATTTTGAAAATTCTTTATCAAATTAGTGAAATTTGTTCTCAATTATCTTCGAAGAATAAATTGAACACTCTGTTATACCTCGAATCGGTATAGCTATCGAGATACAGCTAATTGTAGATGAAGTACAAGTCTTATTGAGTTTTAGTCTGACGTAATAATAGAAGGAACGAAAATTACGCCAAAATAAATCAATTTATTAATTTGATGGTAATAAATGAATCTTGATGATATTTGCACAGAATAGAGATTAGGTTTTTACACAAAGTAACCAGATTTCACTATAATTTTCTTTTAAAATTAATAGGAAAAAGGTAAGCCAAAAGAAAGGAACAGCTGCTGGAAATGATCGATTGTGTAGAAAACAACAAAAGCAGTTCAATATCTAGTATTAATTTACTGTTTCAATTACTTTGTGCATTACCAATTATATTTTAAGTTTCACAAATCGTCAGCTATCTCTAGTAGCTAATTCCTCTCTTTATAAATGATCTTTTTTCAGTGAGTTTAACTTCTCAGTCCACACTCCAATAATTTTATATGCCTTTTCACTAGGATTCAGGCCTATTTCACAGGTGGCATTTCTTTAACAAAAATACAGCGTGAAAAAAAATCCCCTTATTAAGAGTACATACCCCTGTGGCCTAATGTAGGATATCTGTGCTTCTCATTACTTTTTTCTTCTCAAATAGCTATAACCATAATAGCCTTGTGACTAGAAATTGTGTCCTGCGTGAGAATGGGGTTTGGGCATTGCTGACGATTTAATTAGATCCACGTGGTTGACGATTCATGGAATTTATTAAGAAAAAGATAAAGTTAACGAAATATTGAACTGCTTTTGTTTATTTTGTAAACAATCTCTCATTCCCAAAATCAGTTCTTTAACTTTTGGCTTATCTTTAGGAAGATAATTGTAATTTTTTTTGTATACTGTTTAGGCATTAAAACCTTATCTTTAATTAGGAGATAATTTTATAACAATTCATTCATAACTTCCTAATTAATATACTGATTAATTTTTGGTGTCAATCCAGTCCTTAAGCTATGGCCAACACTTTTTATGCAGTTCCTTTTTGAAATTTCCCTCACCTGTTTCCAAGTTAAAGTGAGCACCAAGACACTTTCTATGGCAAACTCATTCAAAAATTTCATCTATAAGATTAAGACTTCCATAACAGAGAGTCCAAGAAACGGTAGATTCAGAAGAGAGAATATCATAAAAGAAAAAAAATCGAAGAACAGCAATCCAGATTACTAAAAAACACGATTACAACAAAATTCAGATAAAAAAAAATCTGAGTATCTAAACAATTTCGATGAATAAAAGAAATTAAGTCAATAATTTTTCACGGGTATTCTAAAAGGAAAATCAGGAAATAAGATTAGAATAGCAGAAAATCAGAGAAAAAAAATTAAAGATGGAAAAAATAAAATAAGGATATAAAATGTAGGATAATAAAAAAATAAAGAGGAAAGAAAATATTCTGATATTTCCGTCATATTTGACGGGCAATACACTAGTAAGTTAATAACACAAAAGTACATAGATAAAATATAATTATAGAAAATTCATATTTCCAACGAGACCATCAACAGGGGAACATGGAAGAAAAAGTTTAAGAATAGTAAAAACCGCTCTTTCGTTCATATTGCACTTAAACGGAACTTTTTATTTATTCTAATAGTGGTCTATAAAATCATTCGTAAAGTTCTTCAAATAGTAAAATATGTGAAGAAACTACCTATTAATACTGCAGTAGAACTCCTTTATAGTGAATGTAGAGTCTTGAGTAAGAGAACTACTTCATATAGTGAACAAATTTAATGACAAACTATAGAAAATTTGTTCATTGTGAAGAGAAAGGGACTGAAAGAAGTAGTCAGAAAGGAAAATTGCTCCTTGAACGGAGTCTTTACCACCGTCGGTGACTATGCTCATGGATGTAGAAAAGACTACTCCGTGAATGCAGTCACTAACCAAGAAATGTGACTAAAAGGGACACAAGCACCGGTGGCTGCACTCACGGATGGAAGAGGAAAATGAAGAGGTGATAGTAAATGAAGCCTACGAGCCTACCTAACACAAAATCTAAAATCTCGTAAAAATGATAAACATGAAAAAGACAATCCATAATCCAAATTAAAACAGTTCGGTGCCAAAGGGACACCACCCCCTTCTCTTCCATTCACCACAGACAGCTTCAGGATAGAGAACTGGGGTCTGTTCACTATAGAGGCTACTTCCTTACTAAGGACTCTACATTCACTATAGAGGAGTTATCCTGCATAGGCCAGTATAGCTACTGTATTATTAATCGAAGACATACCATTATATGGACTATATTCTTATTCTGTTAAAGATAGTTAAGACATGCCAAGGCTATGGTAAATACTTCAGAGTAGAAGACACACAAGAAAATGACATGCGGTTCAACAATCAATTCGTTTAGTACATTTCTTAAAAGTATGGCAGTATAATTTCCTTTGGTATGCTAACTTTAATTCTTAATAATCTAACTAACTAATCCTTTGTTAAGTTCATATATTTAAATGGTTGAAATTATAAATCTATTTGCATGATTAATTAAGGTTGCGACAATATGCTTTTAGAATCATAGATCTTAAGAATATCACAGACTAAATGAAATGGTATCTGATACTACATACCACTGGTGTGGTACCATTTAATTCTCTCTGTCTATAATATTTTCAGGATTTTTAAAAGCATATTGTCACAAGCCTAGTGATAACAGAGGCCATTTTATAGCAATACTAATCGGATAATACATAGCTAGCTGCCTGGTTAACATTCTAACATAATTCATTGGGACTATCCACACATTAAATAAGGGAGCTAAGAACGTACATTTTCATCAAACAATTACTAACGGTAGGCATCGACATTTATCTGGCAATCTTAACAAAATCATACATCTTCAATAATAAATAAGTTTTGAATCAAAAACAGTAGAACACGTTAATAACGACGTGGTAAAATTACTGAACTGAGGTTTTTTAACTTGATAATAAAATAATAATTTAATTTCACACAATGTTATTTAAAAACATTTCAGATGAAACAGTTCAGTTTAATCAATATAATAAGAACAGTTTCTGTCTGTCCGTCACAATAATACGTTAGAAAGGAATCGGGTAGCATAGATACGAAATTATTATGAAATCAGTGGAATAAATAGAATAGAATAGTAATCATTAATTAAAATACTAGCTTTAGGCAAATAGCTACTGGTCTAAATAATATCCTTTTAAATTAGAAGCATTACCAAGTCTAGGTAGTTAGTTAGGGTGAGTACTTAATTATCGGTCAGTTCCCTATTTTCGATATAATTATTTAATTTTTATTTTAATTGGTATCCATGATACCTGCAGGTATCATGGATACCAATTAAAATTAAATTATTATTATATAGTTTCTTCTTACGTGTCCGAAAATAGGGAACTGACCGATAATTCATAATTTACCCTAGTTAGTAAGAAGGCATTCACGTGATGGCAATTTGGTCGGTGGGTTTAAAATAAGCTCTGACGAACATTTAAAGGGGTACATTGATAGTAGTCTGGAACCTTCTTTGCAATTATTACCACAGTAGAATGTATTTACAAACAGCTGCACATATATTGGGTGTAGACTGCCCATAGATCATGTCCTGACCACTGCTAGAAAATGGTACACTGAAAAGAAAAAGAATATTTTAGCAAAGAGGATTGATTTGATCTTATGTCCTGATGATGAAACTAGAAATATTAATTTATTCTCTATAAATAAATTAACGTCTTGCTGTTACTTTGATATGTTGGGACTGTTTTTTAAAACCTGAAACTACAGACACTATTTTATTTTCAGATCAACATGGTAATCGGATTCCTTTCTGGCAGAACAGCAAAAGTTTGTATGATATTTTTCGCTACGTGAAGAGAAATAGGTAAGATACGAAAAATTAGATAGAATACTCATACAAGGTAGGCCAGAAAAGTTCTCCATTATATTTTAATTAAACGTCAAGTCTTAATTCTATGAACCTTATTAAAAAATAGCATTTAATTAAACAAGCAAGTCTCTCTTTTTTAAAAGCTGTAATAAAAGCAAAACATGACTTGAAGTTATTATATAATTGTAACTCCTTAAGCATTTCATTTTCTATGAGTCAGAATCAAAGAAAATGGTCTTGAAGGTTCAACTTGAAATAATAATAATAATGATTTAACATTAGTTTTAATTGTGTACATGATTTCTGCATGTTATCAGTACATCGTACACCAAATAAAATGAATGTTAAATAGTAATCATAGATTTTTATTACATGTGCGAGAACTCTGAACTTAAATTAGCTAATGCCAAAATATTTTACAGTGCATCAAGTTATTGTTTGTTCAATGAAACAAAATTATATAAATCAAAGTATTTAACTAATAACTCCCCTATACTGAGTGAGAGTTAAGATATGGTTGTTATTAGTAGCTACTGTTAGTTTATTCGCTACTTTGAACTTTCACCAGCGAATTATGGCAACAAAAACCGCTTTATACGCTAAGTCTATTCCTCAAAACAAAACCTTTTCTTTAACTCTAACTCATAGAAAATGAAATGTTTCCATTATTATCACATGGAGTTTTCATTTAAAACTTATCAAATTAATATGTGGTATTTTAATAAATAGAGCCCGGGAAAATGCCACAAAGTCCTATATATCATAAATTCCTAAAATGATAAGAAGTCTTATTTTGGACTTTTTATACTATTTAATAATTTGGTAAGTCGGTAAAGTTGATGGGATATATTAGCAAATTTATAGAACGTTCTAATTAAATCAAAATCTGTCAGAATTATTATATAAATAAACTACTATCACTTCAAGAATTAGTATAGTCACCAATGTATTTAGTTTTCTGTAACTCTTCACATCATTTTTTTTAGCATAGACTATGCCATTAATAAAAAAATAAAATTGCGAATAATCAATATAATAAACTATTCGAAGAGAGAGAGATATGTAGAACCTAGTAATATTTGTAATATTTACAATATAAAAACTGTCAGGTGACAAAAATTGTGTTTTGTCTTGTAAGTGGGTTTACCTGTACAACAGTATCAAAATATCTCAATTGGTCTAATCATCTAATATATGGTTTGTTTAGTCTGAGGTTGTCTTCAACGAGGGTTCCTAAAATCCCTTCTTTAGGTCCTAAACTGCCTTTTTTGAGGTCCTTAAATGCCTTTATAGGTCCTAAAATGCCTTTTTTATAGGTCCTAAAAGTCCGGGCTCTATTAATAACAAATAGTACCTAACTAACATCAGTCGAACAGTCTTGGATTACGGAGTTCAAAAGAAATATCAAATTGAGTCCTTCTTGTCCGATGGTACATTACATGACTAAGTGAAGTGATCATAGATTAAGTCCTTTGGTTACCATAAATTCATTGACACTCATTTGAAAGCTGTAGATGGAACTTATGTCAAAATAACCTTAGAGGTCACATTTCATCAAAGAGAGCTTTAAATACCTTGTTAAGCCTGATACAATGAATTAACGATGTTACTAGTATCCATGATACCCTTAAGTATCGTGGATACCAATAAAAATGAGTCGTCAAGTTATACTTTTCATATATGAGTGATAGCTAATGTATGATTTATTTATTATCCAGAGATGAGGATATACTCTACCAATAGAAGGAAGAGCTTAGTAAATGGTTTAAACTTGTATAGGAGATTAGCTACTCACAGACTCTTTTTTCTTCGCTCTCCTCCTGGCAGCCTCGGGATCTTCCCTCCTCTCTTCAGCAGCTCTTCTTCTCTGATGTTCTCCTCCACCTCTCCCTAGCGCCTCTCTCCTCCCTTGCTCCGCCTCCTGCTTCTGCAATTCCTGAGCATAGCGCAGGTTCTCCTGCTCCTGCAACTTCCTAGCGAAGTCCTCACTGAGGAGAGAAATAATATTGGGGTAATGTTGCTCTGATAACATTTCTACCTGGGAATGGTAATTATTAGCTACTATCTAATTAAGATCGGACTGTTAGTTATTAGCTATATCACTTAGATAATTACTTTTTTATATACCATAATGTCTTTCGACTCAATTCTGTCTAAATTATTATGAAAATTCACATTTGTATGAAGTAATTTAAATATTCATAATATTTATTAATAAAAAATTCTATATAGCTACATATATGGTGAAGGGTTAATACCCTCTATTTTTTTCTAACCATTACTTGTTTACTCACTCTGTTTCAAACTCTTCAGAAGTCTCGTCCTCCATTTGCATATTGGCAGCTATTTGGTAACTGAAAGTGAAGAAAAACTTATTGCAGCTGTCAGTAGAGCTAAAAAGTGCTCTTTTGCTACAACATTGTCATAACTCAAAAGAAGCTACTTTTCAGGAGAGGAATTTTAAAACTCTCTCAATATTGTGAATAGCCCCTAAACATCATGGGTGGAATATTTTTTGAAACATCAAATAGCCTATAAAGTTTTAAGAAGTGTAAATAATCATAGTTTAACTAAAACAAAAAAAAAACGAAACCCAATTTTAAATTAGTATATTTCAGCAACTGTCAAAGGTACAGTTTTCTTTCAGTTATCATTTTGTTTGTTCAACTTTTCTTCATCATCAGTTACATTTTATTCATTTTTGTGAATATTACAACACAACAATTCAATCGATGGGTGGTGAAAATGGCTTTGCGAAAATGGTCAGAAAACGGACAGTGCAGTAAAATCAAACATTAACAGTATCTTTTTTAGACAAAGATCCCTTTAATAAAATGGATTCATTTCCAGGATTTAAAAGAATTCAAATAACTCTTCCTTTCATAAAATATTATAAATCTGGAGAAATATATTTAAGTACAAAAAAGAAGGCACAAGTTTAATTGATTAAATATCTCTAATTTTTCAATCAGTCGAATTACAAAACATAACACCTACAAAGTCACCCCTAAAAATGAAAGTCAGACATCAAGTTAGGACACTTAGCCTCTCTACTGGTCAATTTTTAAGCTACAATTGTTAAACTTTCACTAAAAATAGTTTGAATATGTCTATACTGATAAGTGCTAACTAATGCAAATTTCATTGCGTTATGACGGAGTTATTGCAATGGAGGGAAATATCAAATTATATCAAACGTTGGACTACAACACTCACTCGAACTGTTCCTGAGGAGTCATGTCATGGAAGGCTACCTCCTCCTCTGCAATGTGCTCCTTTACATCACTCCTCCTCACCTCCTTGACCTCTTTGACCCACTGCGTGAATGCCTCAGTCACAAACACGGAGCAGATGTTGTTAACGTCTGACAGAGTCTCCCACGTTGCTGGCTCGTTCTTGAAACCTTCGTCAGTGAGAAGCTGGAAAATTTGCTCCTGTGGAGTGTTTGGATGGAAGAAATAATCAAAAATGAGATTATTGAAAAATGTAAGAAATTATCAATAATGACTTAATGAGATGGATAAAATATGTTTTAAAAACAAATAATTAAAAAAGAAATGATAAAATACGTTTTAAAAACAAATGATTAAAAAGGAAATGATAAAATAGGTTTTAGAAAAAAAGAAATTAAATATGATATGATAAAATAGGTTTTCAAAAGATAGAATTAAAAATGAAATGATAAAATAGGTTTTAAAAACAAATGATTGAAAAAGAAATGATAAAATAGGTTTTAGAAAAAAAAAAATTAAATATGATATGATAAAATAGGTTTTAAAAACAAATGATTGAAAAAGAAATGATAAAATAGGTTTTAGAAAAAAAAAATTAAATACGATATGATAAAATAGGTTTTAAAAAGAAATAATTGAATATGATATGATAAATAGGCTTTAAAAAGAAATAATTGAATATGATATGATAAAATAGGCTTTAAAAAGAAATAATTGAATATGATATGATAAAATTTGTTTTTGAAAGATATAATTAAAAATGAAATGATAAAATATGTTTTAAAAAGAAATAATTGGAAATGAAATGTTAAGTAAAATAAAATTTGTAAGAAATGAATAATAATGATTTAATGAAATGTTTTAAAGAAATCAGAAAAAAATGTAAGAAATTATTTTATTAGAGACTATGTCTTCTATTGCAACCAGTTGGAATTAGAAAATTTTTGCATTAGGGATACAAAGACTTCAATTATTTTAGTAGGGGTTTAACGTTTTCTTTGGAACCGAAGGTCATATCGCTGATGTAAAGAGGAAATTAAATACAAGGGACTGGAAGAAGCAATCAGGAAAGAAAGTGGCTCCATGAACAAAATCATCTACCACAACAAGTTATGTTCGAATATTGTGATAAAAATGCATACCTTATATTTGAATATGGTGATGAAATGGTTATTCCTGAAGAGCACTGCTATCTCATTGTCTGCTATTGTGTCTGCCAGTAAACCCAAGCCAGTTATTGTGAGTTGAGAGGAGCAGTTCTCGAGAAAAAGAAGACCATCTTTCTCTGGAAAAAGTAGTTATGGTGAGCAAGGGAAGCTTTAGATGAATACAAAGGACTGAAATGAGTTAGAAGATGCTGTCAGAAAGAGAAATGGCTTAGTGATTTTACTACCTTTCAGGACAAGATGATTATGCTCATGAATGCAAAAGCTGTGCTGTGATATTTAAGACAATATTGAACGATGTAATATAAAAAAGGTAAATATGTAAGACCATGATCTGACTAAAAAATGCTGAAACCTTATAATTAAAGTATATAATAGTAGGTACTAAAATTTTAGGTAGCTACTGATGAGTTTAATCTATTAAATTATTAAAGAGAGAAATGTAGAATCACAGAAAATTGGCAATTGAGGTAGCTAACTACAAGACATCACATTTCTAACCTATGTCTTTGTATGCTTCATCAGTGAGGGTCTCATCCTTCACTTGTATGATGATGTTGGTGAGTTGGTTGTAGGAAAGGTTTTTGATGGAGCTGAAGACATCCTCTGCCTCTCCTATCACCCAGCCATGGTAGAGGTTCAGGCCCACATTGTCAAAAGCAGTAAGGTCTGGAGTGAACTCAAAGTCCCTCACGCTGAAAATGATTTATATTCATTAGAAATTTTTTTTTATTGTTTAAATAGACAACATTTTTTCCATTAAAAACAAGGTATTTTATTGCAGGAGTAACATGTTAACAAAATAAAAATAGATTAAGTTCTGAGTTATCAACAGTTCCACATTTTCGGACATATGAGTATCTATATAATAATTATTATTCAACTTTTATTATAAACATTGACCATAACTTGCAGGTACCATGGTTCACGATAGAACTTACCAACATACATATCAAAGTTAATTAACTAGCTTTTCACTTTTGTAAAAAATATTTTCTTGTTTCTAATAAAAAAATACAGCAATGAAATAAAACCTAGAACCTCACCCAGAAAATTTAACATTGACATCTAAACCAGTGGAGAGTTTTTTCAGGTTCTTGATAGCATCATCTGTGTTATGCTGAATGTTTCTCCTCATTTCAGCATCATTGGAGTTGGGGCTGAAGTCGATAAAGGCATTGGCTACAGTCTGTATCAAGTCTTCTCCTGTCACTTCGGAAACATTTTTTGGCAGGCTAGTTTTACCCTGAGAATATTGAAATACTTGATGGCTAATTATTTGACTTATGTCAATGAAATAAATAAAAACAGTTCATAAATAGCTAGGTAGCTAGCTACAAATTTATTTAAAAAGCAAATATAGTTACCTTCAATAACAGAGCATTAACAATTGCTAGAAGAGGGCATGGACCATTTGTATTCTGCAGCACAATGGGTACCTGCTTTTCTAAAAACGATATCCTCTTCAGTTTATAAATAAACTGGTGAGGGAGAGGTGTACTATTTTTCACTGAAGACACGTTAACTTGAGGGACACTATTTGTCACCAGAGCTTCGTCATTCATATCCACAGACTTTGTTCTAATACTATCAGGAGCTTCACTCGCTATGAGAATACCACAGGAAGGTAAAGGATCGGCTTCTAAACTACAGGCAGCAGTAGGCGAGTTATCACCTTCCGGAAATTTATTCTCAAAGTTGTTATAAAACATAGGAGGCGTTATGGGAGTTGAAGCAAGGGAAGTAGAGTCTCCAATGCTACTACCACTAGGGCAGGTATTGGCAGCATCACTAGCTTCTGGAGGAGAGTTTATCTGCACTGCTTCTGTGATGTTAGAATTCACATCACCGTCAGGGCAAGGAAACTCGGAACATGCTTCATTCTCTTCAATTGACGTATCTGAAAAATTAATTAGACTAACAGCTAACCAAAACAAATATGCACTGTATAAAAAGTATATAATATCAATATTAAGCAAAACAATTCAAGACAATTAAATGGAATGCTATTTACAATCAAATATTCACCTGGTTCTATATTTTCCACATGTTCTGTAGTTGGTAAGGCACTATCAGTTGGAGTAACGCTATCTTCTATAAATGCTTTAGGCAAGGCTTCACCAGTTGATTCTGTGAGTTCGGTAACATTGAAATTAATATTTTGATTTTTTTCTGCCCCTTTGTTGTCCTCTTGAACATTGTCTTCAGTTTTTTCTTCATTGTTCTTCTGTATTTCATCTGGTGCATTTTCATCATTTTCAACTATTTCTTTTTCAACTAAATCATTTTCTTTGGCTTCAAAAGGCTTTTCCATAGTTTTAAAATATTATATTTATATTGATAAAATATTATTATATTATATTATAATACTGGCTATCTAATTATCTGGAAATAATAAATATTTAATTATTTATTAGCATTTATTTACTTAATATAATATGCATTATGAGCCACTGAACATTGAATTACCAGTTTGCAGAATTTTTAGAGAATTTAGGTATTCTCTAGGTATAAACAATTTTGAATTCAAAATAATTTGTTTATTAACAATAATTTTGCTGTTAAGTAGGAGAGAGTAAACAGAAAAGAAGATCCCTACAATTAAAAACAAAACAATATATCTTTTATAGGCTTCACTCTCCAGCAGATGCATGAAGTTGTGAAGTTTATCCGGCAGCTATTGAGGCCTTGAAATTAGCCTCCTATAATTACTTGTATTTTACTGAGAACAGAAGCCAATATAGGGTCAAGCAGGTAAATTGCGGCTCACTATCAAACTGCGGCCTCTAACAACAGAAACATCATAGCTTCAAAACACACGTTAAAAACTTAAATTAATAAATTATAGCATGCACTGCGCTTCTTTTGATAGCTATACCATTTTAATGTAATTTCGGTTCAGAATGTTTTAGACTCTCTTGAAACGGCCGCAATTAAAAATTGAAGTGCCGCAATTTACCTGCGTGACCCTAGAGGATTTCTTGGAGAACACTTTATCAGTTTCTGCAGTCAGGTAATATATTATATATTTAGTAGTTTGTACTGTCAGTACTGACTAAGAAATCTATTGAAACCAGTCTGCAAAGCATGCACAATCATTCTCCAGATATTTATTTAATTTTTGAAGCAATTTCTTTCCAAAGATTCTCAACTTTCTCTCAAAAATAGATACGTATCTAAAAGCTGAGAGCCGCACCACTGTACATTCTATTAGATAGGTAATTTGAAAGAAGAATAATGATATATGGAGTGAATATGATAATTGTTGTAGGCTATCAAATTTATGACTGACAGTACTTGAATCCAATGTTAATACTACAGTTTAATTCTTTGATTGAGATGTTTAATTTTGAATAGAAAATAAAATCTATCATAGCAAACTATAATAATCAAAATTTTATGGGGTACCTATTGTAAACTTTCTGTCTGAAGTCAGTGAGGTTCTAACTTATCAGTTAGATGTATCGGGGGCCCGGGGGCGTGCTGCCCCGGCACCCCACTGCCAGGTTATTAAACAATCATGAAATGTGCACTGTGCAGTACAACAAACTACATAACAGACAATTATGTTGAAATCATTGATAGAATGTACAGTGGTGCGCACAGCAGCGCCGTGATGTGGTGCGGTAGGTGCGCTGCTCAGCTTTTAGATACTGTTGCAAAAATAACCAAAAATCTCAAAATACTCTCCAATTATGAATAATTAGTCTACATCATAATCATACATGTAAATATAGGAATTGATTCGAATAATTTCCCTATATATTTCAGAAAACGAATTTCGAAGCCTCACTGAATAAACTTCACCCATCTTTTGCACTGCCAGTTTGCAGAAACTGGTTAAGTGTTCATAGTCACTGGTCTGACTGGATAGAGAATAGATCACATAATTCACATTAAGTTATTCAAAATGAAATTTGTTTATAAAGAATATCCCAAATATCTCCAATATTCTGCAGACTGAGTAGAGAATGAGGTTATACAATCCCAGTCTGCAGAATATGGAACATTTTTCCAAGACTCTCTGCAGGAGTTTTTGATTGGATTTTAGAAATTTGAGATCTCTGCAGGAGATCTTGAATAAATTCCTATGTTACCATCAATTTAGCTGCGGAAGATTTTGAATTAGGTCCTATGTAACCATTAATTTAGCTGCGGGAGATTCTGAAACTGCAACTGAAAATCCAGTCTGTATTTGGTGCACAAAATTCCACTGATTTTTTGAGAAAAATGAAAAATTCCGGTGTATAGAATCACCGCAACGGACCGAATCTGACGGAAACAGACCGATTGAGTGTCAAAACAGACAGATAGGGGACCAAAACGGACCGATTAGGGATCAAAACGGACCAATTGTGGTCCAAAACGGACAGATTGGTGTCCAAAACGGACCGAATGGGGACCAAGCCGGATCTAATCGGGCCGAAAAATTTTGAGTGGAGGGGCCCTTTGAAATATTTTTTGAAGAATAATTTCTGGCTTAAAGGATATGAGCATTCAAAGTAGCTATTGTTTTATTTCAACATAAGTAGGTAGCTATTATCAGCCAGTTTGAAAAGTAGGTATCCTCAGACACAGGATTTTTTACAGAAATTGGAATTTGGGAGCAGCAAATAACATGGGAACATATGAATTAAATAGGACTTGGGCGCAGGATTAATCCACAAATCCTGCTCTACTTTTCAGACTGGATTATCAGTTAAGTAACTCATTCTAAATATTATTATTTTTCTCCAATATATAGTATCTACTAACTATTTAAGTGTTTTTTATGAATTACTTAGCTCCGTTTCGGCCCGATTAGATCCAGCTTGGTCCACATTCTGTCCGTTTTGGCCAGACTGCAGGAACTGGTAAACTGTTCTCCAAGAAATCTTCTATTTTGACTCCTGTTCTCAGTAAAATACAAGTAAATATAGGAGGAAATTAAGGATTGTTCCCACAGAAAATGTTAAAAATGTCCCATGTTCTGCAGACTGGCGTTTTGGACCCAGATCTGCCAGTCTGTATTTCATGGTAAATTCCACCGACATGTCGGTGGAATTTTTCCCCTTTGAAAATAATATTCTAGCAAAGTCAGTGGATTTTTTGCTATTTATTCCTATGTTACCATTAATTTTAGGTGGAAAAATGGGTGAAATGTTGGTGGATCAGCCAAATTACTGGAAATTTATGGTGGGTTTTTTCAGCTTTTACAAAAAGTCAGTGGAATTTTATGCACCAAATACAGACTGGCAGATCTGTCTGTTTTGGACCACAATTGGTCTGTTTCACAGTTTCGTTCATTATATGTACCTACCCTGAAAAATTCCACCACAAATTTCCAGTAATTTGGCTGATCTACCAACTTTTAAGTTTTAACCCATTTTTCCACCGAAAATTAATAGTAACATAGGAATAAAAACCTAAAAATCCACTGACTTTTCTAAAATATCATTTTTAAGGGGAAAAAATTCCACCAACATGTCAGTGGAATTTACCAAGAAATACAGACTGGCTGAAAATCAGAGAGTAACTGTCTCTCAAATGAAAATCTCTGCAGGAGAAGAGACACATTCTGCAGACTGGATACAATGTTATTTCATTGGCATTTTTTCTCCTATAGGGTCAACTTCACTGCCAGTCTGCAGAATATGGAACATTTTTCCAAGACTCTCTGCGGGAGTTTATGATTGAATTTTTAGAAATTGGAGATCTCTGCGGGAGATCTTGAATTAATTCCTATGTTACCATTAATTTAGCTGCGGGAGATTTTGAATTAATTCCTATGTTACCATTAATTTAGCTGCGGGAGATTCTGAATCTGCTACTGAGAGTCAGAGAGAAACTGTCTCTCAAATTGAAATCTCTGCGGGAGAAGAGACGCATTCTGCCCAGTCTGCAGAATTTGGAACATTTTTCCAAGACTCTCTGCGGGAGTTTTTGATTTGAATTTTAGAAATTGGAGATCTCTGCGGGAGATCATAATTAATTCCTTGGTTACCATTAATTTTGCTGCGGGAGATTTTGAATTAATTCCTAAGTTACCATTAATTTAGCTGCGTGAGATTCTGAATTTGCTGCTGAGAGTCAGAGAGTAACTCTCTTAAAATAAAATCTCTGCGGGAGAAGAGACACATTCTGCAGACTGGGGGTCAAGCAGGTAAGTTGCGGCACACAAACTAACTGCGGCCTCTAACAACAGAAACATCACAATTTCAAAACACACATTAAAAACTTAAATTAATAAGTTATATTATGCACTGGCACTGCGCTTCTTATGATAGCTATTAGCTATGCCATGTTTGAAAGTGTGGCAGGAAAGTTGCCAGTTTGGTTATAAAATGGAACAAGGTCACCACATTTTATTTGACATTTAAGATACTTTGAAGAAGAAATAGGACTTCCTAGTGAAGATTTTACTTTTGAAAACATGCTTATGCATATGCATCACCAGTCTGCAGAATATGTCTGATAATGTCTCTTCTCCCGCAGAGACTTTAATTAGAGAGAGAGCTACTCTTTGACTCTCAGCAGCAGATTCAGAATCTCCCGCAGCTAAATTAATGGTGACATAGGAATTAATTCAAAATCTTCCGCAGCTAAATTAATGGTAACATAGGAATTAATTCAAAATCTCCCGCAGAGATCTCCAATTTCTAAAATTTCATTCAAAAACTCCCGCAGAGAGTCTTGGAAAAATGTACCATATTCTGCAGACTGGATGCATCATGTCTGATGCATGTATATCACTTGAGACTATCTATTATTATCTATCCAGTCTGCAGAATATGGAACATTTTTCCAAGCCAGTCTGAAAAGTAGGTATCCTCAGACCCAGGATATTTTACAGAAATTGGGATTTGGGCACAGCAAATAACATGGGAACATAGGAATTAAATAGGACTTGGGCGCAGGATTAATCCACAAATCCTGCTCTACTTTTCAGACTGGTTTCCAAGACTCTCTGCGGGAGTTTTTGATTGAATTTTAGAAATTTGAGATCTCTGTGGCCAGTCTGTATTTCGTGGTAAATTCCACCGACATGTCGGTGGAATTTTTTACCCTTTAAACATGATATTCTGGCAAAGTCGGTGGATTTTTAGCTATTTATTCCTATGTTACCATTAATTTTCGGTGGATAAATTGGAAAAATGTTGGTGGATCAGCCAAATTACTGGAAATTTATGGTGGATTTTTTCAGCTTTTTGAAAAAGTCAGTGGGATTCTGTGCACCAAATACAGACTGGCTCTGTGGGAGTGGGAGATCTTGAATTAATTCCTATGTTACCATTAATTTAGAGTAGGGAGATTTTGAATTAATTCCTATGTTACCATTAATTTAGCTGCGGGAGATTCTGAAAATCGGTAAATTATTTTAAAAATTTCAACTCCGCAGTGAAAACTAATGTAAAATAAGTCATTTATCTTCACAATTGGGCTTGTTGTGATGATAAACATCACTAATGGGAATGCATGAAGTTAGGAGTAACTCTGTTAAAATTTATGTTTTCCAGTCTGGCCAGACTGGAAAACATAAATTCTAACAGAGTTACTCCTAACTTCATGCATTCCCATCAGTGATGTTTATCATCATAACAAGCCCAATTGTGAAGCATAAATGACTTATTTAATATTTTACATTAGTTTTCACTGCGGAGTTAAAATTGATAAATAATTTACTGATTTCTGCATTTTTTAGGGTTAAAATGAGTAATTTTTGTTCATTCTAAATTCCTAACAGAGTTACTAGTCAATCTGAAATGAGATATTATTCCACTCTGGCAGTCTGGCTGCTACTGAGAGTCAGAGAGTAACTGTCTCTCAACCAGTCTGTATTTGGTGCACAAAATTCCACTGACTTTTTGAAAAAGCTGAAAAAATCCACCATAAATTTCCAGTAATTTGGCTGATCCACCAATATTTTACCCATTTTTGAATTTTTCCACTGAAAATTAATGGTAACATCCAAGTAATAAAGCATGTCCAAACTCGCCATTATAATGGCGAGTTTGTGACAGTTATTTTGAGCACTTCAAATGCAAATGGCGAGTTTTATCTATTTTATCCTATGCTACAATGTTATTTTGGAGAGAATTCATGAAAATTTGATCATTTTGGAGAGAATTTGTTGAATTTTGGAGAGAGCTGGAGAGACAAATGGCGAGTTTCCAAGTAATAAAGCATGTCCAAACTTGCCATTTTAATGGCGAGTTTGTAACAGTTATTTTGAGCCCTTCAATTGCAAATGGCGAGTTTTTTCTATTTTTCTCCTATGCTACAATGTTATTTTGGAGAGAATTTATGATAATTTGATGAATTTAGGAGAGAGCTGGAGAGACAAATGGTGAGTTTATGAGACATACAATTTAACTTGGGCGAGTTTATGAGACATACTATTTTATTTGGGGTAACATAGGGATAAATAACTTTGAATCCACCGACTTTGTCAGAATATTATTTTCAATGGAGAAAAATTCCACCGACATGTCGGTGGAATTACCACGAAATACAGACTGGTCTCTCAATAAAAAATCTCTGCTGGAGAAGAGACACATTCTGCAGACTGGCAGTATCTATGAATGATTTACTTATTATTTACAGGTTTCTAAACTTATTTCAGCTCTCAAAAGTCTTTGTCCATACTTTGAAACATGGTAGCTAACTAGCTATGCAACATTTTAATGTAATTTAAATTCAGAATGTTTAAGAGACCCAGTCTGCAGAAACTGGTAAAGTGTTCGTACCAGTCTGTATTTGGTGCAAAATATTCCACTGACTTTTTGAAAAAGCTGAAAAAATCCACCATAAATTTCCAGTAATTTGGCTAATCCACCAACATTTTACCCATTTTTCCACCGAAAATTAATGGTAACATAGGAATAATTAGCTAAAAATCCACCGACTTTGCCAGAATATTATTATCAATGGGGGAAAAATTCCACCGACATGTCGGTGGAATTTACCACGAAATACAGACTGGTGTTCGTAGAGATCTCTTATTTTGTTCGTAGCAAAATTAATGTAAATATAGGGATTAATTCAAAAGTGTTCGTAGCAAAATTAATGTAAATATAGGAATTAATTCAAAATTGTTCGGAGAGAATATCCCAAATATCTCACATATTCTGCAGACTGGTAAGAGACTCTCTTGAGAGGGCCGCAATTTAAAATTAAAGGGCCAAAATTTACCTGCGTGACGGCCGTGACCCTATTTGCAGAAACGGAAGGCAAAATAGAAATAGGCTAGGTAGGTTTTTTTTTTTCTTACAGAGTATTTGATAATTTGAGAACACTTTACCACTCTCTGCAGTCTGGTCGAGGTCCGATTACTTGGGTTTATTCGATATTAGGTGCTCTTAAATCTCAGCTCTAACCACTAAATATGAATAATTTAATAATACCTACAGAAGATTATCTCGCACGTGATGTATTGCTCAATGAGGTACCTACCTATATTAAAAAATTTCACTGAACATACATTCTGTGATTATACCTACTCTGCTGAAAATAAAGTTTGTGTTTCATTGAAGCAAATCCAAGTTAAATATTTTCTATTACAACTTGTTTCAGTTTGCAACTAAAATAATTGCTAAATAGCTATGTAATTACCTTATTAGGCCCTATATGTTTATATGAAAATGAAAATAACATAACAATCGAAAACAAGTAAAATATTACTAAATTTATGTTGTTGACAGAAAAATGTACAAATTAATTGACTCCTGAGAGAGACTTCTACAGAACACATATAACGGTTACCTCTTATGATATTAGTTAGCAAACTAAGTAACTAGCTACTTCGATGATAAGGAAGAGTGACATACAAAATAGCTGTAACTATGCGGAAAAAAAAGGTTAGAGTTAAAATAAAAAAGAGGAAGAGGTTGTTGAGTAGGATCCAGTGAAGATAACCTGCATAAAACCATCTGGAAATTAATCGATTGGCTGAAAAAGCTTAACAAGTTATCGCTGACTCTTTATTTTAGAATTTAGAAGATTATACAAATCATTGGACATTTGGTAATAATTAGATGTTCTGTTTTGATTAGTTTACATTCTGCAGCAAGAATTTAGTTTAACTAGAAGAGCCAGTAGCTCAGTCCTCCAACATTACCAATCAATTTTTATACTTCAAAATTAACCTGAGAAGAGAGAACAGCTGAGAAAAATAATATAGATTTATCATATTCATATAATTTTCAGAGAAAATCAAATTTTTTAAATATAATAAAAATGGGTTACAAATTCAGAAAATTGAAACAAATCAGACCCAGAACTTTTACTGATTTTGCAGCATGCTCCCTTTTGTGCTGTGCAATACCTACTGTCTTCTGGTTTGAGGTGAGTGGAAAAGTTGAACATCCTATTGGGACCTCCTACAGGAAATTTGATTACATTGTATTTTTACCAGTATAAACCATACTCTAAAATTTCTTGAAGTAGCTAGCTAGATTAAATAGCTATGTGAATAAACTAATGATAAATAAAGAGATGATATAGCTAATACCAAATTAAATTATTTTTTATTTTCAGATATTTGTGGTGATGCCCTCAGTCTTCAATCACATCTTCCACACAATTCACATATTTCTTGGTGCATTTGTTCTCGCTAACATTCTTGGAAATTTCTTTGCTATCATTTTCATTGACACATCCACCAAAGGAGTTATAATGCCTGCAACGGTAAGTCAATAAGTTATAGTATAATATAATATCCCTATATTGAAATTACATAGATAAAAATTTATAAGCACAAATAAAAAAACTTACTTTACAGGTACCCCGTGGGTGGCATGTATGTGCTCCATGCGAGAGTGTGGCACCCCCTCGCTCACGTCATTGTGGTATCTGTGGAGTTTGTGTGCTCAAAAGGGAGCACCACTGTATATTCACTGGCTGCTGTGTTGGACTCACCAATCACAGATATTTCTTCATCTTCCTAGCGTACATGTGGATATCTACTTTCTACTGCTCGTTTGTTAATGCTTTCTTCATATCCCCTTATATAAGTGAGGAATAGAATTGATTTTTAGTCATTATGATTATTACACTGTTGATATATCACAGTTTATGTAGCTACTAGCTACTTGAAATATATATAAATAAATTTCCAAAATCCTCTTGCAAAAGTGAACACATTAGAATACTGTTCTGTAAAAGCATCAACTAACTGGTTAAGACTAATTTCTTTTCAGGTGAGGACACTGTCCTGTGGACTATCATTAGAATCATCTTACCGGGTCTTTGGCTAATAATGAATCCCTCAACACACACAATCTATGGCTTTCTTTTCTCACTGAATGTGATTGGATGTTTGTTCCTTACTGTTCTCTTGTATTACTATGGGCGACAAGTGCTAACCAATACAACTACTAGAGAGAGAACTGAAGAGCCTTCACTCTCTTATGATAAAGGTATAGTGTTAGTTATTTACCATATTGTAGCTAGCTACATTTTAATATTTACATACATTCACCAAACTCTCGAAACTGATTTCAAACTGCACATTACTTTGAGTTAGAAGTTACATAATAGATACCATATACTCATGAAATTATTTGTTAAAATTTTTATTTATTCTATAATAATTTCTTTCAAACAGGTACCATACATAACATAGAAGTGGTTCTTGGAAAAAGATGGTATTTAACATGGCTGTCTCCATTCATAATGTCAACCTTAACTTATGATGGTTTGGATTGGAAGAACAAGCTTCTATGTCCTCTCAAGAACACGAAATCTAAATGAAAAATTCGATTGTGGATTTCTGGAAGGGTAGTTCAGTTTTTACTGTTATTTGTTTTAAATGGTGCTGAAAATTAATTTCTTTCTATGCATGCCCTGAAAAACTATTATTCATAATCATTATGCAATGTATTGATTTATTGTTTTCATTTGTTACTTAAGCCGTTTATGTTGATATTTATTAATATATAAGTTGTGATACGATTTTGACGATATTTGATCTTGCATATAAATGTTGCAATGTACTCCTAACTAAGTCATCTTTGCCATAATATAATGTTAAGGTAATTTTCAAGTAGTTGATCTCATAGAATTTGCGAATTTGGATAATCTAAGTTAAGGTTTTTCCAGCTCTTCCCTGAAGCTATTAATCTTCATATTTATTTAATCCTTTGATCTCTTAAATCATTAGAGCATTTCTTGTAGGTTATTTCTAATACTAATCTTCAAATAGGAAATTATAGTTGTTAAATATATTAGTCTCTTAATGAAAGGCATTTCATACTTGTTTACTGTTAGGATTTAATGGACCACTAGTCGTAATATTTCAGGTGAAACTGAATTAATCTGTTTTAGGAAATAAGATTTTAAATGCACTCTAGTATTTACTTCATTGCTAGTCACAGCTTAATAACTGAGCAGCCAAAGATAATCCTGCTATTTTAATTTTAATAAACCAGCTGCGGTTTTGGTTTTTTTTGTGATCATTTTTTAGAGAACATGGCTTACATTACAGATTTGGTAACTTTGAAGATGTTTTTCTTTCCCGCATTGAAATAAAACATGAAATGAACAAAAAAAATTATATTAGAAGTTGAAAATTGTTATTTGACAGGTCACATAAATTGTGAATTCTGGTGAAACTAACAATTAGTGAACAATTACAAAATAATAATATATTGGACTTTAATGACATGGCTACAGTTCATTAGGAAGTTTATGCAATAGAGAATGGTAGCACCGAATTATCCTATCATTAATGAATATTATCTGCTAATTTACAAATGCCCTTAACCTAATGAAAAATAGACACCAACAAAACAATAACAATTTCCCTAAAGGTAGTAGTGAAACAACAAAACTTATTTTAAGAAAATGAGTTGCTAGCGAGTAGTAGAAAGATGGAAATTATTTGAGATATATGTTGGAACAAGGCAAATTTAACAGATCAAACAAAACTCAAGCTATATATTAATAATGAAAGCCTGCTTTTATTATGGATTTACATGACCAATTTCCAATCTTTCCTTATAAATAAGATCTGAAGTACATTATTTTTTCACTAGAAACTTGTAACTAGACTACATACTTAAATGTTACACACCATTCTTATCAACATCAACTTCAAAATCTGCTTATAAACACACATGATGTATAACTAGGCTTGTTTGGCAATTTAGTTTAGAATTAAAATCTATGGAATGATGAAAGCTATTAATATCTAAATAAATAAAGAGCAAGAAGAAGCATGTACTACCTAATAATGCATTTTTACAGTAATATATCTATGCAGCTGAGTTTATAAATCTCACATATGTACACAAAAATTATTTGAGTGAATAGCTATTTAATTTCTAGTTTTCTTATTTTTCAACGTATTTAGTATAGAGTAGATTATAGCTGATGAACAGGTCATTTCCCAGGATGAAATTTAGAGAAGTGTTTAGCTACTTCACTCAGAATTGAAGACCAATTTTTCTCTTTTTAACTATGATTTAGCTACCTTCATGTAGCTCCACTCATCTATAGATGACTAGTCAGTAAAATCTACTGCTAACTGGAAGCTTTTATTGGATTACAGTGCACATAGACATCATATAATCTAATAAGAGATTCTGAATGGACTCAATAAGCAAATGCCTAAAATATCTAGCATCTTTATCCGTTAAACTTGATTAACGGCCGCTAAAAACTTATCTCAAAAGGCAAGAGATTTAATAAGCAAGATGATATAATCACTTCATTAAAGTTAAAATAAAGGTCCCAGTCTAGTTAGTTAACTTATGATAGAATGGAGAGATTCAATTTGGAATGAATTTGTAGACTCATTAAAATTAGGAATGGAACAGTAGCTGTCACTTTATTATGACTTCATTCAACCTATCAAAAAAAACATTTGTAGTTGGATACAACACTGAAGCTCATTCGAATATATTTTGAAATGACATTCGACCAACACTAAACTTCTTCTTGCCAGAAATATTACCTTGAAATATAAAAGTACATGCTTATTTAATGTTTAGAAATAGCAGTGAGTGACAAAAAAGTTTATAAGATATCTCTAAACAAAGTAGTGGCAAGAATTATTCCATGTTGATTTACCTTTCAGTGTTTCATACTCTCGTAATAAAGAATTGGAATACTGCACATAGCTACAGTCTACTTACTAACACACAAGAGGAGACTAATCAGTTCACTTTATTGGAGATTCAAAATGTTCAACATTTGTGCTATCACAATTTCCACAACAGTAAAGTAGCAAAAATAAGAGACTTGATGTACATACAAATATCAGAAGATTAAGCTATCCTACGTATCAACCCCGCCCAAGTGCCGACATAATCAACCGTTACACGCCAGAGTCTCTCTGTTTGGAACTCAATAAATAGCTATCTGAAGAAAGTAGGAGTACAAAGACAAACATGGAATAGAGACTCTGCGGAATAGCTTGAATATCTACACGGCACTCCCAGTAGGCGGGGCAAAGCGTCAGTTCCACTTTGCTTTCTGGGCGAATATATCTGCTCGGAGGTTTTGAGCAAAACAAATTCCAAGTATCTGGAGAAACAAAAATAATTAGTATATATAAATAATATGGCAATTGATATTTATATGGCAATTAATGATATAGGCATCACTTTTGTATCGATCAATATTTAACAAATCCACGTTTATATAGCTAATAATTTTCAATATTAGATAGTTTTAAAATTTCGTAACATATTTAGACGAGTTATTCATTTTATAAGATGTTTTTCCACCACATATTTAGACTAGTTCTGTTTTCATGTTACCTAGCTATGTTTAAATGAGAGAAACAGGCAAAACAGACCAATTAGAATCGACTAGCTTTGATTTTAAAATAAAGATTAGATTGTTTAGTAACAAACTCTTCTACAGTGCAAGTTATCGAACAATGAACACAAACTTTTCTAGAAAGGTGCTTTGGAAAAAAAAAATGTGGCAATATAATGCAGAATTTAGGCTTTACAATAAATATTTGAGCTAATTAGGGATCTAAGAGGGCATTCTTTTCAGGCATTATAAATTTGTCTACTTGACTAATGTACAAAATAATTATAATAAAAACTCACTTTAGAATAAGTCCTATTAACTAGGGTGAACTTGGAAGAAACTTTTTTAACATAAAAAAGCAAATAGCAAATTGATGATTAATAATAAAAAACAGGTAACTTCCAAATAATAATTTAAATATATTGGTCAGCTTTTGAGCCAATGCTAACAAAATTGTTATCAAATTTACAGTTTAAAGCCATGGCGAGCTATATACAAGTCTATTTCAGATAGGTTAATAACTAACCATACGTAATTTCAATTCAGTTAAATTAGGAATTCAATGTAGCTAAGAAAGCTAACCATAAATAAAAACTATGAACAATTTTCTATTCTTGACCAATCACTTAAAAAATGATTGCACCCAATAATTCTATAGCCAACAGAAATAGAAGATAAAGTTAACTAGTTTTTGTATCCATGAAAAATAATCAAAAAATTCTCAGTGATGATGAAAAACATTTTACCTGCATGAAAGTAACAAGCACAGCGACAGCTCCGACATAAACTAAGTTATTTTCTAACCACTCTTGCCCGGCTACTAGGCAACCTTTCTGCTGAATTATCTCAGAAATTTCATGGGGCTGGGATAAACAAAAAAAAAACATTATTCAGGTTTCCTATTAGTTATTTGGTCATCAGAAAGGGATTTAGAAGAACCAAAGAACTCCTCTGAAAATTTAGTCATTTCTGAAGAACCAACGGGAAACCTTTTTTACGGCCTCGGTTTTTAAAAATAGCTACACGTCTAGGGTAAGTTCCGAATAATCATCCGGTATCACATTTTCGATCAGAAAAAAATTAATATGTAATTCAAGACATAAATGTTGTGAATGACCACAACTTTGGGCATTTGAGTACTTAATGATTTTTTATGAATTTATTTTGCATTCAGTAAATAATTAATTGGTAGTCTTGATACTTGCAGGCATAATGGATACCAATTGATAGGAAGAGTAGAAATGTTTACATTATATAGTTTCTCTACATGATCAAAATGTGGAATGATTGACAAATTGGAACTCACCCTAAATTGCATGCAAATATTTATGGAACACAAAAAAGAAACAAGACAATAAATTACTACCATGCAGCTAACAATTATTTACTGTGTAGGTTAAGCAAAAAAATTCACTGAATTTCTAACTACCTACCTAATGAATTATTTCTATTTTTAGAAGAGTGATATTGAACCTCACAATAGTGGAATACTTAATTATTAAGATATGAAATTTGGATATTTCAATTTGGAAAAATATCATCAAAATAGAAAAAAAATACATACCTTGAAATTTAGTTGCAGAAACTCTTAAAAACACAGAATAAATATTCAAAAGAAATTTACATTCTAGCAGCTAATATAAAAAATCTAATAATCTGGAAACATAAAGCAAGTTAGTTTCTAAAAAGGATAGGAGAGTTCTAAGATGCAAAAGAAAATTAGTACTTTCATTTAGTACTTATATGGTTTTAATTATTCCTTTAAAGTGTGTACTGTATAGTAACAGAATCATTTTTTTAACACTCAAGTAAACTAGCAAGCTAATATTTTCTATGTTATTTTTTCAAGCAAAATGAAGAAGTAATTGATCAATACAGCAAGTTTTAATGTAGCATGGTCAGATATTTAAATTCTCTACAGGCTGTGTACTTTAAACGAAATTTAAAGAATCTACTAAATTTTTGCTGAAAAATGAAAACCAAAATAAGAAAAAAGTGTGATGGATAAAATATTTTTTCAAATTTTCTTGCAAATAATTTGATAATAAAAAGTGCCTGACTTATAACCTAAATTACATAGGGTTACAAGCATCATGCATGACAGGCAGCATTCTAGAGTAAGGGATAGAAACCACATTTTTCACCTGTAGAATAGCTACACCTACGGCTACACCCGCCACAGGCACTAGGTTAGTTTCTATCCAGTCCTCGCCGGCAGTCAAACAACCCCTCTCGTAAATTACGGCCGATCTGTCCCCAACCTGAGAGGTCGCACACAGTGATTCATGAGAAATTGAAGAGGACGAGATTCTAATTGCCCAACTATTAGAGCTTAAATTAGTGATGAAAACAGACACATTTTTCCTATATAGGGTAAGTTACAAATTATTGGTCGCTTTCACATCTTCAGTGATGTGAGAAAACTTGATATAATAATAATTATTTAATTTTATATTTGGTATTCATGATACTTACAGGTATCATGGATACCAATTAAAATTAAAACTAAAATGATAATTATTATAGCAATTTTTCTTATATGACCGAAGATGTGAAACTGACCAATAATTTGTAAGTTAACCTAGTTGAAGCTAAATGTAAACAATCACGACATCACAGTGTAATACTCTAACGAAAATCACCATTCAAAATGATTCAATGGTTGGCACTTCAATTCAAGTAAACCAATCAATACATTACAATATTTAGCACCTTTGTGAGAATCACAACAATCTATCATAGATGAAAATTTATTTCTTTTGAAGTGCTTTCAGTTAAAAGATGGATTTTATTATCTAAATCTATGTGATAAAAATGATCATTATAAAATAATAAAATATAGATATATTATTTTTCATATAGCTAGCTACATAATAATTATTCAACAGAAAAAAAAACTGTAAATAAGCAATGTCAGAAGGTAGTATAAGTAGAAAAAGAGAGGATACCATAAAACCAAAATTCAGTAAATAACAAAATTCATAACAAAAATGTTACCAACAGAAAAAATACAGAACAAAAGAAGAGAAATAATCTATTTTGTAAAGAAAATCAAGGAAAGTTTATATCAAATAAATGTTATAAAGAAAAAGTAGAATAAGATTAAGCTGAACAATATTTTTTATCATATTGGAATAAAATATTTAGTATTTCAAATCCTATGCAGAACATATTGTGGAAATAATTGAATATATTCAAGAATACTGTACTCACATAATCTTGTTTTCGGACATCATAGCCGCACTGCTTATTTTTTATAATTTCCTGGGGAAGAAAATAACATCGTCAGTAACTGGACAATTGCAATAAATATAATTGGGTTTGCAACAAAAAGTTGATTGAAAAAGGACCAACATGGGAATTAAATTTGTTTTATAAAATATTGTATTAGGAAAAACTTGAAATGACTATGAGACTATGACACACTGTGACACAATATTACAGAACAGATGAACATATTCCAAATTAATGAAGCCATTACAGGTAGCCACCACGGGCTATTACTGGGTAATTAATTAGGTTAAAAGTTTTACACAATCATTTCTAAGTTGCGTATGAGCACTCATAATAGCTAAGTGCTACCACAGGCTTGGTTCATTCTTTAACAAGATTGTATTACTAATTTGTCTGAATGTGTATTATTTTTGTATTTTGATTACGTATTTGATTATTATTATTACTTGTCAGAATATGATGCATCCTATTATCTTGTGAGAGTATATCAATAAACTTTATTATTAATATAACTGCTCACCATTGGTTTAAGTCTGCAGCAGCTGAAAGGCACACCACACGCCTCTCTGCTACCAACAGCTTCACTGGAGCAGTTAAAGTAAACATTCCTGTCCCAGTCATTGGGCCCCTGAATGCCACAGCACTCCAGCCACTTCTCCTGAATCCAGTCTATCAGGTTCTGCTGATCTGGATCGTCTCTGTAGTGAATGATGAACGCTTGGAATCCATTTGTCGCTTGAGATTTTATCTGAAGGGAAATGATTACTTCATTACAAAGCCAGGAAGAATTTATTAACAAATATTTGTATTCACTAGTACTGATTTTAAATTTGATAAACCTAATTATTTGATAAATTAAAATAACTAGTAGTTATTGAATAATAACTACTAAAAAAATTTAGTTAAGTCATCAAAAAATGCTTATAAAAGAAAAATCAGATAGAAATTTGAAAAACACTCTTTAAGATTTGTTCGAAATGTTCCAAGGATTCTAAAACTGTCTTCCTTTTTATTCTAGCATATACACTCATACACTTGATGTCTTGAAATTTGTCAAAAAAAAATCTACTTTTTTTTCGTAAACTGAAGCCAAAATCTAAAAAGTTACAGGGATGTAACGTGTTTTTGTAATGTGTACAAATTTCAAAACGATTGGTCCAAAGATAAAAAAGTTTCTTTTTCCAATATTGAGAATGTTCAATCTACAGCAAGTCATGAGTTATCCGAAGATTTCACATTTTCAATAATATGAGAAAAAATATATAATAACGAGATTAATCAAAACTAAAATATAGTTCTATTTACCAATTTAAAAACGAGTTAAATTGTAATTAGTAGCTACATACTTTTTTATATGATCTTGAATGCGAAACCATTCAATAGCTACTCATAACTTGCCCTATCAAAAAGATCAACTCACCCAGTCCTTAAAAATGAAACCCAAGATGCCCGCTGTCATTTCTAGCAGCAGCAAAATGCTTAAAAATATGGCATAGCACGCCAGGAGGCAGGTGTTCTCTCTGAGAGCTCCAACACAACCTGTGAAACCTATTGTGAATGTGATGAGACCTGAAAATAAAAAATACTTAGATTAAAATCAACTAATGAGATTAAATAAGTTGAATAAAAAATAATAAGAAAATCAACTAAAATAAGAACATTAACTAAATAACAGGAAAAATAAGAAAAATGAGATGAAGTAAACTTATCTAAAGTTTTTTAATTCAATTAGCTAGCTGATACTAACCATTTGAGTTTAGTAAAGTTATTAGATATGATTCAGCTACTAAATTAGCTTCAAACAGCTGAGGAATAAATATTGCTATTCTCATTCTTACCAGTGACTATCAACACAAAGGCAGGGTCTAATGCAATGTTCGTTAATTTGCTTAAGTTGTTGAAAGTGTCTTTCTCCAACCAAGCCCACACTCCTATGGCTAAAATCACCAGTCCCAGTATCTGAAACAAATATATTAGTTAATAATTAAATTTTCCAAATAGATTAGTCATTTTTTTGAAATAGACTACTTATTTTTTTGAAATAGACTACTTATTTTTTTGAAATAGACTACTTATTTTTTTGAAATAGACTACTTATTTTTTTGAAATAGACTACTTATTTTTTCGAAATAGACTACTTATTTTTTCGAAATAGACTACTTATTTTTTCGAAATAGACTACTTATTTTTTCGAAATAGACTACTTATTTTTTCGAAATAGACTACTTATTTTTTCGAAATAGACTACTTATTTTTTCGAAATAGACTACTTATTTTTTCGAAATAGACTACTTATTTTTTCGAAATAGACTACTTATTTTTTCGAAATAGACTACTTATTTTTTCGAAATAGACTACTTATTTTTTCGAAATAGACTACTTATTTTTTCGAAATAGACTACTTATTTTTTCGAAATAGACTACTTATTTTTTCGAAATAGACTAGTTATATTTTCGAAATAGACTAGTTATATTTTCTAAATAAATCACAGTTATATTTTCCAAATAAATCACAGTTATATTTTTCCAAATAAATCACAGTTATATTTTTCCAAATAAATCACAGTTATATTTTTCCAAATAAATCAGTTATATTTTTCCAAATAAATCAGTTATATTTTTCCAAATGAATCAGTTATATTTTTCCAAATAAATCAGTTATATTTTTCCAAATGAATCAGTTATATTTTTCCAAATAAATCAGTTATATTTTTCCAAATAAATCAGTTATATTTTTCCAAATGAATCAGTTATATTTTTCCAAATAAATCAGTTATATTTTTCCAAATAAATCAGTTATATTTTTCCAAATGAATCAGTTATATTTTTCCAAATAAATCAGCCAATAAATGGCGAGTTTGGACATGCTTTATTACTTGGAAAATACAGTAATAAATTAATGGAAACAGCATAATCCGCAGCATTTATCCTATAATATTCATCTGTTAGCTTAAGGTATTTCCCTTAGTGGACCAGACTGTATTTCATGGTAAATTCCACCGACTTGTCAGTGAAATTTTTCTACTTTGAAAATAATATTCTGGCAAAGTCGGTGGATTTATAGTTAGGTATTTATTCCTATGTTACCATTAATTTTCGGTGGAAAAAGGGGTAAAATGTTGGTGGATCAGCCAAATTAGTGCAAATTTATGGTGGATTTTTTCAGCTTTTTCAAAAAGTCAGTGGAATTTTCACTCAATTTTGTGCACCAAATGGTCCAAATACAGACCCAGTCTGCAGAAACTGGTTAAGTGTTCGTAGAGATCTCTTTATCTGTTCGTAGCAAAATTAATGTAAATATAGGAATTAATTCAGAAGTGTTCGTAGAAAAATTAATGTAAATATAGGAATTAATTCAAAATTGTTCGGAGAGAATATCCCAAATATCTCACATATTCTGCAGACTGGATACAGACTGGAGAGTGGCCAGATGATCAGATCCTCCAGTGAGTTGTGGTACTTTACCAGTTCCTGCAGCCTGGATTCCAGTCTGGAAAACTGCTTAGGCTAACAGATGAACTCTATATGCTAAAGCCTAAATGCTACGGATTATACAACTTTTAGCAATTTACCATTAATTTTTGAAGTCTGTAAAACTCCAACAGAGTAATTAGTTCATCAGAAAGTACATATTTTTCCAGACTGGATAATATAGGAATTAATTCAAGATCTCCCACAGAGATCTAAAATTGGGCTCAAATTTGTCACAAAGAGTCTTGGAAAAATGTTCCATACCTATTCTTCAAATTTAAAGTTCTGAATATGGATTACAATTTAACTAGCCAATATTATATGCTTATTTGATGATCAAATTGTTTAACCTAATTTATCCAGGAAAATACGGAATACCTAATGAACAGAGAAAAAAATGAACACCAATTGTAATTTGTAAACAAAACTTCAAAAGAGAACTCACCCAAAATATAACGTTAAATCCAAATATAACATATTTAAGGCAGCAGCTAACTTCACTCTGATCCCTCCTGTATCGCTTCATTGGCATTTTGGGGGCAGATTCAATTGCGATTTAAAAGTTTCTTGAACCAACCCCCCGAATTACTCATTGAATTTCTGCAGTCACAATATTATACAGTGCAAAAGAACAACAGTGAGAAAGAACATCAACAAAGAAATGCCACACTCAAAAAATGATATTATTGTACGCTGCTACAATTATCACCCAATCTGCTAATTATTTTTGTACTCTACTGAATATTACCAGAAGTGTATTTGAGGGGAAAATTTAAAATTGTAAAGGAGAAGGTAACTCAAGTTAACTAGGTACATATACGTAATTTCGTTCAATAATGTAATCATGTTATAGAGCAGTAGTTCTAATTTTCTTTTTTCTCGCACACCCCTTCATTTTCTCAGGCACCCTCCTGAGCAAGTTGTATTGCATTGCGAGAGTTTGAAATAATACAATTTTAAATCATTTACCTAGTTACTAGGTATGATGTGAGAAAATGGCAAATTAACTTCATGTACATTCTGCATAATCTTAACAGCATGAACCAAACGTATAAGTAGCTTAACTAGTAACATATAAAACAGCAATCCGAAGCAGTCCCCATCTAAGCTCCAAAGGGGTGCCAGGCACCCCACTTTAAGATGCACTGTTATAGAGTATGTCAGTTAAGACCAATTACCTAATTGGCTTACAATTCAAATTGTCAAAACTCAGATATAGGTAAATGGTTAAAAAAATAGAATTAATTACTATATATTCCCATGTCAATTTTGGCTTGAAATTTTCAAAAATGAGCCAAATTGGCTTGGTTCAGAATTTTCAGAGGCAGCCAGCCTCTGAAACATGGTAACGAAAGCATGTTTCAATGATGTTTGGGTCCAGTTGCGAAATACGACTCCCTCCAATGGATAATAGGCTTTTTGTGTGTTTTTAATGATGGCTGTAATGAATAACGACACATTCCAAATATAAAAATTATATCAGACTCCTCGATCTTATCTTAACATGTGATATTTTGGTGATTGGAAAGAGATGTCACGAAACACGACTCCTCATGTTATACGAAACGTAAGACCAACTGTTTATAGTTTTATACCATTCAATTTAAGTACAATTCAATAAGTAAAATTTAGTAAACCTTTTAATACAATGAAATATCCTTTATTAAACTTTATAATACAATTAAATATCCTTCATGAAATGTTTGAAGCAATCACATAAATTAGTTGGTAGAGTTTGCCGTAACTATGATACAAAGATGTATTATATTTATTCTAATTATTATTGAATTCAAATGATTTCATTACTAATACATGAATGTAAATTAAGAGGAGTCGGATTGTTTTAACAAAGTCTCTATACAGCTGTCAATTGTCATGAAAAACGACTCACTTGAATTTCTCCCCTTAGGAATACTAAAGATATACGATTTAATTACCATGTGAGGAGTCGGATCGAATTTTTTCCAAACACCAAAATATCATATTTTAAGATCGAGGAGCCGGATCGAATTTTGGTATTTCAAAGGAGTCGTATTTCGCAACTGGGCCGATGTTTGAATATAGTATTTTATATAGGCACTCCAACAATATCTGTATAATGGAATAGACAGAATTGTTTGCAGTCCTACTTTGAATACCTACCTAGGTGTAGCAAATTATATAAAAAAAATCATTTCAATTGCGATGTGCGTCGAATCAAGTTCCTACAATCGAGCGATACAAAAAGAAATCAATTCATTTTGATAGTTAGGTATTTAGGTACAAAAGGAAACAATATAGGTACTGAATAATTTGAAGATGTAAAACCCAACCGCGTAGATAAAACATTGGAAAATGAGAAGCATATAGGTACCTACCTAGGTAATAAAAAATAAAATTAAAAGTTTCTTTCCTCATTCCACTACCAAATTAATTTGTATTCATATATACACTTTAAATTTAGCTAAGTGATAAAAATAAGAGATAAAGCAAGTTCCAAGCTATCAGACAAATTGAAAAAGTTGAACTCCTCGATAACTCCGAACGTTTACGTACGGTAACGTAGGTACCCTACCAACCAAAATCGACTTAAGTGAAAAGGATGTAAAGTAGGCACAAGGGGTCACTTAGTACAATATATTAATGCACAATAGTTTCCATGAAATGAAACACCAGAGAAAGTAAATTCAACATTGGAATGGTCGATGGTACTGAAATGGGTATCTATTAAATAATCAAAAGGTAGAGAGAATGGGAAACTATTTAAAATTTAGATTATCAAAAATATTCCTGCAATTTGAGGAAACACCATTGGTTACCATTTTCAATCAAACAGACACCACTGGTTATCATTTACATCAAAGAATAATTTACACCACTGGTTATCATTTACATCACAGAATAATTTAAACATTCCATGTACTAAAGCTGCCAATATAGAATTGAATGGTTTTAACTGTGATTCTAAATTAATAAAAACAATAATTAACAGTTTTTCGCAACTCATTTTTGTGTACTCCACTACCTTCGAAATACTGAAGATTATTCTCCTTTATATACAAATATACTAAAAAAGTGCAACTAACCATTTCAATAATTTTAGAAGATTAAAAAGAAAATTAGTATCAGCATAAAAAAGTAGTTATTAGGCAATAGATAAAAATTATTTCATTGAAGTGGTTACAAAAAATATCTACCTAGTACCTACATTTTCATATATTAAATTTTAATCAATAATTTAAATAGAAATGCAACTCGTAACTACATACATCAGAAGAAATTAAATATAAATTTTATTTTAGAGAATAGTTCAGAATTTTAACCTTTATAAAAAATTATAACTTTAACATTGTAAGTACAAAACAGTCCAAAACTTCACATTACTATCGTAGAAGAAAATACGGATACCATCATCAATTTCGAAACGTGTTGTTGACCTAATTTTAAATATATGATTTTATTATTATATTTGGCAATCCTACACCATCGCAAAATACTTTTACTTCTTAACGCAATTACACTATGGTACAGATACTTCTTTCTATGATAATACAGTGCATTCTGATCAACATTATTTTCTTATCTGGTCGCAATAGCCGGATGAACGCTAAGAATGTTGGTCGTCTTAACCAAAATGCACTATACTTACAAATTATATTTTAGAATCACAAACTATATGATATAAGTGGGTATACAATTCAAATCAGATGCAGATCTTTTTCTAAATATTTTCATCTTTAACAGTTCTCCTCAGAGCTTCAGCATTAAAAAGGCTAAATTTTATGTTTAAAATAAACAAATAATTTAAATGTTCCACATCATTCTTACCTATTTATCTTGGTGCGTATTTCACATCATAAATAAAGCTTTGAAAGATGACGTTGAAAATATAACAATTTGTGAAATAAATGAAATCTATTAAAGGTAGGTAGTTACCAAGCCATTGTTGTTTCAGACACATAAATACTATCTAAAGGAACGAATTCAGTCTCAATAGATGGGTTAAAGCAATGAGTATAAATAACAAATACCACAATAAGAGTTAACTTCAGTTAGGCAGGTTCAAGTCAGACCAATTAGACCTATTTGTGTTTGTTAATAATTTGTATTTAAAAAGCGTTCAGCCATGGTCAAACAAGTATATGCATTGTAAAAACAAGTACTGATATGTTCGCTCACTGCTCAGACATGTTTGGACACAGACAAACATGTTTAAACACGCTTAGACATCATGTTTACATACAATCAAACATGTTTGAACACGTTCAGCTATTATAATATACAATCAAACATGTTTAAACAGGTTCAGAGATGTTTAAACATGTTCAGAGATGTTTAAACATGTTCATATATGAAAAAAATCATTAATTATCATTATTATTATTATTGTAAAGGACAAGAACCCCTGAACAAGCATACATGTGAGATAAATTGTCAAATTGGGAATTTTGTTAATAAACAATGTTCATGACTTCGATGACATTGCTCATGTATGCAGAAAAACTACTCGGTGAATCCAGTGACAGAATAGGAACCATTGCATAAAGATGAACTCATTAGCTACTTTTTGACGATGCCATATGATCTATTTTAATATAATTCCTATTTTCACTACAAATCTCACTCGTTATTGAGATTTGTAATGATATAATTAAACTTTTAAATAAATTTGGAAGTTTGTTCATAAGTCTGACGCTAACCTGCCTACCAAACTCAAACAGTATATCGTTACAACAAGGATTTATACCTGGGATATTATGGGAATAACCCAGGAATAAATCCTTGTTGCAAGGATATATCTCATAAATCTTTTTAAAATGTTTTCCTGTGCAGGGCCCTCATTCCCTCCTCCTCATACTCTCTCTTACTCAGCCACATTCTCTTGAAGGTGTCAAGGGAGGCGAGAATACTACCACCAATCCAAGTAGAGTAAAGGCGCTCCTGTGGCGCTGAAATCTGGAAAAAAATGAACAATATTTATTCGAGAATATTTTTGCTTCAAACATCTTATTACCTTATCATTTTAAGGATATTTCTCTAAAAATCAGAAAGAGAAATTATTAAAACTTGGGTAGCTCGAACCAGAACTTAGGAAAATATTCCTTTCAAATTAAAAAATTTGAAGATAAATATGAAAGCAAACTCAAAAAAAATTCTATCTAAAGTTAATCAATCGACAACAATCATACCCTATGTACAGAGCTCATCTCATCAAATAACTCACCCTAATTTTGACTTCCTTTGGTGCCAGTTTCTTGACTTCAGATAGCAGTCTGTCTCCAAATCCGTTGAAGAGGGTAGAACCTCCTGAGATGACAATGTTTTGGTAGAGCAGCTTCCTCAGGTCCATGTCACTTTTGTAGACAGACTTCACCAGCACCTCGTGGGCACCCTCAAACTCTGACCCGATGAGGTCAGGTCTGAAGAGAACTTCAGGTGCGCGGAAACGACTCTGTCCGAGCTGCAAACGAGAAATGTGATGAATGAGAAATTTTGATACAACTATTTTGTAAGGAAAATATATTAACACAATTTGAATAAAAGTGCTAGAGTAATACCTAAGTTACTTGCAGAAAATACAAGTAACTTGTACATTAAGACATGTTTTGCACAAAATCGGAGTAACTTTATAGTTTATATCAAATAAAGTCACTTGCACACACTAACTTTATTTCCTATAGCTAATACTAAGATCTCAGTCATCTCACCAGTATTTTCCCTAGAGTTAATTTCTCACCTGTATTTTAGAGCCATCAGGTAGTGTGTACACCAGTCTGTCAGAGTCAATGGCTTCTTCTCTCTGAGGACAGGTAGCCATGTAACACGCCTTCTCCTTCATTTGTCTCACCACCTCAAACTCTGCTGTGGTGCTCAAAGAAAGACCTTCCTTGCGCAGCAGCAGCTTCAGGTGTCTGAGGTACAAAGAATCTCATAATCTTTCATTTTCTTTTTTATTAGGAATGATATATTTTTAGAATTATTTTTACAGAAATTAATTTACGGAACATTATTTTACCGTTTTTTTTTTATTATTATAGCTTATTATGAAATCAAAATCATGTAACTTTCAATTGAACTCAATTTCGTTTGTTTAAATCCCCATCAATTTAGGGCAAAGGGACAATACTCAGACACTTAATCAGGGTCACAGTTTTCGGAAAATGGATGTTAATACAGGTCATGGTAAGTCGGTCAGAACTTTGTAAAAGACAGGTTGGTTCATGACTTAACGTTAACACCGACATTCCGAGGACTGTGAGTGTCAGAGTTAACACCCACTTTCGGAGTACTATGCCATTAATAGGGTTGTGACAATGTGCTTTTAAAATAATAGATCCTGAAAATATTATAGACAAAGAGAATTAAACGCTCTAAACCAACAGTGTATAGTATTCGATACCAATTCATTTCGTCTATGATATTCATTAGATCTATCATTTTAAAAGCATATTGTTACAACCTTTGATATTTTTAACTTTGTAATTTTTTATGAGTGTTCATATTAATTTCATATATTTTTTTCTGAATAAAGTTTATTATTATTTATTGTAACCCTAGCCAATATATGATCTCACCTGGTGACATCTCTGCCTGCAATATCAGATCTCATAATTGAGTGAGGAAGAGCAAAGCCTTCGTAAATAGGTACTGCATGCGTCACTCCATCACCGGAGTCCAAAACAACTCCTGTGGTGCGCCCTGTTGCATACCTACAAACAACATTAGAAATTATAAAATAAATAGCTAGCTACTTCATCCTGAGCACTTGAAGAAACGCATGGAAATTTATTCCTTAGATAACACTGTTCTCTATGCAATGAAATAATTTTCAATATTAAAAATTATAATTTCAATTGCAAAATTCGAATATTTAAATATTCTATTCTCAAAAATGATTTTCTAGAATATTCTTTGCATAAACTAGCCAACTGTTATTCTCAGCAAATATGTTGCAATTGTTATTTCACTCACAGACTGAGCACAGCCTGCATGCTGACAAACAGTGCGGGTACATTGAAGGTCTCAAAGAAAAGTTCGGCAGCTTTCTCCCGGTTACGGCGAGGATTTAGAGGCGCTTCTGTCAGTAGGACCGGGTGCTGGGGAACAGAGGGAGAGACTTAGAACATCAACCCTGCATACACTAAATTAATATGAGTGTGAAAAAAAAAAAATTGTGATATTCATATAATATATAGCTAGGTAAAGAAAGCATATAAAACAATGAAAAAATTTCTTCAAAAATTAAATAATTATTCACAATTGTGTTCAACTAATAACCATGTAAGCGTACACACGTGCTGTAATATATGATGCATATCCAATCGTTTGAGGAAAATATATTTTTAAAAACTTCGTCAAATAGCTACATCATTTGAAAGGTGACACAGCTGTTTCCTCAAGGCATAAAGGCTTAACTGACAGGCATACATTATTTGGACACATTCTAGAAAACATGTATCTGAATATAATGAAGCTGATGAGAAATTAGGGTTAATAGAAAAAGGAGGATAAATAGTCAGTTGAACCGCTAGATGACATTGACATGGGTGTAGTGAGAATTAATATTTAAAAAAGGCTGTATATTAAATATGTTCCTAAAGATATTTCATACTTCTTTAAAGTAGCTATAAAAAAGTTGCAACAGAGTCTTTAAGGCCAAATGAATAGTGACAGTTCTATATTTATTAAAAGTCAATATAATCTTATTAACTATTCCAAATTGTTGATTATGCCAAAAAAAGTTTAGTGTATGAAAAAGTAAGGTTTGGTGAGAGATGTTTCACTTGAATTATTCCATTAGATCACTAAAAGATAATTTTAATAAGAAAAAATTCACAGGCCCCTCTATTCCAGAAGAGGAAGTTGGGAAAGCTAACAATATCTAGTTAAAAAGATAATCAGTTATAGATAAGCTAACAACATCTAGTTAAAAAGATAATCAGCTATAGATTAGAGCCAATTTATAAGGGAGAAGAACACACAGCTACCTCACCTCTTCAGAAAAAGTTTGAAGTTGGTCTTTACTGTAGATGTACCTCCATATTCTTTCCATATCGTTCCAGTCTTCGACAATACCGTGCTCCATGGGATATCTGACAGGAATAAATTATTAGTCACCAATATCGACTAGCTATTAGGTGAATAAAAATAGTCATCAAGATTACCCATGCTGCTATTACGTTACAGAAATCTATGTGATAGCCATTAAGTTTTATTATATATAATAATTAACTTGTTCTTAGTAATAATATGTAGATAAACCTTGTTTGATCTAATTTCAAAGAATTGTATCATTGAAATTCAAAAAGTAAACCATATAAATTACAGATAGGTATAAATGTTTTTTTTTTTAAACTAACTGAATAATAATTTTTATTGGTCTATCCATTATTTAATGTAAAGTTTGATCAACTTCAGCATCATTTAAAATAAAATGCTTCAACTATATGACAGGTACTCAGAATCCAAGTAGAATTATTATTCAATCTACATATTTTAGGATATTTTTCATGCAAATAATCAATAACTTTATTTTATGTTTGGAAGTATTTTGCTGAGAATGAAAGTCGTACTAAAAGATGGAGAACTCTTTTCAGCTTCTACTGTCTGACTGAATCCCATTAAAAATTATGATGGTAGTTATATAGAGTGAACCACGAAGAAGCATACACAAACTTTGAATTAATATAAATATATATTGTATTTATAAGTAGATAAAAAACATTGTCATTGCTTAAGATTGAATGTGTGCAACATCAAAGATTACCCTTCACCTTTAATTAAAATAACTACCCAAACTCAATTGTTCTAATCTACTTATAGATACAATATATATTAATTCAAAGTAGGGTACACTTCTTGGTGGGTCACCCTATATAAGTTAGTTATGCATTTAATAATAATAATCTGCATTGAATTAAAAAGAATACAAGAATTACATAACTCTACATACATAAAAAAAATTCTTGAGTAATTTCATACATAACATATGTAAAAAAATATGTACATATATTTCCTAAATGCAAGCCCTTATTTACCTTATGGAGAGAAGACCTCTATGCTCCTCTGCTTTAGGCCCCACAAACAAATCTCCCTCCAATGCACCAGCCATCACACGGGTGTGTTTTGGACGTCCTATACTGTAGGTGAAAACACAATGAATATCCTTCTCAAATTTTTCTCAATGATTATATTTAGACTTTAGAGTCAAATGGATTCAAGCTACAAGTTATGGTACATATATTCAGCAATCATACAGCAATGATAGTGAATTGTCAGTAGTGACCAAGTCAAGTTTCTACAGGTGGGATTTCCTGTGTTGACAATTGTACCAAAGTACATGTGATAGATCTGGGATATATATTAATACTAGTGTACTTTCCCGGTAAAAATAATCAATACCAATTTATTATCCGATATTCATTAAAATTAAATTTTCTTCATAGTCTTCTCTATTTCATAGATAGAATAAATTTAAAATGTGAATAAAAATAAAGGGGAATTTAAATATCAAGTCAATATATTCCCGTGCGTATCATAGTTACATTCTTCATGTTTAATATTCGTTGAGAAAAAGCGGACACCAAATAAATAAATAAACACAAAAAGGAAATTATTAGTATACTAGTGTACTTTCCTGTTAAAAATAACGGGTCATCATCAGTACCAATTTATTACCCGATATTAGGTTACTTTTAATGAATACAATTAGAATATATTTTTCAGCATAGTCTAATTTATTTTATAGATAAAATACATTAAAAAATTGAACAAAAACAGGGGAATTTAAATATCAAGTCAATATATTCCCGTGCGTATCATAGTTACATTCTTCAAGTTTAATATCCGTGGTATAAAAGTGGACACCAAATAAATAAATAAACACACTATGGACATTATTAGTACAGATATATAAATATGTTTAAATTGTAGGGATTCAAGATATTATTTCAAAGTGGTATAACTGGTATCATAGTAACTAAAGCTACTAAGATAGTAATAAAGAAAAAAACGATTCTTTGAATTAAATTAATTTCTAAATAGATATAATATGATATTTTTTACCACATTAAGAATTGTCATCCCTGGAGTCACAATTCAACATGTGATCCAAGACATTCCAAGTTTTCAATTATTGAAAGTTTAATAATATCAATGTTTTGGTAGCATAAAGTTTATTTTATTATTTTCAAGTTTTGTATTATATAAAAGTAAATAATTTTAAAGTTTTCAATTACAGAGGGGCAGAGACATATTCTTATATGCGAGCTTTATTTTTCCAACTTTAATCAACGTGAATAAAGTTTGAAAAATTAAAAACTCAAACTTTGTAGGTAGCTATATCAAAATGATATAGATGAGAAAAATAAAGACCTTATAATTACATGATTAGGTACTAGGGTCACGCAGGTAAATTGCGGCCCTTTAATTTTTAATTGCTGTCCTCTCAAGAGAATCTCTAAAATATTCTGAATTAAAATTACATTAAAATGTTGCACAGCTATCAAAAGAAGCACAGTGCATGCTATAACTTATTAATTTAGGTTTTGACGTGTGTTTTGAAGCTATGATGTTTCAGTTGTTAGAGGCCGCAGTTAGTGAGTGGGCCGTAATTTACCTGCGTGACACTATGTACAGACTACATAAAGTTTTTTTCAACAAAATTCTGTTTCTAACTTACTAATTTGGAAAATGACATTTTGGTGTTTGATCTCCAGCAAATCCTGCTTTAATAACTCCAGAGCCCTGAAATAAAATAAAAATTAACTTTTAATAAAACAGAAGTATTGAAAAAATGTCACAACTTACAAACTTAAGAATTAAAGAATATTGCACTATTTGCACAAAGTTATATTTAGGATTTTATCAACTAGTCTGATTGAACAATAATAAAATGAACCAACTGTAACTAGGCCTCAGACTGCAGGAACTGGTAAACTGTTCTCAAAGAAATCCCCTATTTTAGCTTTTGTTCTCAGTAAAATACATGTAAATATAGGAAGAAATTGAGGATTGTTCCAGTCTGTATTTGGTGCACAAAATCCCACTGCATTTTTCAAAAAGCTGAAAAAATCCACCATAAAGTTCCAGTAATTTGGCTGATCCACCCACATCTTCTTAATTTATCCACCGAAAATTAATGGCAACATTGAAAAAAATAGCTAAAAATCCACTGACTTTGCCAGAATAATATTATCAAAGGGAGAAAAATTCCACAGACATGTTGGTGGAATTTACGGTTACCAACTTAACATGAAATACAGACTGGGGATTGTTCCCACATAAAATGTTAAAAATGTCCCATATTCTGCAGACTGGACTAGGCCTAATATAAAATGAACTAACAAGAAGATAAATTTTTTTGGAATATCCTTGAATCTTTAAAAAAAAATTTTTTTAAATTATATTGACAGTGAAAAAGAAGTTTCACTGCCTCTCTAAACAGTAAACACTTCATTAATTTCAAAGTTTCAGTTTCACGGATTCTTTCAGCAAACAGCAGACTGTCAGACTGGTTACAGACAGACTGCAGGAAATGGGAAACTGTTCTCCAAGAAATCCTCTAAGATGGCTTTTTTTCTCAGTAAAATACATGTAAATATAGGAGGAAATTAAGGATTGTTCACACAGAAAATGTTAAAAATGTCCAATATTCTGCAGACCAGCAGACTGGGAATTCAAAATTTCCCAGTCTGCAGAAATTAGAATATCTGAATATGGGATATTCTCTCCAAATAATTATGAATTAATTCTTATATTTACATTAATTTTGCTACAAACAGAATAAGAGATCTCTACGAGACTACAAACAGTCTAACAGAAACAATTTACCAGTTTCTGCAGACTGGAAAATTTATGGGAACAATTTTAAGCAATTAAAGTCCTTAGCGCAAATCAGCACAATACAATTTGATCATTTTGTAGTGAGATTTAGTTTTTATAGAAAAGCTAGAGTTTGTAATCAGTATTTGATCAGATCATTTAAAATTGATGCCTGATCATAAATTTGGCAGTCTGGCAGACATCTCTTTGGAATTATAACTCATTTTTGCACTTTGGAAATTTGGCATATAATCCAGATTATGATATAATAATATTTAAATATTCCATAATTCTAATTTGATAATTTCCAACAAAAACAAAGTCTGGAATTTCAGGTAATTATTTTTATGTTAGGTACCATTATCTTTGGTGGCTAAATTGGGAAAATGTTAGTGGATCAGACAAATTTTAATTTATGGAAATATGTTGGACTTGTAAAGTTGTTACTTGTTAGCTAGTTGTTGGTTGATTTTTTCAGCATTTTGAACAGAAGTACTCTTCAACTGTTTAACTAAGGTTATAGAACTCATTTCAAGAATATTAAAAGCACACTTAGAAAATAGATATACAGTAAATGTAAATTTATAGTTGAGTTACTCCATTTTTATGAAGTCAGTTGAGTTCTGAACAAATTTGCAATCAGTCTGACAGTGACTTGCAATTGAAATACAACAAAGTACCTAAGTTAATTATCATTAATACATAACAGAATATACTCACATTATCTATGACTACAGGCTGATTTACAAGGACTTCGTAGGGCTCCATAATGAATACCTAAATAATCTGTATAAGAAAAAATAGCTTAGAATAATATTCTAGTAGCGGCACCCTGGGTGTGAGTAATAGTGCTTTGGAAAGTGAAAAAGGGAGCAGCCAACACACAGAAAACTCTGAGTAACAGATGACCACAGAATATTTTCTATTATTCATTTCGAATTTTAACTTCAATTGAAATAGTATTCGTTTCTTCATTTTCATGTATTTAAGATCATATAAAGTTTCTGACGCTTTTAGAAAATCCAATAAAGATGATTGAGGTTTTACATGATTTGTAAAGCCTTTATAGCTTTCAAATACAATATGAGAACATTATAATATGATATCCACTCCAGAAAATTTTCTTCAGTGAATTGTATTAATCAATCAGACTTACTATGTTTTAAATCATTTTCAGTAAATTTTGGTAAATGTGTTAAAGTGATATCGTCGAAGCTATATACTTCCTTTTCTGTTATTTCTTATTAAATATTAAAAATGTGATATCACTTGAAATGAATAGGAAATTAAATGAAAAATACTTGCATTGACGTATTTGATAGCATAATTTCCTTCTTAATTATTTAACATAATGGTTTTCTTATATATAACATGATTATCGCTTCAAGCAGAGCTTCAAATTATTATAGGTAATATTATTGATTAATAATTATTATATAATCAAACATACGCAGTGCTTCAATTTTTTTTTCCAAATCTTCTTTATTCTGCCCGAAACGAGAGGAAAATGCGATAAGATTGTTCAAAATTACTGGGGATGTGACAATATGCGGCATGAAATATGCATAATTTTTGACGCGATATGCAGCATACATATTTAACAGATACAGTACTTAGATTTCTATAATTATTGTGTTACATAGAACAAACATTAATTTTATGCTGTATGAACTATTTTTGGAAGAAGGGTACAAGTTTCAAGTTAGTGGTACGTTCTACATTTTCGTATACGTCTGAAAAGAAAATATAAATTACTAGTGTACTTTCCCATTAAAAATAACGTGTCATCATACTAGTAATAATTGATAAATGAATGAATACAATTATTTTAGAGAGTTGTACTACTCGAAAAATATCAAACTAATCGCACATAGGTATATAATTTACTTAAGTAATTATAACACAAAACGGTTTAAATTAATCAATTAAAGACTTTTAGTGTCGCTGCTTTTAGCTGGGGATCCATTAAAAAGGGAACCACTGGTCTAACAAGATGGTTTATAATTTTCGAGTCATGACTAAATTCACAGTAAATAAACTATTTTTTTATGACTAAATTAATGAACGGAATGTATATATGAATATAGGATGGTTTAGAAGACTATATTTGGCTGAAGAAAACATTTGCTCCTCTTGTTTCTTGTGATGTAGAACGGGTGTTTTCCCAGTAAAAAAATACATTAGCTGATATTGATAATAGAAGGAGATCACTTTTGAAAACCTGAAATACCATTTAAAAATAAAGTGTAATTTCACTGCTTGAAATTGAATAAGTATGTTTGAAATTGACTTACTATTAAAGAAATCGATATTTACAACAGTTATGTTATATTTTCAAACGTTAAACATTTCGCAGTGAATATAAAACATCCGTTTTATTGTAAGTTCCATTCAAACCTCCAAAGTACAATTACATTCAATACAGAACTATACATAGATTAACTTTATATTAAATTCCGTAATTAACTTTGGGTATGTAATATGCACACTATATTGAATGATTTCTGGCATACAGTATGTATATTTCCAATATGCATTTTGGTTCAGCATATATGCACATTGACTTTTTGCATATTATATTCATATTTCCAATATGCATTTTGGTTCAGCATATATGCACATTGACTTTTTGCATATAATATGCTGCAAATCGCGTCAAAAACTATGCATATTGTCACATCCCTAATAATTATTATATAGATTTTTACGTGTTCGAAAATATGGAACCGTGCGATACCACGGAACTAATCATAAATGGGACATGTAGAATAATAACCTCATCTGGATTATAATTTTGATGCTTTTGATAGTTTCCGTTTTCTATGTCTACAAATGGTATTTATTTCGAGACATGACTCGAAATAAGTATCACTTTTATTGAAGTGGGGTGTAATTAAAGCGGGGCCAGCCTGTAGCTGCAACAACTGACGACTCGTGTCACATGGAAGAGGTGGTAGTAAATGAAGACTAAAAATCTAAGACCTCGAAGTTGAAGAGCATGAACAAATCTAAGCAGTTTTAAGAAAATGATGCAAGGATGAAAAATAATACAATATAATCCAAATTACAACAGTCCGGGACGCCACTTCCCTTCTCTTCACCACAGACAGTTTCGGGTAAGCCATAAATATCAATTAGATTTAAATCTAATAACGATTAGTAATTTAGTATTCATTAATTTTGTACAAGTTTCTGGTATCTGATATTCTAATGGCAATTTTAGCGTCATATAGAGGACACTGCATGGAATAACCAATACAAATATATTGGGATATCTCTTAAAGTTTCTAGTTAATTTTGAATCTATTAAAATACTGCTGTGGTTTGTGAACTGAAGTCAAGGATTTTTAACCTATTAATTCATTGTTAAAGAGTAAAGACAGATTCTAACTTTACAGATGAGTGAATAGTGATCATTTTTGCCTAGTTAAGAATCGGAATTTGATAAAGTTTCAAAGGTATGTAAAAAGAAAAATAAACTTTATCTTAATTTATAAAAATGAAAGACATAACAAAGATGAATAGCTAAAACTGTATCTAGAAAAGTTAACAGAAGCCTCTTCTTCTTCCGCCTCTCTGTCTGCTTACAGATTCAGTCGCTAACGTAGTTTCATCACCATCATGATCAAATGTACCATCATCATTTAGAACCACCATCCTGCTGACTCCTTTTAGGTTAGGATTGGGGGGAATATAAGGCATGTCATCTTCTTCCTCTTCACCTTGTTGGTAAAGGTTATCTGCAGCTGTGACTGACGTAGTTCCTCCGAGGTAATGGGATGCAGAACACAGTGGTTTACGAGTTCGAAGAACTGTCTTGTCAACCTCTTCTTTAAATTCATCTCTGTACCCATTGTTAATGTATTTGCAGTCGGAGAAAAAGGACGGCCAAAGTCCATCCCTGTTTAATTTCTTAATTTGGTCTGGTTGTAAGATACGGACAATTTCTGCTTTGACCTTATTGCCCTCGGGAATTGGTTCGGTAATTACATAGCTGCCACGAATCATCATAACGTTATTTCGGAACATTTTGATTAGGGAGGCGATGTGTACTTCGTCATTTTGTGTCTGAACCTAAAAATAAAAATTAGAGAATTAATTTAAGAAGTAAATTATCCAAAACTAAACTGAGATTTTAAAAAGTTAGATTTAGTAAATACAATATGAAGATGAACAGAAATCCAAAGTACAAACAGGGTTAGTTATTGACAAGACCAAAATGGATTTTAAATGAACTAGTCTATATACTTTCATGAATAATAGTCTACTTAATTTTCGAAGGTGTAAATAAGTTTAAAAGGGAGTGATCAAATAAATAGATGTGTTCCAGAAAAAAATATTTTTCTGTTTTACTAATGTCTATGTCATTAAATAAATAAATCTTTTGAATAGCTATGGGAAGACATTTATTTTCTGAGGCTGACAAAACGATAATTAGAAATATTTAAATATACTACTAATTTGATGAATGTATACATGTAACATAACTAATGGCTATGTATATCAATTTACAATTCAACATTGCTTCAGTTTTCCATGTATTACAGTATTTACTATGGAAGGAAAAACTAGTTGTAATGTGAAATAGTTTTATGACTTTTATCATGCAATCCATATTTTTCTTACCGCAAATGTGTTGTTTCCAAGTGACTGGGTCATTTTACAGATGGTCTGATTTTCACTAGGAGGGGTGTAGTCGTACTTGGTGCTGACATAAGCAAACTTCTTTGAAATCCTCTTTTTGTTAGGCATTTTGAAATCTGAAATAGAATATGTCTTGTTAGTTTATCAGATAAATGGCGAGTTTAGACATGCTTTATTACCTGGCAGCCAGTCAGTAAAAGATGCATGAAGTTGTGAAGTTTATCCCGTGACTATTGAGGCTTTGAAATTAGTCTCCTGAATTATCCTATGACAATTTTCTAATTAATTCCCATGTTTACATGTAATTATTGGAGAGTATTTTGAAATTTTTGGCTATTTTGGAGAGAAATTTGGAAATCTTCGGAGAGAAATTGCACCAAGAATTAATTATCTGGCGACTGATCGTGCATGCTCTGCAAACTGGCTTGGCAGATGGTATGTCTAATTAGCTTAAAGTTTGAATTAATTCTTATGTTCTGGGTCCCATGTTAATTATGGCTTGAAATCTTCCAACAAAAATGAGCCAAATTGGCTTAGCTCAGAATTTTTGGCTCAAAAATTGGCTTACAATTTTCCAGACTCTGAAACATGGTAGGTTACAGCATTACACTTTTAACTTTACAGCAGGTAGGAAGTGCCCAGTTGGAAACCTGGTGCTACCGTGCTGGTAGGTAGTGAATTTTAACAATAATAAATATCTAATCTAGAATCTAATAAATTAACATTTACTCACGTTTTATAATATTAGAATTCTCTAATGTAGCTATGACCGCTGGAGAATGCAGAGGAAGATGTTACCACTTCAAAATCTAGACGCAGAATGAACAAAACTCAACAATAACTTACGCAATGAACAGATTACAGTGGAGAGTAAAAACATTACATGTTAATTATTCTATAGCTAGCTAGGACACGTGACGTCACTACTCCCCAATTCTGCGCATGCGCAAGCTCAAAGACTATTTATACTCAAACGTAAAACTGGAGTATATCGATGATATTTAAATCACTTATCTGCGTTTAAAAATTATTTAAACAAATTAAACATATATAATAATAATTAAAAAGACACATTTAGTCGGCTATTGGCTAAAAAACAAGAATTGGCGTCTGTGACGTCACGCGTAGATTAAGTTTATTTTCATTAATAAGTAATGCTATTTTTAAAATTATGTTTTGTGTTGATATTTGGATTATATTTAAGGCTAACTTTACAGTAAAAACCTTGCAGACTACATGTACTTTACAGAAACTATTAATACATCAATACAATTATAACTTGTAAGAACGAATGATTTTAAATTTGCATTATTATCAATTATATGATTTTGTATACAATTAAATTATATTTATTCCATTTACTAAAAATGTTGATGATACCATATTCTATCCCTATTATATAAATATAAACGAATCAAGTGTGACGAACAATATTTTACTATTCATAGCAACGAATAAAAAAATTTATAGCTAAATAAAATCGATCTTATATATGAAAAAATGTCTTATTGAAGTCATCGGATGACTTTTAAAATTAAATAAAAAATTTCATAACCATAATTAGCAGCAAACCATATTTGTTAGCATTATGCATATTGTCTCATAAACCTAAATTGTAAATATTTTAAGGAATTAGTTGATATATTATTTTTACTCTGAATTATACCTCCAGTGACGTCATTATCATATAGTAACAAAATGTAGAAAATAATGAATAATATATTTAGGTCTCAATTGCCCGGGGATGAAGTTATTAATCTAAATAACTAAAATCCTTTCAATCACCTCAAATTGAGTAAGTTCTGAGCTATTTACTTACAAATTATTAGCAAATAAAACACAGATAATGTTTATATCAATGAATTGCCCGATTATCATTCGATCGTTATGAATTCAATTGAGCTCCAGCCTCCCTCTCAGATGAATAGATTTAGTATCAATTAATATATAAATTGATTAATTTATAAACTAATGAGAAGTTCTACCAATTAGTTAGCTAGACAAGGAAGAGAATGACATGCCTACATAAAACGAGATGAGATTGTTGAATTGTTCAATATCGGTATAGTTCAAACATCATATATCTAATTTAAAACTTCATGACTGCCAAAAAGGCAAAAACCCCAATTAGAGAAACTAGAGGATGTATCTGTGACACCTAAAATGCGGTTGTGTTAACTACATTTGATGCGTAACGCCAGGTACAGGATCATGCGTATTTGCTCCGTACACACTAGGCACTAAAAAGTGAATGGTATTATGGTCAAGCAACACAAACTAAAAACTGGCTGATTTAGTGCCAACTCGAGCAACATTATATGTAGAGTATTGAGAGTGGACATTCTTTTGAGTCTGATGCTTAAAGGTCCTCTCTAGGCTCCGGGAAAAAAATGAGTTTATAACATGATATTATAGAACTGAGTTCTACAATCATTATTATGCAAACCGCATACAATTCGGTTCAGTATATATTTTATAATTTGTTTTCAAAGTTTTTAATACTCTGTGAGCAACAATTGAGCGAATCACTAATCTGATGCAGCAAGAAGAAGATTGTACACTCTTTGTTTTGATTACAAATTAGAATTTTATAAACAAACCATGCGTTTTCGGCCTTTATTTAAATTACATTAGATATTAATTAATTGTTTTCCAAAGTATATATATAAACGTTTCCATTATAAGTTCATTCAATTTTATACCGTTACACGAATATTAAATGGATTTTTTAAACCTAATACCTAGTTGACAATCAAAACAAATGGTGTACATTCTTTTTCTTCAGGCTGAAAATTTCTTAAATTAGTAAGTCGGAAGTAAAATAGGTTTTGTAGAGTTTTGATTATAAAAAACTTTAAAAGCATACAAAATTGAAAATACGCTACCAAATTTAATGCGGTTTGCAGCAAAATGATAAGAAACATTAGCCTCGTTGAAGAAGACAATAAGCCTGAAGAAAAAGAATGTACACCATTTGTTTTGATTTGCAACTAGGTATTAGGTTTGATAAATCCATTTAATAATCGTGTAAATATATAAAATTGAATGAACTTATAATAGAAACGTTTATATACTTTAGGAAATAATTAATGTCTAAAATAAAGGCCGAAAATGCATTATTTGTTTATAAAATTCAAGTTTGTAATCAAAACAAAGAGTGTACAATCTTCTTCTTGAGCATCAGATTAGTGATTCGCTCAATTGTTGCTCACAGAGTATTAAAAAACTTTAAAAACAAATTATAAAATATTTACTGAACCGAATTGTATGCAGTTTGCAGAATAATGATCGTAGAACTTAGTTCTATTATATTATGTTATAAACTCATTTTTTTCACGGAGCCTGGAGAGGACCTTTAATGAAAACAAGGCAGGATCCCTAAAATAAGGTACCTACTTACGTATTTAATATTCTTTATTACTACCTTTTTATTCACTTTTTACTCTAAGAAATGAAAAGTTTTACATCTCTCATTTTTGAAATTACAACGTCATTCTCAGTTAAAATGGCGCAGTATCTCTTCATATCTAGTGAATACACATCAAACACTTTTTAATGCCCAGCCATTGGGCTGATGTCCCGCATCTAGTAATTTTTAGTGCCTAGTGGTGCAGGACATATTTTACGCATAGCCTTTGCCACAGTACAGAGAAGATATAGTATCCCAGAGCTATAGGGGGGATATTATGCGTGTCCCGGTAGGCTGTGACGTCACATGTCAGCAATGGTGCGTACGTTTGTACGTACAGCACAAACACAAAAGATGGCTGCAACACACCCAACTTTTGTTAAATAACGTTTTCGGTGATATTTTTTAAATTTCACATTACCGCATGCTATATTATCCAATCTTTATAGTCATACGGACGAAAATTAAAAAATGACTGTTGATGAAATTGCAACTGGTCTTTTTACACCCAAAATAGTAACAAATTTTTAGTCTTGAAGAAGACGATTTATTCAAGATAATTAGATCATTAGTCAAATCGGTCGCGTTGGCTGCCATCTTAATTCACTATTCCACGTGACCCACAGCAATTCTGTTTACTATGACGTGACCTCTTGCTTACATACATGACGTCACAACCTACCCAGAATAAATTTGAATAATACATGCAGGGTACAGGAACATAAACGGGTATAGTACCTAGTAGACGACACAAAAATATGACCTCACCACATCAACACATTCCTTGTTTGTGACCGAGCGGCTCATAATTCCTCGTATTTGCATGTTAATTTCGAGAAGTTTGAAGTCATTTTATAGGGGTTTCGTGCAAAAGAAAAGCGGAAATGGCGATTGAACCTCAAAGTTGAATATATAGATATAATTCAGGTGTGTTTTTATTGTTCATTTCTTTAACTTATCTATTAAAAATAGGGTCTTGAAAATAGGCTACCTAGGAGCCTAAATTAGTGCTAGTTAACTGCTAAATTGTAGTTCCTATGAATAACAAATAAGAAAAAAAATAATGGAAATACAATTTAACCAATGCCTAGTTAGTAATTGATAAGAAAAAATTCAATTTAAAAGTGATTAAGTTTAAGTAGGTTTTTCCATGTTTCAAAGTGTGGTCAGAGTCGCCATTTTGAGTCACCCGGTGGTCACGTCAAACTATAGATTCAATCAGCTGATTACCATACCCTATGTATGTTACTGTATCCTGAATACATGTAACTGTGGTACTATACTATTCTGTTTTCTATGCCTTCTCCTCGCAAGCTCACGTTTTCCGCATTTTATGTCTTACATTTTATGTATTATTAGGTAATTGAAAATTTTATAGATTTTTTAAGAGTTGAGACGTTTTAACTTTAAATTGTCATTTTAGTAGTAACATAGTAATTCTGAATGTTCAGGTTGTTTGGGTAAACATCTAGATTTCCATATTCTAAAGTGTGATATGGAAATAAGTTTTACAATGAACCAATTCTTACAATGAACCAATTTTTACAATTGAAATAATTTTTACCATTGAAATAATTTTTACCATTGAAATAACTTTTACAATTGAAATAAATTTTAGAGCGGCCCTAGGTAATTGAAATAATTTTTACAATGAAATAATTTAATTAATTTTTACAATGAAATAAATTTTTGCAATGAAATAATTTTTACAATAAATTAATTTTTATAATGAAATAATTTTTATAATGAAATAATTTTTATAATGAAATAATTTTTACAATGAAATAATTTTTACAATGAAATAATTTTTACAATGAAATAATTTTTACAATGAAATAATTTATACAATGAAATAATTTTTACAATTCAAATACAGACTCAAAGTCTCAAATTAAGGATTGTTCGCACAGAAAATGTTTAAAATGTCCCATATTCTGCAGATTGGCAAATACCTTACCTAATGGCTAATATTTAAAATTTTAATTAGACAGTTAGAGTTTCAATTAAATATTTTTGGTAAATGGATATTTAATTAAATTTTTATTATCTACTAAATATCCAGTCTGCAGAAACTGATAAAGTGTTCGTAGAGATATCTTTTTCTGTTTGTAGCAAGATTAATGTAAATATAGGAATTTATTCAAAATTGTTCGGAGAGACTATCCCAAATATCCAGTCTGCAGAAAATAGTAAATTGTTTGTAGAGATCTCTTATTCTTTTTGTAGCAAAATTAATGTAAATACAGAGATTAATTCAGAAGAGTTTGTAGCAAAATGAAAATTAATGTAAATATAGGAATTAATTCAAAATTGTTCTGAGAGAATATCCCAGATATCTCCCATATTCTGCAGACTGGCCAAATATCTCCCATATTCAGCAGACTCAGACTGGCTAATTGTGGATTGTCAATTAAATCCAAAGCTTGAAGAAGAAAATTATTGAATAGCTACTAATAAGTATAACATATTCGATTAATCTAATTCTAAATCAATATAATAATAGTAAGATTGCTATCACCAGTCTGCAAAGAGCGTCCATGTCGCCAAAGATCTTTAGAGACTAAGTATATTGCCATATTGGAGGGAAAATTCATCAAAACAAGATCTTTGTGACTATTTTCTAATTAATTCTTATGTTTAAATGTTATTATTGGAGACATATTGAAGAAATTTGGCCATTTTGGAGACAAATTTGAAATTTTTGGGAGACTAATTATCCTGGAATATGAAATCTTGGTGACAGATTTGACATACTTTGCAGACTGGTGCTATCATAATGCTTTATTTAATAATCAATTAAATAATCAATTAAATATTAGATGATTAACTTTTAAGTTATATTAACACTGCAGAATCTAATTCTCAGCAATACTAACCTGATGGGCCTGATAACCAACTTCATTTGGTTAGAATTTCAGTCATTTAAACGGGAATTTATATCTTTGCAGTTGAATTTTCAATTTATATTGCCATTTTTTTTTTAACTTTTCTTAAACATTACTATATCCAATAATTTTTTATATTTTTTCTCTTTCTCCATGGTTTCAAGAGCTAAACATGATTTGTTTCTTAATTACATCGTGACCATCAACCAAGGATCACAGATTTTCTTTTGAGCTTCTGTTCAACCTTGCCTACCTGCAATGGTGGAGATTAGAAGCAAGAGGGCTGCTGGATTGATTGGCATAGCAGGGGGAGCTATTTTGGGTCTCATCATTGGACTGCTAATTGCATACGGATCTAGTGGTGGTGACAACAATCTAAGTTACAAATTGTCGGTCAGTTTCACAACCTCGGTCATATAAAAAAATATAATGATTTTTTTCCTGGAAATAAGTAATAGAAACTAATAAATAGCTACCTCCATTATTACCTACTGCTTATTAAACTTTTACTTCTTAATGATATATTCTATTCGAATAAATATATCTCCTACCTTGTTAAATATGATAACTGAGAAATTTATTTTATTAGCTAAAAACAATTCATTTCATTCTTTCTAATTTGATTAATTATGTCCTTCTGATAGCTATTTGAAAATGATATTATATAGAACCATAAATAAACACTAAGCTAATAAATAATATTTTTTTCTTTATTTTGGATAGAGTAAGGTATCTGAATACCTAAGGAATCGATGGATTGAGGATGGAGGTGAGGGAGAATATTACGCCAAAAATTCTGACGGAAGATCCATTGCTGAACTGCTAGCCATGGTCAGCACTGACAGAATCAAAGAGAATTTGAAGTGAGTTACCACTGTCCTTGTTGATTAATTTTCAATTAACTATCCTCATTCTGGTTAGTTAACATTTGAACTACCAACCAGTCAATTTTACTGCTACTTACTCTTCAAGCATTTGTGTCACATAAACTTTTATTGGTAGATATTTGAAATGTCTCCTTATACTATAAATTTTAAAAATTCATTTATCTAACAATATTCAAAATGGCTGATATAACTGGTTCTGATCAGTATTGGTATAGTTATTGGTAATATGCTGATAGCAATACCTAAAAATCACCGATATTCCGATACGGATAACTAGTACAGTCCAGATAGCATCGTTACATCCCTACTACAACTTAGCTACTCTTTATTTACCTTCTTCATCAACTCAGAGAGCTGACAAAAGAACCTCATCTTGCGGGAACTCAGAGAGACGAAGAACTTGCAATGTTTATCCATGACCGCATGAACAGTGCAGGAATGGACAATGTGGACTTGTCTGCTATGGAAGTTCTCCTTTCCAGACCTGATCCTGAGAAACCTAATCTGGTTTGTGATCTGAAATTCACTCTGCTACTTAATTCAGTGTAATTAAAATACATACAAGGTAGCTATATATGTACGCCGTCTTAGTAATATGCTGCTTTTTGATCAAAAGTGTTTAGTTGATTTATATCATATTTTGTTTTAAAAATGAGTTTAATTATGAGCACATTCATAAGCATTCATCACTTTAATTATTAGATTAATTTTTCTTTCAGATTCGTATTTACGATGGCTCTGACAATATACAGTTCACTTCTAATTACAAAGAGAAACCTTTACATGCTGATGATGAAAGTCCTGACTTTGTTCACGCTTTCAATGCATACACTCCTGCTGGTAAATCATCATCCATTGTTTGTAGAAACATCTCTTGAATTATTTATACATAAATGATACCAATGTGATTGTGATACAATTACTAGTGTGAATACTTGATAAATATGTTGGTATCAATTTAGCTCTTTCTATTAATCTTATACTTTGTATTAGCTACGGTATTATTTTTTCACTGTAAAAAAATTCAACTCGGAATATCCCTCCCAAATTATCTATTCCACTTTTTCAGGTGATATTTACAGTGTGAGAGGTGAGGGCGTAGTCTACGTTAATTATGGTCGCATTGAAGATTTTGAGAAGCTAATAGAATTAGGTATGAACATCTCCGGCAAAATTGTTATGATGCGCTATGGGAAAGTCTACAGAGGCAACAAAGTGGAGCACGCTGCCAATTTTGGCGCCATTGGAGCTATTCTCTTCTCAGACCCTGAGGATGTAGCGTGTGCAGGACAGGGGGAAAAAGACGTCTACCCTTACTCTACTTGGTTACCTGGTGAGTTTATTTAACACTACGGTAAGTTAGGAATTGTTGTTGGCCATACGAAAAAAGTGATACATAGAAAATTAAGTAGTTAATAATTATTATATCATTTTTCTCTTATGACCGAAGTTTGTGAAACCGACCGACAATTCGTAACTTACACTATTCTATTTTCTTTAGTCATTTGTTGTTCCAGAAACTTCTTTGGTTAGAATTTTAAGGAAATATAGTGCAGTTGCTAAATTATCTTACAAATAGTAGAGGAACTACATTGCTACATCGTACAATGATTGTGCTATTTGTTATGAAAAGCCTTTTATAGTTGTAACTCTAATATCCTAATTCCTAAGGTACCTGCAGTTTTATGTTACTCAATATTATCAAATGTATAGATTATTGTTTATACATCATTTTCTGAATATTCATACAATACTTTTTAATTCACAGGTACAGGAATGCAAAGAGGCAATACCTTTGTTGGACAAGGTGATCCTTTGACTCCAGGTTGGCCCTCTGTTAGAGACGCCTACAGATTACCTAAAGAAAATGCAGGCCTGCCAACCATCCCCGCACAACCTATTGGCTATGCTGATGCTAAAGAAATCTTACGGTAGCTATTTTGAATTGATAAATGACAGATAAGGACACATTACATGAATGTTTCGATGATGGGATATTTTTTAAAACTTAGGTCGTTAGATATAGGTAATTTATTAAAATATATTCTAAACATAATTTCAAATAAACATTCCTTTCATTGTCTGAATGTATCACGAGTGTTTTCTGATTAAATTATGACTAAATTTGAGCATATTTTCTAATTTAGCGAATGATAATCATCCAATTTCTTTCTCTCCTCTCAGACGACTTGGTGGTCCAGATGCTCCCACTGAATGGCAAGGAACCATTGAAGGAATCACCTACAAGATGGGTCCTGAGTTCATGCCAGAATTCTCAGACTACAAAATTAGACTAACATCAAACAACTTCGAGGAAGTCGGCAAGAGCTATAACGTCATTGGGATGTTCGAAGGGGAGGTCGAACCTGACCGTTACGTCCTGATTGGTAACCACAGGGATGCCTGGGGTTACGGGGCCAGTGATCCATCCAGCGGAACTGCTCAACTACTGGAGACTATCCGCATTTTAGGGAATATGAGAGCAAATGGATGGAAGCCCCGTAGGAGTTTAATTTTCTGTTCCTGGGGAGCTGAAGAATATGGACTAATTGGCTCCAAGGAATGGGTGGAGACACACATTGATAAACTGGAAAGAAGGGCTGTGACGTACATCAACACTGATACTTGTGCTTCCGGTCAATATGTCCAGATGAAGAGTTCTCCTTTGCTGTTTGACGTACTAACTAAAATTGCAGGCTTGGTGAGATGTTTATTAATAAATATTAAGTAGCTGTTATAATTAATATTTAATTCAGATGTCATTTTATTTTACCATTCTATTGAAATCAATCATGATAATATGTGTTAAAACTAACTACTATGAATGATAGAGCAGGGCTTTTAAAAGATATTGTTTTTATTTCAAGTTTTCATCATATAAATGCTTCTGGTGTTAATACAGGTTCCAGGAGTCATGGACCCATCAAAGACAATCCTGGATGAATGGGTAGAACATGATAGACGTAAAACTTCGTTAGCGAAAGGCTATCCAATCCTAAAGACTCTTGGTTCTGGCTCAGACTATGCCCACTTTACATTCTATGCTGGTATCCCTTCAATGGACATATGGTTCAGAAAGGAGCAAGCTGAACACTCGAGTCTCTACCCTACTTACCACACTGGCTACGATACTTACTTTGGATTGTCGAATAATACTGATCCGGGCTTCAAGAGCATACAAGGCTGTGGTCGTCTAGCTCTTCTTTTCCTAAAATACCTTTCAGATTCAGTTATTATTCCTTTCAACCTCTCCAACTTTGGTAATAGAATGAGGGAGGCTTTGGATGAATTTAATAAAGATGGAACTGCTAATAAACTAAGGAGAGTTTACCCTAAATACGACCAGTTGTTTGAAACTGTGGTGATTCTTCAGTATGCAACTGAAAAGTTCCATGGTCGAATAAGCAATACCGAGGGTGATGGAGACATGTTCAAGATCAGAACAGTTAATGATGTGCTGATGCAATTCGAACAAGAGTTCATTTTGGAAAATGGACTCCCTGGAAGACCTCTAACAAGGTAGGTTCATCTATTTATTTATTTATTTGCATGTTTTTGTCATGATCTCTTAAACAAAATGAATTTTGAATTATGTAAACTTGTAGTAGCTACTGTTTTTCTTATATTTGTGAAAAATCTAACAACCAATGCAATCTTTTCATTTGCTAATAAAGACAGTATCCTATTTTCCGCAGACATGCTGTCTTCGCGCCAAGTAAGTTTGACAGCTACTCCGCCTCCACTTTCCCTGGTGTATCCGATCTCCTCCACGGTTATGAGGAGCTGAAAGGAAAGGAGAAGATGGAGAGGGATGAGCAGATCAGGAGACACATCAGTGATCTTACCATCATGACTCGGAGAGCTGTTAACTTTCTTCTCTATTCTTCTTCTTTCAAATCGGTGTCCGTATTCTAGTCGATTGGAATTACTAATAGTAGCCAATTACTAGCTACTAGAATTAATTAATTATTTTAATTGGTAGCTAATAGCAAATATAAGTTCTATCAATTTATCATCAAAAATAATAATGATTATATATATTTTAATTCGTACTCAAAAATGTAGCGAATCAAGTTGATTGTTTCTGTTTTTAATTTCCGATTTTTTTTTAATGAAATATTATGGTTTTTATTTGCGTACTAACTGACATATTTTAGTATTGAGCTTTTTTTACAATAGAATAACTGTGGGAACGTCTAGTGTTCTTAGTCTGATCGAAAATATGTTTGATGCTTTGACAGGAACAACATTTTATATTAAAGATTATACATTATATTATCAATCAACTTTATTTGTTAAATATAAACTTATCAATCTTAATTTCATTTAAACTATTAGGTGCCGAGATGTTCTCATATAAAATCACTTTTATATCAGATTATATATTAATTAAAGTCATGAAGAATCTCTTTATGTTTAACTTAATAATTTTAGTTTCTTGTTATCTAATGCATTGTTTAGTACTAAGTGTAACTTTAAATATAACTTTCAGTTCCCTTCAACCAAGTGCCTGTGCTAACTATTTGCCTTCTCAGGTTAAACCCTAATCCGTCAGAATACTGTTTTTATACTAGTTTAAGGGGCCGCACACACGTAGGGTTTTTTAAGTCTTTCCACCAGACTTATTGCTAAGCTCCTCCTACTTTCTCCACGAGAATATAAGAAAAAAACGATAAATTATTATTTATTTTAGTTGGTATCCTTGATACCTGCAGGTATCACGGATACTAAGTAAAATAAATAGCAACTACATCGTTTTTCTTATATTCTTGTGGAAAAAGTAGGAGGAGCTTAGCAATAAGTCTGTTGGAAAGACTTAAAAAAACCGTACGTGTGTACGGCCCGTGAGTGACCTAATGTAATCACAAGAGCCAGAACAGGTATTAAAAATTATAACAATGATTGTCTCGAAATGTTAAAAAAAATTCAATTGAATTTGGAATCTCTGACTGGTGAATTTCGAGTTATTGAATACTTCCACATTTTCGATCATATTAGACATGTGATCGAAAATGTGAAACAGTCCGTTAACTCGAAATTTGCCTTTCAATTTGTTCTAAATTTATTTACTCTTCCATTCGTAAGTGCCATAAACTATCATATATATATTAACAATATTGTTTTTGCTTTGTTAAATGCATATGGTCATATATAGGGTTGTGACAATATGCAGTGCATATTGTCACAACCCTAGTCATATACAGTACAACTCCTCTATAATGAAATCCTGTATAGTGAGCCATCCTGATTTTTAAAGTCCTGTGAATTGAAATACCGTGAATAATGAATTTATTTTAAAAAGAAGGAATACATTTTGTACTGTCTTCCATGAAAAAGGCCAGTTTTCTATTCAACTCTTAAATCCTCTATAGTCAACACTATAGCGGAGTTAGATACATATTCGGAATTGAATGGGGCTATTTAGAATTAATTCACAAATGCGTTATTAGCGTAATTAATATAATCTCTCCAGTAATGATTAGTATGCACTAGTGTTTATTTATTTTCATTTTTAACTTTATTGATATTGAGAAAGTGATTCTCTAAGAATTAGTCTCCTTCCTCAGGATCTACTATTTTACTTGAGTAATTGTTTTAACAAAAGGTATTTTAGGGTGTTTTCATTTTAGGGACTGTGAAGGAAGATAAAGAAAGGTATAATTAATAAATAGGGTTGTGACAATATGCTCTTAAAATCATAGATCCCGAAAATATTATAGACGGAGAGAATTAAACGGTATTGAATGGTTCTAAACCAGCGGTATATAGTATTCGATACCATTTCGTTTCGTCTATGATATTCCTAAGATCTATGATTTTAAGAGTATATTGTCACAACCCTGTTTATAATTGTGTTACCATTTCTAATTTTCTACAGATATAATAAGTAGGGTACGACGTACCTTTACTTATAATAAAAAAACTCTCATGTCTAAATAGAAGTTTTTATGATCCACGTACTAAGAGATTGAGGTAAAAGTAGATAATTCTCAAGAATGGGAATACAAATTAGTTTGCAATTAGTCTAATTTCAATAGTCTTCACTAAAGTAAATTAAGTGCAGAAAGTTAGTTAGAATTTGAAAGTGAAAATAACGCTCTAGCTCTTATTTTTACACTAGTATTTTCAGTTGGTTAGACCAAAAAGTAAGTCAAAACCGAATTGAGTATGTCGAGATCGATTTAGGAAAGGATTTGAACTCTTTTGAGTAAATAAAGTTTCAGTACGTGCGAGGTTTCCAACAGAGGCACTTGCAGAGCGCATACCTTCGCGGTCGCTACATATTTAAAAAAAATTTACTTTTGGTCCGATCGCTCATAAAATTTAATCAAATGGTTCCAATCGTCCCACCAAATTGTAGGCAATTTGGTAGAATACTTTTTGAGTTATAAATGACCTTGACCTTTGACCTTATCGCTTCAAAAATCTAATCTAATGCTTCCTGGACAACGACAAAATCGTCCCACCAAATTTCAAGCAATTTGGTTTACTACTTTTTCAGTTATGCGAATAACAAGACCATTAATTTATGATAACAAGATTAAAAGTAAATGCAGATCAAAACATAATTTTCCGACCTAGCTGGTTGAGATGAATTTCCAGTTAGGAGGCTTATTGTTTTAAATATAACAAAATACTGAGTAAAATTACAGACTGCAAGAGATTACAGTTTTTAAAGTGATATGAACGCCATCTGGTGACTTAAATCTTAAGTTATACCATTTATCATATACCTAATAACAATAATACTGTGTTTATGTTAAAAAACTCTAAAAACTTAACAAGAAATACGTAACTACTATAATATATACAATTTATACACCCTATACAATCATGGATTTCTAAACCTTACACGTAAAATAGGCAACTAGAATTGTAAATAACGTTTTGAATTTTACTTTTTATATATAGTTACTCACAATGTAGATAAATAATTTCATGAAATTTTTTTGGCTGACTATCTAGTTAAAACTATTTAATTGCATACCTGTGTAAGAGCTCGAAAAATACTTACCTAAGATTCTACCACTAAATCCTCGAATTGAATGACTGTACGTAGCCTCAAATTCCTACACTCGACTGTACAGTCACCGAGTTCCGCCTTTTCTGTTCAAATCAATAGTTATGACGTCAGGAAGAGAGCCTAGTAGTGACGGGGTAGGGAACTGTGACGTCACAACATCGATCCTGGGCAACGAAAATTTCTAGAAGTTATTTTTTTGCTTACGTACTCTTTTGTGCTTATAAATTTTAATTGATTTACATTAATACAATGCTAAATAGATAATAAGTAATGTGTATTAAATAATGCTGCGTATTCGAGGATATAAATCATATATTCAAATTGAATACCTAGTATAAAGAGAAATATAGTTGATTTATAAATATACGGATTTAATTCTAGTGAATGAATTGTACATCCATTATTCCAATTTAAAGCTCAGCCATAAATAACAGACTTTTTATAACGTAAATGGTATGAAAGAGAAAAGGGGCGGAGTCTACCTCTCATCTACCCCTGTTTCTGACCTTGGTAGATGCCTTTGATCTACCTTCTACCCCTGAACTTGACCTTAGTGAGTAGATCAAGGCTACCTTCAGAGGTGAGGTTAAAGGGAAGGCACTGAATGAAGGTGAAGGCGAATTCGGAGTCTCGTGATTTAGGGTCTTCATTTGCTTGATTTTTGTTTTATTGTTTGGCATTCTTTTTGTGTCATAGAATAATATAGTATTGTTTTTTTTTAAAGTTTATTGGGTGAATTTATATGCATATTTTGTAATATCTTAAAATTAAAAAACAGTCAATGTTTTTATAATCATAAAATTGAGATTATATTTTACTTATTAAAAAAGGCGTTAAAAAATAAATCAAATATGGATACCGTTTTCCGTGGATTTTGAGGTGTTTTCATATTCCCTTCAAAATTAATGCCGTCCTTAACCATTTTCTTATATTAATTTGGTGTTATATTATTAGAATTAAAATTATTTGATTGTTTTTTTAAGAATTGAAACTAAATTTGAATATCTCTCTATAGAATCACGATATAGAGGAAAAATTACTGATAATGTATTTTGGTCAAAAAGAGTCAATTATACGAAATTTAAATTATGAAATTATTTTTTCCCCAATTTACATTCAAATGAAATACGTTTCACAAATAAAAAAATTCATAAATGTTAGAGATCAAATTTTCAAATCTTACAATTTGTCGTTATGTACCCAAACCATAGTTATTTTAGGGATATCAACAGTCAATATCTAGGGTTATATTTTATTACTAGGGTAGCATAGTTATTTTAGGGACATTTAGAGAATATTTTATTACTAGGGTAGCATAGTTACCTTAGATAGCGTGATCGCCTTCAATTTACTATCTAATTACAGGAAGTTCTTAGAATTGCTTAGTGACGTATTTTGTGACGTCATAGAACAATGGATAACAATTATATAAATTAATAAAGTTGTAAGAAGTGTTATTGATTGATATTAGTGCTGTATTTGTGTACTGGATTAAGTGTTATATAACGTATGTAATGTATTGCAGTACATACTAGATATAATGTTTTCACGTATTTATTGTATTTATGTACTTGATTAAATGTTATATAAAACATGTACTGTATTGGAGTACTGTATATAAAGTTTTAACTTTCAGTAATGTATTTATGTACTGGATTAAATATAATACAACCCATGTATTGTGCTTGTGTATTAGTTTTGGTAATACAATATGTACTGCTCAAAACTTCAAAATTCATATTATTATTCAAACTAGAAAATGAAGTATCAATTTAATTAAAAATCAATGCATACATTTTAATTATTAATCCTAGTCATAAAACACGACTATAAAAAGTATATTCTATATAAAACAGATTGAAAAGACTTAAAGAAAACTTCTATACATTAATTAATTCGAAGGCAATTATGCTATCGTAAAAATCGAATAAATTGCATGTAAATTATATAGTGTGAATATGACTGATTAGTTACGACCATTAACCTCTATTAATAGTTAGACTTTCAACTTTATTGGTCCATTGAAAATAATTTATTAAAATTGATAAAGTTTTCTATTATATTCTTTATGAATATTAAGATTCATTTCATTACCCTGTTAAAAAGTTATGGTGGGGCCATAGAAGATTAAGAGGGGATACCTCTTTAATCTTCCATGGCCCAACCTTAACTATCTACAGGGGGGTAATAGGGTAAGTTCTGAGTTATCGGACAGTTCCACATTTTCGATCATATGCGAAAAAATTATTTGATAATTAATTAATTAGGATTGGTATCCATGATATCTAGCTGTACGTATCATAGATACCAATTAAAATGAAAGTTAGATAATAATAATCAAATGATCGAAAATGTGGAACCGTTCGATAACTAGGAATTTACCCTAAAGACGAAAGCAAGCTACAGATGAACAAAAGAAAAACTACCATCGTTATAATGCAAGGAAAATGTGTTCGAAAGCGTGCACTTATTTATAGGTAATTGTGTTCGATTTCGTGGGAGTTGGACAAACGTGTCCGGATGTTAACCAATGTGTTACATTAGCTTATTCTACTGACAGGTCTGCTTTAAACCAATGTACAGTGACTGCATGTACTATCTTCAACAGAACTATATGGTACAACATACATAAGAATATAAATAGGTCATTTGATCACAAGAATAGCATTTTATTCATAAGGTATCTACTTGTGTTGTTAAATTTTAGAATGAATAAAAGCAAGAAGGATAGATAGGTATATTCCACCCACACTTTCCAAACGAACATATGCACACACGTACATATGAACTTTATAAAGTGGATGGCTTCTGTTTCTATGTATTGATTTAAAAGGATATTTAATTAATATTGATGTATTATTTTAATTACTAAGAACATTTGGGTATAAGATTATATTATATAAGGTTTATATAAAGTTATATAATAGAAGCCGATGTTAATTATGTTTTGTTACCTAGATTAAATATTATTATTCAATTATAATTAATCTTATTCATATTATTAATGTTAATATTTTAATAACATTGTGGACTGAGTTTAAATTCACAGACAATTTTTTTGCACATTTTATAAAAAAAAGTCTATGGAGATTAGAACTAATATTTGATTTACTTTTTTTTTTACTTATAGGTATAAGTTTTATCCTACCTACTTATAGGTAGGATAAAAATATATTTTATCTCATTTAAGTTTATATATTATATTTAGTAGAGATAAGAAGAGATGAATTTTAAACAAAGGTATTGATTATTGATTTGAGTCACTTGTTTGAATAATCGTGAAAACTGAAGTTTAATATAATTAGGAAACAATGTAAACTTTGAAGTATTGTTATATAACATTGATATTTTCAAAAGTATTTTTATTTTTTATTATTGAAAAGTTATTGGACGGTTCCACATTTTTGGACAAAAAATATTTTAATTATCATTAAACTTTTATAATAATTGGTATTCATGATACCTATAATTGAAATAAAAGTTATATAAAAATAATTTTTCTCTAACTGATCGAAAATGCGGAACCGTCCGATAACTCAGAACTTACCCTACCTGCTTTTTCGATAACAATTTAAATTTAAGTTTAGATGGTTAGTAATCTATTTTTGTTAATAAATTATGTTTTAGGGGAATTTTCGAATTATCTGTCAGTTCCACATCTTTGGTCATAAAAGAAAAAAACGATAAAATAATAATAATTCCACTACCCAAGCAACCACAGTTAATGGGGCCAATGTGGGCACTAGGTGCCATTCAAGCCCGTAATCTGATGACAAATCATATTGGTACTGTGTGGTTATTTGCAAAATGGGCCAACGTGGTGACAGCATGGGCTACTAATGTTGAAACCATCTTGGCCCAAGATGATGTCGAGGTTGATGGGGCCAAGGTCGTAAAAGAACTGGCAAGCTGTATTGAAATCAACTTGGTACTAGGTGGTTTCCATGTGACATATGACACTACCACATTGGTACTGTGTGGTCATTTACAAACTTGGCCCACATGGTGACAGCATGGGCTACTAATGTTGAAACCATCTTGGTATAAGATGATGCCGAAGATGATGGGGCCAGGGTCTAAAAAGCACTGGCAACCAATATTGATATTACTTTGGTACTAGGAGGTTTCCATGTGCTAAATATGGCACTACCATATTGGACCCATCTGGTCACAATAAATAAATCATACAGTTTAATAAATTACTTTTGAAGCCATGAATAGATTAATAATAGAGCATTATTATTAATAAAATGAATATCATAATGATTAAGACAAATAAAATCATCTTTTAGATTTTCATTTATTTATTCGTAGATCGTTACAACAGAAGAGTAGAACGAACTTAAAAAAACCTATCCATTAAAAAGGTGATTCAACAGTTACATTAAACAATACATCTAGCTTTATATCATAAGTATAAAGAGTTATTATAATATAGTATAGAATAGTTAAATATGATATTACAACTAACATGACTATAATAAAAAGCTGACTATAACTCTGAGATTAAAACAAAACTTATTATCTATGGAAATCGACTCAATCGAATTGCATAGCTAAGAAAGACAACCATACAATAATTCAGTGAGAGGTCTAACAATTTACATCCTTGGCTATGGGTTCGTCCACTTTCTGTTGTGCCTATCTCTCCTTCCGTTATTGCAGTAACTGCCTCATCTGTACCTCTCAAAATTTGAAGCTTTTCTTCTACCCTGAAAAAGAAAATATTAATTACTTAATCAATTCTCAATATCACTTGCAGAGTTCCGTAGCTTTATTTATTTCAGTTACATTAATTACCTATATTTAAATATTTACTATATTTGCAAGCAAATTTTGTAGTTATCAGAAATGAACAAAAGTACGTGTATCCAAAATTGTTGTAACTAACAGGTTATCTCTGTAACTATTTTTAAATTAAATAATAGGTGCCCACATACCTAGATAGTGGTTATATACTTTCAGAAATCGAATCGCATTTCAAATTTAAATTATAATATTTAAAAATAAATTTAAATTAATATTTCATGGTAAGTTCCGAGTTATCGGACGTTATCACGTTTTCGATCAAGTTTGAAAAATTAGTATCATTTAATCTTCAAGTTGCTATAGTACTTCATTTCTATAGAGATCGAGAAAAAGTGACACCGTAAGATAAGTCGATAACTCGAAAATTATCCTAGGGCATATATTTAGCCGTTGGCTAAAGAGAATATTATTCAGCTCGGTTTCTAATTAGGTACTGCACCTATAATTAATTAATTAACAATCAGGAGAGGCTTACTAGTGCTTCAGGACTGCACCTATAGAAGCAGGCAATAACTATATCGAATACACTATAAAAATTACTTTAAAATAACTATAAGTTTATTTTAGAAACTTTAACTCACCATTTTAAACTTTAGAATAGGCTGCAGAGTGCAGTTTTGAAGAATTTCCTTATGCAGGAATTAAAAAAACACTACCCTGCAAACATTTCCACATGTATACCATGTGGTTATGTCCACATTATAACAATGTGGTTACAATGTTGATTTTTGGAACCTTGGACGATATGTTATACATGTGGTTTTGCCACATGTATAACATATGGAATACACATGTTAACCATAACAAAACCACATAACAGTACCATGTGTAACACATATCTGTACCATGTGTAACACATATCTGTACCATATGTTACCCATATCAATACCATATGTTACCCATATCAATACCATATGTTACCCATATCTGTACCATATGTTACCCATATCAATACCATATGTTACCCATATCAATACCATATGTTACCCATATCTGTACCATATGTTACCCATATCAATACCATATGTTACCCATATCAATACCATATGTTACCCATATCTGTACCATATGTTACCCATATCAATACCACATGTTACCCATATCAATACCATATGTTACCCATATCAATACCATATGTTACCCATATCTGTACCATATGTTACCCATATCAATACCACATGTTACCCATATCTGTACCATATGTTACCCATATCTGTACCATATATTACCCATATCAATACCATATGTTACCCATATCTGTACCATATGTTACCCATATCAATACCATATGTTATCCATATCTGTACCATATGTTACCCATATCAGTACCATATGTTATCCATATCTGTACCATATGTTACCCATATCAATACCATATGTTATCCATATCAGTACCATGTGTTACCCATATCTGTACCATATGTTACCCATATCAATACCATATGTTACCCATATCTGTACCATATGTTATCCATATCAGTACCATATGCTACCCATATCAATACCATGTGAAACACATATCAGTACCATGTGTAACACACATCAGTACCATGTGTCAAGAAATCAAAAAGATCATACTAATTTTATTGCCATTTCTTACTTTACTGTATATAGTGTATATGTAATTCGCCTATATATTATTTAGTTTAATGTCACATATTGTTATATACAAATTAAATTGGAAGAAATGGGGAAAGAAATGAAGAGGTGTTTCCGGAATCGAACTAGGGTCCCTGTAGTTTGCTGTTGTTTTGAGTCTGGGACATATCCACTGAGCCATCCTGGACATGATAGAAGTAGCTTTTAGAAGTTATAATTAATAAATTTATATTCACTTTAGATGATTTACTTCACTTTAGAGCATGGGTGGGCACATGTTGTGTTTTTCATTACCGAAATTTGGAATAACATTGCAGTTACCATTTTCTTTTCGTTTCTTAAATTGCAGGGGATACTGAGTAATTAAAATGAGAGTAGGGGAGATAGATTTTAATGAGGTACGTACAATCGTACATATTTGGAACATAAATATTTGTAGTATATTAATTATTTGAATTAAAAGCAATTAATAAATGATACATAATTATACTTTTCTTTTTTCACAATAAAAACAAAAATAAGTTGTTTTGCATTCAAGTAATAAAAAATTTAATAACTAATTCATAAAATCACAGGATAAATGACAATTGCTTCCCAACTTATTAAAAAAAGGAAATAAAAATTATTGCACAAATTCTTACCAGTGTAAGGGTACCAAAATACCTTATTAACGTATAAAATTAACTAACAAAGTATCAAGGTAATTATAAATATTCTGTTCTTCAATTATCTTACCATCCTCTTTTATATTATATATCCTTGTAATTTATAAAGCAGTCAGGGCTAAATACTCTAAATTTTCTTTGGAAGAAAATAAAGCACCTTTTCCCTGGTGGGCACGAGTGTTGCTCTGAGAGCTAAAATAGCAATGAGTGCTGCATTTGGCCACCCTTGCTGTAGAGTGTAGATGATATAAGAGTTGTATAGAAAACTAGCATTACCATGGCAGACTACATAAAATATTTTCTTTCTTTTCAAATATATTCATTATTCAGTGTATTTAATTTCTCAGTACTCTAAATATCAGAACGGATCACACTACACATGACTTCATTAAAGAAAATTTATACTGGAAGAACTTTCATGGAATTCAACTAATTTACTATATAGATATTCATAGAAAACAAGGCAATTTGTGGCAAACTAAACTAAATATTTTGACTATAAAAGTTAGTTCGCTAAACAGGGTTCTACTAAACAGGATGGTTCACTATACAGGAGTTGACTATAGTGGAGTTCTACTGTAATTATATGTACAATGAGTAGATTGATTGCCCTCTTTCACATAATTGTATTTAGAGTTCAAAAGTAACAGAAGTTAACCATGTGTAATTTACCACATTACAACCACATGCCAATTACAATTTCAATAACAGATGTTAACCATGTGAAATTTACCACATTGAAACCACATGTCAATTACCATTTCAATAACAGATGTTAACCATGAGTAATTTACCACATTAAAACCACATGTCAATTACCATTTCAATAACAGATGTTAACCATGAGTAATTTACCACATTAAAACCACATGTCAATTACCATATCAATAACAGATGTTAACCATGTGAAATTTACCACATTGAAACCACATGTCAATTACCATTTTAATAACAGATGTTAACCATGTGTAATTTACCACATTAAAACCACATGTCGATTACCATTTCAATAACAGATGTTAACCATGAGTAATTTACCACATTAAAACCACATGTCAATTACCATATCAATAACAGATGTTAACCATGTGAAATTTACCACATTGAAACCACATGTCAATTACCATTTTAATAACAGATGTTAACCATGTGTAATTTACCACATTAAAACCACATGTCGATTACCATTTCAATAACAGATGTTAACCATGTGTAATTTACAACATTGAAACCACATGTCAATTACCATTTCAATAACAGATGTTATCCATGTGTAATTTACCACATTAAAACCACATGTCAATTACCATTTCAATAACAGATGTTAACCATGTGTAATTTACCACATTAAAACCACATGTCAATGACCATTTCAATAACAGATGTTAACCATGTGAAATTTACCACATTGAAACCACATGTCAATTACCATTTCAATAACAGTTGTTAACCATGTGTAATTTACCACATTAAAACCACATGACGATTACCATTTCAATAACAGATGTTAACCATGTGTAATTTACCTCATTAAAACCACATGTCGATTACCTTTTCAATAACAGATGTTAACCATGTGTAATTTGGCCACATTAAAACCACATGTCAATTACCATTTCAATAACAGATGTTAACCATGTGTAATTTACAACATTGAAACCACATGTCAATTACCATTTCAATAACAGATGTTAACCATGTGTAATTTACCACATTGAAACCACATGTCAATTACCATTTCAATAACAGATGTTAACCATGTGTAATTTACCACATTAAAACCACATGCCAATTACCATGTTTTATGTTTATAATTAAATATCTATAATATATGGTTTCAGCATGGTTTTAAACATGTGGTTATGATATTGCGTAACCACATGGTTAACATCTGTTATTGAAATGGTCATTGACATGTGGTTTTGATTTGGTATATTACACATGGTTAACATCTGTTATTGAAATGGTCATTGACATGTGGTTTTAATGTGGTATATTACACATGGTTAACATCTGTTATTGAAATGGTAATTGACATGTGGTTGTAATGTGGTAAATTACACATGGTTAACATCTGTTATTGAAATGGTAATTGACATGTGGTTTCAATGTGATAAATTACACATGGTTAACATCTGTTATTGAAATGGTAATTGACATGTGGTTTCAATGTGGTAAATTACACATGGTTAACATCTGTTATTTTAGTGTTTAGGTTGTTTCAATGTGGATGATACATCTTAAAAACATATTGCCATATTATAACCATCCAACCACATGGCATCCATGTGTATGCCATGTGGAAATGTTTGCAGGGTAATACCTCCTCCAACGAAAAGCACTGACAAACTACCTGAATTTTAAAATTTCACTATGTATGGTATAACCGAAAATACAAAGCAGGCTCATACCGGAAACAAATATGTTCACTTGTTCAGTTTAGGATTGCACATTATCCTCTATTCGTAATTTATCATATAAATATTTTGAAAATGTATTAAGATGGTCACAATTAGCTAACAGTAGCTAATTGAAAAAATAGACAAGCTTCATAGAAACTAGCATCTGGCAACCACGCTATAAAATCACTCAGTGCCACTCACCCTTCGTCATCATTTTACACATTCATATAGCTTATTTACCTATATTTTATATTCAAATTGTGTTCTTTAAAAACAATAAATTTTGAACCTTGAAACTAAAACTTTCACTCTTTATCGTTCCTGTGATCATCTTCGTCTAGTCACTTAAACTTAGTATTAAAAAAAATAGTTTTGCTGAACGATTAATAATTTATTATTAATTTGAAGACATTTTATAAATTGCGATTGATTGAATCCTTCCTATTTCAGGAAATTGTCTTTTCAATATGTTAATAAAGCTTCCGCCATATAATGTTGATAGGCTATACAGTAATCAGGTTGGGCCAATATGACAATTCAATGGGATAGATTCGCCACATTGAACCAATCTTCTCCCAAGGTAACATTCCATGAGAATGGAAAACCACATTATCCCCATGTAATTTCTAGGCTACTTTTCAGTCTGCCATCTCTTGCCCATCTAACCATCTAGTGCCCATGTTGGCACAATGTTTCATGGTTGCTTGGGTAGGACTGTTTGAGCAAAAAAATTTTTATATGTCCGAAAATGTGGAACTGACCGACAATTCGGAACTTACCCTAATCACATAAAATGTAGTGTAATGTACTACAAACGTGTTCTTGTATTATAAATACTTGAGCTCAAATTTCACTTCATTAAACAAAATTAATTTAAATGATGTCCCCAGAAAATAATACTACACAAATAATTTCAATTCGTAATTGAACCGATCTGTAAAATAAATTTATCTAAAATATATTATAATTTGTAATTCAAGAGATTAATCTAAGAAATCAATTAATTAAAAGAAATTGTGTAATTTTAAAAACTAAACAAATTTAATTATATTCAATGAATCAATATAGACTAATGTTCAATGTTTTTAATTTGTATTTTTCTATTCTACATTGTCACACAGTCATTTTCAGTCATTATATATTCAATACACAAAATCCTATTATTTATTATTACTATCTAGTAATATCAGGATAATATACAGTACATATATTACATATATTACATTGACAAATACAGTACATGTATCACAAAGACCAATACAGTGCATTAATTGCATGTATTACAACTGACAAATACAGTACATATGATACATGTATTACATTGACTAATACAGTACATATATCACATACAAACGCTTATATTGAAATTATATTAAAAAGCATGACTTATTTCTACAACCCATTGACGTGTTGGTGTATCAAGCGATGTCTAAAAAGAGGGACTATTTAAATGTTTTGTAGATCGCGCATAAATGTGAAGTAGCCAAACCCGTGGAAATATCAACAGATGAGAAATATATTTAATAAACAAAATATGGGTTGCAAAATGAATCGAAAATAATAAATCTGGACAACAAAAAGAAAAAAAGAAACTAGAGAATATCTGAAATAAATCGGAAAAATCAAATCTGGATTTCATTTTTTTGTTAGTTTTCAGATTGGTTTATAATTCGATTTTTTTTTAGATTTGATTTTTTCAGATATTATGGTTAATAGGATTTGTTACCTCTCTGTTATCTATATTTTCTGTTATCTGGAATTCTGTTATTCCGCTTTTTTGTTATTCGTATTTTATGATAAACCCGATTTCTATTATCCGGATATCAAATATTTTAGATATTGAAGTAGCTAAATCGTATCTTAAATGTAAAAGTGTTGCATTTTATTTGCAACTCACAGCCAAAAACACATTTGGATAATTTCACTATTTTAAAATATTCGGATTTAAAATAATTCGAAAATCCATCACTGGAATTCAGAAGCTAACAATGATTAAATAGAACGTAGAGTATCATAGTAGTCATAGTTGTTCATATGCAATTACTTAACTAAATAAATTGAATAAATTACTAACACGTAGAACTATTATATGATAAAAACATTAGTTATTGAAGTCATGGTAAATTTTACAAAAAAATGGATTTTGAACAAATTTAAATTTTGTGCCTTTTTGTACAGGGCAACTTACGAATTACCGGTCAGTATTACAACTTCGGTCATATAAGAAAAACGATATAAAAATTGTTACTATTTCACAGTGCTATCTAATACTTCTGCAAACCCGGGTAGTAGTATTGACCGATAATTCGTAACTTACCCTAGTACATCTGCAATTTTCCTTATATTGCATATAAGAACTAGATTATGTGCACTCGGTAGAGCGCATGCCTTCGCCTCCGCTTTGACCTTTTCTCTCCGAAAATTGAGGAAACTGCTTACTGGATAATAACCAATCGTCCCACCAAGTTTCAAGCAATATGGTACAATACTTTTTGAGATATAAATGACATTGACCTTGACCTTTGACCGGATCGCTTCCAAAATTCTACCAGATCGTTCCTGGTCATTGACCAATTGTACCATCAAATTTCAGACAATTTGGTTGAATACTTTTTGAGTTACAAATGGCCTTGACCTTGATCTTTGACCTTTGACCTGATCACTCCCAAAATCTATCAAAAAAGTTTCTGCATATTGACCTATCGTTCCACCACGTTTCATGCAATATGGTTCGATACTTTTTGAGTTATGAATGACCGTGACCTTGACCTTTAACCGAGTCACTCCCAAAATTCTACCAGCAGGTCACTGGACATGGACCAATCGTTTCACCAAATTTCAGGCAATTTGGTTGAACACTTTTTCAGTTAAGCGAATAACAAGATGATAAATAAATAAATAAATTCCGATGAAAATATAACCTTCTGCAAGATTGCGAACGTAATAAATTATATATAGAGCGTTTGTAACAGTTTCATAAATTAACATATTACAAAATTAAATCTACTAAGTTCTACTTCACGCAAGAATAACTTTTTCAGTTTAAATAACTACATACACATAAAAAAATTTAACTCTAGGTGAAATGTTTACCATTCAAATGGAAATAAATGATACATATAACAACTGGGGCAGACTAGATAATTACTTCAGTGTTATTTACGTACTAGTTACACTTTCTTTATCCGGAAGTTGTCTGTGGCGGACGGGGAAAAAATCTACTGGGTTTTAGGCTTCGAAACAATGGTTTTTGGATAATGGATTCTAAAATCATTGTTAACGCAACTTGCAGTTTTAAAAGATAGTGCTAGGGTTGAGCTTTTCAACTGCAAGGTTCTAGATTTTGTGTTAGGTAAACTCTTCAATCCGTGAGTGCAGCCACCGGTGCTTGTGTCCCTTTTCGTCACATTCCTTGGTAAGTGACTGTATTCACGGAGTAGCTTTTCTACATCCATGAGCATTGTTGATGTAGGTGTTCTACCTCACCTACAGATGGTAGGTGATTTTATTCATGAAGCCACTTTCTTTACAGACTGCTTTTTCCAGTTCTTTGTACTTAATATCCTCTTGAAGTCAGCGATATGGCCTTTGTTTCCGAAGCAGACGTTAAACTTAATTTATCAAACTAATTACTGGAATGATTTATGTCATCATAGAGCAATGTAGTGACAAGAACATAGTTAATATAGGTTCTATTACGGTGTGGCTTATGATTATAGGTTTGTGACAATATGCTTTGAAAATCATAGATCTTAAAGAATATCATAGACGAAATGAAATGGTATCGAATACTATATACCGCTGGTGTAGAACCATTCAATACTGTCTAATTCTCTCCGTCTATAATATTTTCAGGATCTATGATTTTAAAACCATATTGTCACAACCCTACTTCTCAGAAAATAATAATATATATTAAGGAAATATCCCAGGAATAAATCCTTCTTGCCTTGGATACTCCCTTAATATCCCAGGAATAAATTTTTCTTCATGGGTTATATCACCTAATAATCTTCTATGGCCCACCATAGCCATTCTTAGAAGACTAGGAACTAAATGTTATGTAATGTGAGAGCATTGGCCCTGTGAATGGAGGGAGAGCCACGATTGTTTATACACAGATGCGTAGAAGTTCCCCCGGTCTATATTTAGCCCCAAACGATACGGACTTCATTTCCCCCCACCCCTTCCCTTCACCCCCAATCTATTTATAAACACCGACCGAATCTCCAGAGTTTGTGACCTTGTTTTCACTTACTTAGCCATTTGGTGAGAAAGTGAGATTTTCTAGTCGCATTTAACCATCTATGTTTATTTCATTGTCATCATCCACATTTAATTCATCGGGGGATAATAGTTAGGATGGATATTGTTGAGGAAGTGCGATGCTTGGTTATTTTGGTCTCCTTTGTCATCTGGATTCCCGAATCCTGCTGTTCCAGGAACTGGGAATGCTTTAGCGGCTAAATGGCTTCTTGGGAAAAGAGTTGTTAGAGCCAGAAATTGTGAATGAGGAAGAAGGCATGAATGGGAGAGGCATGAATGAAAGGGATGAAGGAAAGAGCGAGTGAGGAGCGTGAATGAATAGGGTATATTACGAATTATTGGTCAGTTTCATATCGTCGGTCATATAAGAAAAAACGATATTATAATTGTTATTTTATTTTTATTATAATTGGTATCCATGATACCTGCAGGTAACATGGATACCAACTAAATTAAAAATAAAAAACAATTATAATATCGTTTTTTGTTCGTGAAACTGACCAATAATTCGTATTTTACCCTAGTAGCAAAATAAAGAAAATAAGAAGAGAACTTTACATTTAAACAAATGTAAATAATTTATATTCACGAATCTCCACTACATTTAATCATATTTATACATTTTATTATATCGCTAATTTGCGACAACGTTGTCATAACTCTAAAAAGCTATTTTTCAGGAGAGGCATTCCAGTACATAAAATTTACGTACATTTAATGGTATATCGTTAGGACAATCAGCCTCTCTAGCGGTACATTTTTGAGCTACAATTATGAAACTTTTACCATAAAATAGGTAATTTTTAGATTTATATGTCTATATGGTTAACTCGAAAATATATTTTTTTGTGTTTTTAACGTTGCTGTTGCAAACGAGCGATTTGTATTATTGATTAATTATTTTTGCATCCTATCCTATTAAACTCAAACACTTATAAGATAATCTCAAAATGAATAAATAAAGTTTAACCCTACCTAGCTAGGGAGCACCGACAATTGGACACAAGTCAATTGTTTTTTTTTTCAGGACCAATTGTCTTGGGCCCAATTGTCGGTCCACGCCTAGCTAGGAATAGATTAATAATAGTGTTATCCAAGATATTTAGACACTTTACTTCCATCTTAGACTGTATTTTCTAGGATTTTTTAATCTAGTTACCAGTAATCAATGTTATAAGAAAAAGATATAGTAATGATTATTATCAAGCTTGTATCATAATTGGTATCCATGATACCTGCAGGTATCATGGATACCTTAAAATATAAGTTAAACAATAATTATTACCTAACTTTTCTTGCTCGATCGACAACGTGTAATAGTTCAATAACTTGGAACCTACCCTACATTAGTGTAACTTAGTTTTATTTATTAAATAATTCATTATTTACTATAGGCTTTGGTGATTTTTTATATATTCAAATTCAGTCAAATAAACTTTATTGTATTAAATTACTATAAACTAAATTATATACAATTTCAAGTTTTTGTGATGAGACAAATGGATTATTGATAAAATCTCATCGCCCATTTTTATTTCTTACATATTTTAAGATATTTAGAATATCTTCATCTATATTAAAGCTTGTCGCAACTTATTACCACATGTTTGTTACAACATGTTTGAGCTTGTTAAAACATGTTTGAACTTGTTATAGCATGTTTGAGCTTGTTACAACATGTTTGAACTTGTTAAAACATGTTTGAACATGTTAAAACATGTTTGAACTTGTTATAGCATGTTTGAGCTTGTTACAACATGTTTGAACTTGTTAAAACATGTTTGAACATGTTAAAACATTTTTGAACTTGTTAAAGCATGTTTAAACTTGTTAAAGCATTTTTGAACTTGTTAAAACATGTTTGAACTTGTTACAACATGTTTGAACTTGTTAAAGCATGTTTGAGCTTGTTACAACATGTTTGAACTTGTTAAAACATGTTTGAACTTGTTACAACATGTTTGATCTTATTACAACATGTTTGAACTTATTTTAACATGTTTGAACTTGTTAAAACATGTTTGAGCCGATTACAAAATGTTATAAGTATATTCTCCTAAAATTTCTATAGATTTCTTCTTCTTTGGATTTCTTAAATTTTTATGTGAAAAATAAATTTAAAGTTTTCTTCGTGTTTACGTTGTTTTTGTTTCCTTTTCAATGATTTTCCATCACATTTTATTCACAGTGTTATTTTCAAGTCAATTTGGGTGAGTGAAACAATAAAGTTTTTATTGGTATTAATTTTTATTGTAAATTGTTAAGAATAATTTATAAGAGAGATAATTCAATGAAACACATTGACAGTAATAATAATAGCTTTTCAACTGCTTCAACTGTACACGGCAGGTTAATAAAAACTTAAAAGAACTATTAAAGCTTTTCGAAATAATAATAATAATTCCTAGATATACAGAAACGTAACAGGATAAATATCTCATCAAATTAAAGAAAACATGTCATAGGTTTAAGATTATCATTATTAACTTCAAGGCTGATATAAAACTGAAACGGATGAATTTAACAAATCAATCTTTTCGTGATAAGTACAATGCATAGAAATAGTGCAGGGACATAAACTGACCAATCAGCAACTGAGAAAATTGGTGATTGTGACGTCACAGTTAAACTAAGAGTATTATCATTGGTTCGCGTCATACTTTGACTGGCCAGTCAGATACCGAGAGTATTCTTATTGGTTAGCGTCATAATTTGACTGATTAATGAGTAACTGTAAACATTATTAGTAGATGACGTCACATTTTTACTACCAAATAACTCTGAGTTGCTCATTTGTAGCTCTCTGTCAAAATGTACATTAAGTTGCATCTATTAACCTAGCTATTGATGATAGGTTTGAAAGTAATTGAACATCCATAGTCTTATTATTACATTGAATAAACTCTATGAAATTCTGGTGCCAGCCAAGAAAGTTCACATTGAAAACAGCTAACATTTATAGTTTATTGGTTTGTATATTTCACTTAGCAATAGGTTGTATCAAATAAAATTTATCAGATCATAATTTAACAGATTCTTCAACGGTAATACATATTGTTAAATAATTAAATTACCTTTAAATAAATATTCTTCTCTTATCATAACCAATTATCATGTATTTTATCAAATAGGTAATATAAATAGATTCTTTTATTGTATGTCGTAAGTTTAAAATTTAATTTTATAAAAATATTTCTCCACAAATAAGAAATTATTTGTCATATAATCCGATCGTTTCTAGGTCTTCTGATATTGTTTTATTAATAGAAAAAAATATAAATCCTAAACTACATTAGCCAATATAATAGTTCACAATTCATTAATTTGTACCTTGTTAAATTAGTTATAGCAATAGAAGTAGTAGGTATACATTTCTTATTAGAAAAATAGAAATTAACAAAACTTCAACAATTTCTCGTTACTAGCTACTGAAAAAGTTTTTTGGATTCTAGGAGCTGCTTTCGGTATATATTTTGGCATTTTTAAATGAAAGCGATTGTTATTTTATAATACATAATGATCTAAGGACACATAAGTACAATAGCCATGATTGGTAGAACGTTTCTTAAAAGTTAAAACAGTAAACAACACATATATATTATTAGAACAGCTTAATACTAACGTTAATCCGTATAGAATATATTCATTAATGAGAAAATTAACTATCAACAGCACAGCCATGTAACAATATACCATCATACAAAATATATCTATCTAATTCCGCCATTAGATTAGGTACCTACCTACCAGTATGCACAACTCAATTTAGCTCTATCTAACAGGTTTTGTAACACTATTTACACTTAGTGGTCAATTCAGTGCTGAATTTACGAAGGCAAGTATGATATCGTTTCAATCTATCGTCGTAGTACGATGAAATCATAAAAAATACGCTCCAAGATTCATTCCTACTGTGAGCTAAGCCTAGATTTTACATCTGAGTTTACAGTGTTCGAGATCCAAAAAGGCTCAAAGGATTTTCTAGCACAAATCCTAGATCCGGAAGTGACTACAGTTACCGCTATATCCTTCAGTTGAGATTAGAGTAATACAAATGTCTTACATCTCACTAACGTTTGTCATATGGCACATAGGTTTTTCAGTACTTAAAATATAACTAGATTAACTAGAACCTACGAAGTTGTAACAATAGCTGCATCATGAAGAGCAAGGTCATCTCTAATGATGTTTGAGGTGCTGACGACATTTTGAGAAGAGGAGGTGGCGGGAGTTGACGCCCGTTCTGTTTTCACTGTCGTAGAACTAGGAACTTGGGATGAGGTGTTGGACGATGCCGAACCAGTACCACTCGAACTGTTGCTCGATCGTTTCAACTTTTGTTTCAAGTGAACTTTGGCATGACGTTTCTTTTCATCAGATCGTGCGAATTTTCTACTACAGACGTCACAGGAAAAAGGTTTCTCTCCAGTGTGCGTTCTGATGTGCGTGGTGAGGTGGTCTGACCTAGAAAAAGAGCGCATACATATCCTACATTGGAAAGGTTTTTGTCCGGTGTGAATGCGAATGTGTCGAGTGAGTTCATCAGAACGGGAAAATCTTCTGTCGCACGTTCCAATCGGACAAGCAAAAGGTCTTTCATTAACAGGAGTTTTGCTTGGTCTATTGGGGTATTTTCTTGGTTTCACGCTTAGAATTTTCAAAGGAGCATTACTTTGTTGATAAACTTGGTGCAGAATTTCATGTCCTTTGCTAGTTGATTGATTATACTCTGCTAAATTTGCAGCAATTTCTGGATAGATTGGTTCTACTTTAGGAATTAGGTTACCAGAACCACCAGATGGTCCAGCTACAACCTCTGATTCCATAGCAGGAGCCGCACTGGAAGTAGATGGTCCATAAGTATCTTGATTGGCAAAATTAGTTCGACAAACTCCAACATCATAATGAAATTTGTTAGATAATTGTTGATTATTTGTGAGTCTGTCAAAATCTTCTTGCAAAATTCCTATTTGTGTTACTTGAGTATGTTGAATAGGTTGCTGCGTGGCTTGTTGATTTACATGTTCTTGGGTATGGTGTAGTTGATCTGGATGGATCACCCCTATAGATTGTTGTTGAACATCTTGATTTTGTGGTAAAATAATATTAGGAAGGACAGAATTTGTAGAAACAGATGGTGTGGTTGCTACAGATGATTGAGTACAGGATGAATACGTGGGGGGTTGTTTCAGAGTGATCATAGGAGTTTGTGAAACTTCAAATGGGACCAGCAGGTCGTTTGGATTAATCGATATTGTTGGTAATCTGTCATCAAAAATTGAAGATGAGAATTGATCAGGGAGCAAGGGACTTGAACTTGGGGCGGTTATGGGAGGGGTTTGAAGAATATTTAAAAGTGGTGTTAAGGAACCACATTTTTCCCCCGATGTGGGGAATAACCACGCACTGAGTGTAGTAGGAGAAGGGGTTGTAACCTGTGGAATTGATACTGTAGAAGAGGTTGTGGTGAAACTTCCTCGGTATTGCAATTTATCAGAACAGCTTTGACTCTGATCTTGAATCTGTAATGGATCCACTAATTGTAGATGACAAGATTCATTTAACTGATGCTGGTGATGTAGCTGTTGTTCATGAGATTGTAAATCATGTTGAATTTGTTCGATTTGTGTATTTCTGTTGAGGTGATGCACAGTATGTTGCTGTTGAGTCTGTTGTGGATGATGCTGTTGAAAATGATGCTGAATCTGATGAGCTTGTTGATTTTGTTGCTCATGCTGAATCTGCTGATGATGTTGGGGCTGTTGCTGCTGCTGTTGGTGGTGTTGCTGTTGATGATGATGGTGGTGCTGTTGATTATTATGAGGGTGGTTTGGGAACATGACTTGTGTAGAACTGTCTAAAGAGTTTTCGTGTCCGGGTGACAGAGTATCACAGTTAACTGGGGATAATGCTGGAGATGTGCGTTGCTCAGGAGAAAGGATCTGATGATCGGGTGAATATTGTGAAGGTGAAGATACTTGAATAGACGAAACTTGGGAATGATTTCCAGGTGAGAGAATAGGAGATGAAGGCTGTTCCAAAAGTTCTAGTTTTATGTCGTCCTGCGAGTCGCAAAGATCTATGAAGGAAGCTTCGCTGGTTATACACCTGTCGAACTTATCAACTGATGTGAAGCAGGAGTTATCAACTGAGGAGTCGATGCTGATTGGGCTGTCGCAGATCCTGTCGAAGGATATACTGCTCAGGCTTACCGCAGGCCTCAGAGGTGACGAAGCTGCCTCACTGAAGTCGTCGTCAGCAGATGCTGAAAGAGAAAAAAATATTGTGAATATTTAAAGTATAAAAATCTTTTATGTTGATTCAATTAATCATTTGATATAATACCGTAAATATTTATTTAAAGAATAAAATAAGATTGAATAATAACAAACAATACGTTGAGAAAGTAATGAAACCGGAGATGTAGACATTAGATGATGAGTATAGCAGGCAACCTATATTTTCTAAGTACTCAATCACCTTGTAAGGGCGAATAGGAAACCAATACTATGTCTAATCTATCCTCTTGTATGCAGATATTATAAATACTTTATTAATCATCTCACGCGAAAATAGATGTGCATGATTATATCAAATAGAAACTAATAGTGAAGTATTGAGCAATATTTTGTAGTTGGTTAGTCAGAGTGTTTTGAGAGCCCCGCCTCTAACCCTGAGTCATATCAGCTTGTACAAGCCCCGCCCATTAGAGGTGGCCCTCTAACCAAATAATGCCATCATCGGTGACGTCGCGAAATCTTTTTCGTCATACATGATATCATGTAAGCCACCACAGATTAATGGCGAGTGTCATCGAGTGCCCAAATAAGAGTAGGACCAATTGGAAGATGTTTAACATCCGAGATATGTTAAATTAGAGCAAATGACAATGAGCTCCGTATATAGGAAACGAATGAGTGTAAATCAGTTCGCTGTGTCTTGTTATATGAATGCATTAAAGCCTGTTTCTAATAAGACAAGTTAATGGATGTTTATTGATCTTGCTATTAATTATGAACCGATAAAAAAAGGTGTTAAAATGGCAAAGCTAATGATTTCTCTAGCTTTTACTGCTTCGATATGATTATATTGGATTTTATTTGTTTGTTTACATTAGCAAGGCTATAAATAAGGGGAGTATTTCTGTCCCTCGGAAAAATGTGAAGTAAAGAGATGGTGATAACGTAAGTGTGTTATTTTTAGACGCTCTGATGGTTATTATTAGATCATAGCTAGCGACGAGATACCCTTTTTCTATTTCTTTCGCTCTCTTTACTCTTTAAAATAGCAACAAGATAGGTTTATTTGCTACATAAACGAAGATATGTTTACACATTTATTATTAATTATTGATCAAGAAGTTTTTTTTATCTTATTTTTCGATTTCATTAGTTAGTTCTGTGAAAATGAGTATGAGTTCTCAGAATTATACTAATTAGTACACTTCACCTGATAAACTTGGCAAGGTATCAGCAGAGTGTGTACGTATGTTGGTTAAGAATTTAAATTGAGCCTATGACCATATTGTACACAAATATGTTCTGTGTGACCTAAGCGCTATGTCATACTGTGATGTAGTCAGATTTTTTATTACCTAGATTACCATATATACTTCCTAGATCACCTTTTTCTTTTTTTATCTTACATATATTTTTTTATCTGAATCATCTTATTAATATTTTAGATAAGAATTAGATATGAAGAATTACTTAATTATAAAATCTCAAATTGAAAAAAAAAATTGAAAGATAGATGAACACTAAAAATTGATACCAAATCCACTAGAGTAAAAATAAATCATTACTTCCCAAAAAATAATCATAAATAATTCTCGATGTAGTTTCAAATCTTTTTACGGCATCAAGCTATCATGTTTCACCACGATAAGAATAATAGCTGTTCTATTTCTGGAGGTTCAATTAATCTATATCTGTCCCTGTGAGTCTATTTCTGGTAAAACGTGACTTTATTTCCATGATAATCTGTTTAACCATTACAGTGAGATATAAAAATAAGGCTTTTTATCTGTAAAATATGATATAATGAAATTATGATTTACAGTTTTCATATTTATATAAGTTAATTAATTATTAATGATATTTTGAAAACGTTAAATAGATTTTTTCCATAAAGCTTAATATTTATTATTATCCATAATTTATTTTCCATAATGTATCAATAAATAATATTCAAAACAATCGATATTTAAGCAAACTAGTATATTATTATATTGTAGCTATGTCTATCTATGGTGTGAATGTAGCCTAGGTGAGCATGTCATAGATGACTCTATGCAACGACATAGAAAATATACTTAGTTCACCTATGACGTCACACCTAGCAACCTAGCTATCACCCACACGACTCTGATCACGAACAAACATATCTAAATAAATAGATAGAGGAGTTATTGACTTTTTATAGTGATCAAAAATGGGATAACAAAATAAATGAATACAAATTATAATTGAAAAATGATGAAGTTTTCTTAAGATTTCATTTTTTTAAGGATTTTTTTAAGACGTTTTTTTAAAAGATATTATTAATGAATGCGGTTAATTTTTTTTTTAATATTTTTGAAAGACGTTTTTAAAACACAATATTAATGAATGAGGTTAATTAAAAAAAATTATGACAATGGTAAAGATTTTAAAATGAGTGATTATTTAATTTTAATTTTTTTTAATGCGGTTATTTTTTTTCATTTTTTTAATGCGGTTATTTTTTTTACTTTTTCTTTAAGACGCTATTAAATGATGGTCGATAGTACCTTCTATGAATCAGTGCTATAATGTGACGTAGTGTGGCGTACACTAGTTACGCCCAGATGATTGTTACTACAAGCTGCAGACGTAGGCGTAAGACTGGTTTGCATACGCTACGTAAGTGTCTTCAGCCTCTCTGGTACGAATAGCATTGGGTGCATTTGTGATGGTGATAGTACTTCAGTATTATTGCTCCTGTTTTAAAGGCTTTTTTTATAAAACTTTTATCGTTGCCTGATAAGAAAAAGTATAAACACTATACTTTAACTAAAGTGACTTTGGAAATTAATGAGTTAATTAGTAAACAAAATATTAATTGTAGTAAGTTTTAAAATGGATATTAAATGCCATACATTAATTAAAGATACTTTGAGTTAATTAGTATATAAAAAGTTCATTGTAGTACTAAATGGATATTCCAGTTTGAAGATGTGGCTAAGAATCCCATTAAAGGGTATCCTCTCGTTTTGAATCTCCCTTTTAACAAACAGTCACTTCCCTTAAAAGGAGTCCATCTTACCCCTCTGTGAATGTACCAATTATTGTGATTTGTGCCGTCATTGCGCCACATCCGACTGGTACGTGCATGCGTCATATGGCGCGAAAGCTGTCATATGGCGCAAAAGGTGAAGATGCGTCAAGAAAGGTAAGAAGAAGTGGTAGACAATGTACGGGATGGTAAGATAAAAGGTAATTAGAAATGGTACTGATGTGAAAATTTTACTAAAAGAGAGGGAAATGTATTTAATGGGTGAAAATGGTACATGGTAAAATTGTACCCAATCAGTGGAATTAGTACCAAATCAGTAAAAATTTGTACCCAATCAGTAAAAAAATAGTACCAAATCACTAAAAATGAAGTAAATTATTGGCAAATTGTGAAATTAATTCTTTGAAATACTGAAGATAATACTCCAATTTTTTATCTTTGATCATTAAAATTGGTGCATATAAATAAATTGATTTCCTTGAAACTCATTACAATACTCATGATGACATATGAGGAGATGAATGAATCAAAATAGCACATCCTAGCCAAAAGGTGTGAAATAACGTATAGCCTGAGAAAAAGTATCACACGGTATCCCATACTGGTATACAGGATGCAAAGTAAGATAGGATACCTAGGTGATAAATAAATAAGGATATGCATGTTTCTTTTATGAGTAACATTGGTCAAAAATGTAATATTTTAAAAATCTGTACAACTGTGATAGTCTAGATAAGGTAAGTTACGAATTATCGGTCAGTTTCACATCTTCGGTCTATAAGAAAAAACGATACTATAATTTTTATTTTATTTTTTATTTTAGTTGGTATCCATGATACCTGCAGGTATCATGGTCCATGGATACCTATAAAAAATATAATATAGTTTTTTCTTATATGACCGAAGATGTGAAACTGACCGATAATTCGTAACTTACCTTATCTAGAATGTTCATATTTATAATACAGTTTACCAACGAATTGATAACGCTTAACTGTTATAAATTGGGTTTTGCAATACACATTTTTATCTTGTTCACATCTTAAGTAGACCATACTTAAGCCTCCAGTTAAGACACGCCTTGTATTAACTCCTGCCGCATAAATTAATTAACAACATGGGTCGAGAGGCTTATGAAAAGCACCTCTATGCTCCCTATACATAGGGGTGATAATTGGCAGCCGTGAAAACAGGGTAACCGCTTAGGCTCAAGGAATGCTTTTTGCAAGTGCATTGGCTGTAGAACTTATAGAAACAAGTGAACTTAGAGTGCAAGGCGCTTGTTGTTGAAATATTCCTGCTTTTAGTTTTTTGTTTCGTGTACGCTTTCGTTGCGGAGAATAGAAATATGTATCATAGATACTGAATTCGTGTGTATCAATGGGAAAGTGTATTATAGATACTGAAATCGTAGTGTACCAATGGGAAAGTGTATCCTAGATACTGAATTCGTGTATATCAATGGGACTATTGTATCTTAGATACTGAATTCGTGTATACCAATGGGAAATTGTATCCTAGATACTGAATTCGTGTACACCAATGGGAAAGTGTATCCTAGATACACTGTTGAATAAATAGAGGATGTACTGTCATAAGTACCGGTCTAAACTGTACGGGTTACACCTGTAGCTGTCCAGGGACGCTCCCAAACCTGAGGCTATTGGGCGTCTTAGAAAGTACAGGGCGAAATAATTTCAAAAGATAAGAGCGGCCAACAGAGAAATAACGGTATAGGAACACTACTGAAACAATGTCATTTCAATATTCTACAGGAAATAAGTGTTGCCACATTGTCTAACGACGAGAAAACCGCTATAGTGTTGTCATAATCAATATTTTACGAAACCGATCTGGAAATTAGTGTTGCCACATTGTCTAACAACGAGAAAGTCGCTATAGTGTTGCCATAATCAATATTTTAAGAAACCAATCAGGAAATTAGTGTTGCCACAATGTCTGCCAACGAGAAAGTCGCTATAGTGTTGCCATACTAGTTAGCATAGGTAATTTGCGCCTTGGTCGCCCAGGCAGTGTTGCCACTTAGATTCCTTAATTGGCTTGTCTGCACTAAGGTGTCATTGCAGGATGTACAAACAGTGCTGAATGGAGGTGCTTGTACCCTTAAGCCCTAATGCTTATGAATCAAACAAAAAGAATCTATAAGTACTTCAAGAGTCTAACTGAGGTATAAAACTGACATCCAAAGAATTTCAATTGTCTTTTAAAATAAGGTAACAATCTAATAAGAATGATTGTGACAATATGCTTTTTAAAATCATTGATCCCGAAAATATTCTGAAATGGTTCTACACCAGCGGTATATAGTATTCGATACCATTTCATTTATGATATTCTTAAGATCTATGACTTTACTGATTGTCACAAGCCTTATTATTAGCTTCTAAATTCAAATCAGCTGTTCTAAGTCATACTACTGTGTCACTGGTCTATCTATTAATAATTAAATGTGCAGACTTACGCGTACAGTTACTCTGAAGTGTTTGTAGCCAGTGCTAAGGGGTAATTGTACGCAGGTAACAAACCTAATCTGCGGACTGTTAACAAACCTGGCACTGAGCCAGAAAAGCTGTCTAGAATGCTCTAGCACATTCATCTGCAGCCAGAAATAATAGTCACACGTATATGCAACAAACTAATCATTTTATTACCATTATTCTAAATTTACCATCTTAGATACGAATTATCAGTCAGTTTGACATCTTCGGTCAAATAAGAAAAAACTATATCATAGTTTCTACTGTAATTGGTATCCATGATACCTGCAGGTATCATGGATACCAATTACAATAAAATAATTATTTTATCATTCTTCCTGACATGATCAAAGATGTGGAACTGACCGATAATTCGTAACTTCCTCTTGATAAGTTTGTTGCATAACGTCATACAGCTCTCTTCGTCAAATTGGCACTCGTCATAGCATCTCTGATTCGTACTCAACATCGTCACCTGGCATCGTATCGTCTGCTGTGTCGTAATGTTAGTGTGTATCAGGACAGTTATTTAAACCTATGAGCAAATTGTGGAGACTGCAAATAGAAACACTAGACTGAAATAGAAAATGACGTGTGTTGCCTTAGGTAGATTACGTTGTGCCTTTTTAAACTAGTATACTGAAGAATATTGCTCTTGGTTATAATAAGGAATTTATGTCAAATTGTCTGGTTGCTGTAACCGAATAGGTCGTAGTAAACGGATGCGTAGTAAATAAACATTGTAATTTCTAATTATTTTTTTCATTTGATTAAGTGAAATCCGAAAATATTGAAAGTTACGATTGGTTGGTCGTTCAAGACACAGGTCGTAGTAAATGGATAACACAGTAAATTTATAATTTAAACTTATTTTAATTTTATATGAAAGCAGGAAAATGAGTATAAAATATCATATAAAAATAGAAACTTATTTTAATTCATTGTTGTATGCTGCTATTGTTACAACAAGGCCCTTTAAGGTAAAACAATAAAAATAACATACAAGCGTATTGAAAGGTACATACATACATATGTACAATCTTAATATGCAAATATATACGAGAAAAATAAACAAGTAGAGTTCCGTACAACATTTTAGAAAGGGTTTAACAAAGAAAAAAATCATCAGTTTTAAAAAAATATTTCACGTGCATTTTTATGAATGACTAGGGATTTCTTAAAGTTGTACCAGGTACTTATTTGTCCGATGGTAGCGTAAGTTAAGGGCATACGTCACTCTTTACCATATAAGGTAACTTTGTGCTAGGTAGTGCAGCTGATAGACTGTGTACTACACTCTACTGTTAGAGTACTATCAGTTAAAAAACGAAACAATTATTTAGTCATCAAGAATTAAAAAAAAATTGATGTCTACAAAATATGTCCGTAATTTTGTGACTACTAGTACGCATATTTGTTTCCCAATATGTAAATCATAAGTGAACGGTGAAATAATTCCAGATCATTTCGGAAAGACTATTAGTGTATACTCCCCTAGTTCATTAGGCAACAACTGAAATATGCACATTTCGTCCAGTTCTGCCCGCGCAAAAAAGGCAACAACAACAAAATGATTTAAACCCAAGCACCTGGTTAATCAATTTTATAGCCTTCAACCCCAGCTAACAATCGTACCGGTCTAATCAACATTATTGCTTATTATGTATCATGGATACTAATTTTGTATCATGGTTACACTTTATCACTTTATGTATCATGGATACTAAATTTCAAGGCTGATTAAGAGATAGGACCAGTGTAATTAAAAGAAAAATTAATTCTACAGCTACGTAATCCAATTTGAATAACGATTAGCTGTGTGGCTAAGATTTCAGTTATGCGATATTTTGACTATATATTCATCTCTCTGCAGTTAAGAGTGCATCTCTTAATTAAGTTTTAAGACATAAAAACGTACATTAAAATCAAGGATGAATGCAGGTATAAACGTATGCGAAAGATAAATAAACACCTTGCTATGAAGAGGAAGACTAATAATTATACTAAAGCAAGTAAATAGCGATAGAATATCTTAAAGTTAATGATATCAAGTTGATGAATTATTTAATATTCCGTTAGATATATTAAATTTCCCATTTTCCGATCTTAAATTAAGTTTTTTGAAAAAAAAAAAGATTATTTTGATCGAACAAAGCCTTCTATTCAATCAAGACCTGCACTGTTTATTTTAAATACAAACAGTCTAGCCTAAAGTTATTTGTATGATCTAGAGGTGTTTTTGACGAATTTATGACTCTGTCAGGTTTAACATCTTAATCTATATTGATTATTATTACTACAAACAGACTAATCTGATACCATAGAGTTGGAGTATTTCACATGTGTTACGCGTTTCGTACGATCGTGTATCGCGACAACCTTCGATGTTTTACCGTGGAAAAAGTGCTAATTATGAATAAGTAGTTTTGATATTGAATAAATATTGTTAATTGAGAGTAATATTTGTCATCACGGAAGCGATGATAAAAGGAAAACTTCATAAAATGTAAACTGTTCGATAAAAATATAGAAGTTAATGAAAAATAAAACTAGGAGTTTTAGAAAAAATGTTGGGCTCTGTTTGAAAAAAAATTATAAATGTAAAAATTATTTTGAAATAAAAAATGATGAAATTTATCATCTTTCAAAATATGGAAATTGATGAACGATAAAACTAGAAATGTTAGAAAAAAATTGGGTTCTGAAAAAAATGAATAATAATCAATATAAAAAATAATGAAATTTATCTCCTTTTCAAATGATAAATATTGATAATTATCGTAATAAATGTTTGGAACGTTAGTACAACCGATGAAACCTCTGCCAAGAGTTTCTTTTTTATAAGTCTGTCTGCGAGTAGAGTATAGACAGTGGCTACAGAGAGGCACAGTGCCAAGGAATTGAACCTTTTCCGGGTTTGTAGAAACGTACCTTGGTGACTTTCTTTAATTTATTTAATGCTTCGTATGTGTATGTGTGTATAAATAGATCTATAAATAAATAGATAAAAACAATGTTTAGCATTATATATATATATATGTATATATAAATAGATCTATAAAACAATGTTTGGTATTATATGGCAATTAATTAAATTTATATTTCCTAATTTGAAAACAATAAAATTAGCTAATTAGAATATGTTAAAATATCAAAATATTTATGTTATACAATTATTTAATATCTGAACAATGCATAAGAATCATGTAAACTTGCATAATTTAAGTATTAAAATCATAGTAGTAATGAATTAAATTTCGGTTTAATTCAAATAATTTTAATATATTGCAAAAATTGAATATTCTTTGAAATGATTAACAAATGCAATAATGATTAAATCGTAACTTTTTTTTCCCATAACCAACATAATTTATAGATTTTTTCTACACATAATTACCAGCAAAAAAAAATAGAATACTTTTTAAAATATTCTTTCAAACAAATTTTTTGAATAATACTTTTTTAAATTTTTGTTCAAAAACTTTCCATTGAAAACCATTTTTTTAAATAGAAATGTGATTTTACCTGCTACTGGTAGAAGGACATCATGCAGGGGTCCAAAGAAGGAGTTCATAACGGTGGTGACTGGGGTGTTGAGGCAATCCTCCCCACCATCAATGGAAACCCCCAGGGGTGACGGTAGCTGGTAATCAGCTGTTTTGAACGCAGCGTCTAAATTGACGATATTCAACGTGAGTGAGTTTTCGGCAAGGGACGCTGCCGTGAAAGGATCTAATCCGTCCATAATCATGATTGCGGAGGATGCTGCTGAAGCTTCGACGTCTTTTTCGGAGGAGTCAGCCAACGCGATGAAGCTAAGAGCGCCTGCACCGGGAGAAGTGTTCAAAAGGGGAAAAGCGCAAACCATCCAAGTAGCTAGCACTAGTACACAATATCACTGGTAGTCACTGCACGCTTTGAAGAGCTCTTAACGGTACTGATCCTTACAGCACCGCGTCTAGACACCAACTGATTGCACCGACTCTCAACATTTATGAATGGAGTTAGCGTGGTGCGCTCTGACCAATCACCAGGCAGGAGATGACGTCACTACTCTGGCAGCCAATCGGAGGATAGATGGTCGAAAACGTCATCTAGTTCAGATTCTCGTGACCAGAAATGTTTGTATGTTCTTGTCAATGTATTTCATACCATTTTGCCCATAGTAATATTATATATACATACACAATTATTGATATATATCAAAATAATGACAACCACTTTCGTACATATCATCAAAAATACTGATAAATCAACTATAATATAAATTTATATTACTCTAATATTTTCTTTATTAATTCGTTCTTCTGGGTAATAAGTTTTTATATTAAAATGATTATTTAATATCGTATTTGAAATGATTATAAGTTAAATATGAGAAGAGAAATTTATATGCATAACATATAATCCAACATTCTATATTAGAAAAAAACGATGCAATTCGTACAATTTACATAGAATATAACAGCGAGAAATATGTCTAATTCTAAAAAAAAAAAGTTATATTTTATTTCAATTATTATTTTATTTTTTAAATGTATTCTATTTTTTATAATGTTTTGATCCTAGCTATCGGACGGTTCCACATCGTCGAAGGCGTAAGAAAAAAGTGTATAACAATTATTCTTCAACTATTATTTCAATTATATTATCAATTAAACTATAATTTAAACAACAATTCTCATACATTTTTTTTTCTTATATGATCGAAAATGTGAAACCGTCCGATAACTCGGAGATTACCTTAAATAATGTTAGTAACTATAGTCAATTTTGTACTATTATTAATTGTACAATGATTTGCTCACTGAAAATATCATTAATGGTACCGATAGTAACGAAGGGGGAGAAGGGGGGTAGGGATTGAAGGAAGGGGGTTGCGAGGGGGGGGGGGTGTTCGAAGGAGAGCACCGAGTTTATGAATGAACACTGACGTCAGCAAGGGGGAGATGGAGGGGTTAGGGGATGGGGGTAGACCCTGTGAATGAATCCTCTACTATAGGATATATGAAAGGGAAGCTCTAGGACTTACGCTGTACGAGAGAAATAGAGAGGCATGAGCTATTTTATCATATACCTTTAATATTAAGTAATATTTAATAAATAGGTATGATTTGTAATTCTTTATCAAGTTTAGCATTAATTTTCCTAAATAGTATTTTGTCATCTACCTTTAATATTAAGGGATACATAAAGTGTTTAAATAAAAAGGCATGATTTGTAATTTTAGTACTATTCAATATTGTGATATAGATTTGATGTAAAGAGGCAGGTTATTCAATGTTTATAATGTTGAGGTAAGTTTCTAGTTATCGGACGGTATCACAATTTCGATCTAGTAAGAAAAATTACATAATAATTAAAATTAAATAATTATCATTTAAATAAATTTCAATGGAAAAATTTTCTTATTGAAAATTTGAACACATATTTTATGTTATAAATTTTGAACACAAATTACAAATTGATAATTCGAATATACATATTTTTTCTTTTGTAAATTTGAACAATTAGCAATTTCTAACTCTGATTTTCCATTTTAAATCCACTCAATACGAAGAAATCATTTCATCGAAATATCTTAACACATGCGTCTAAATTTAAGACTTTCTCAAAGTCTATTTGAATACCAAAGCCTCCTTCAAATATCCGTCACATGGTTATACTTAGAACTAAATTATGCGGAGCAATCTACATACTATCTATAACTCGGATCTATCTATATCTTGCTTTAATTCTTGCTTTATATAACGGTTATTTATAGGTGCGTGGTGATCGTGTTATTAGGTGTAATGACAATCGTTTAAAAATAGACTGTGCTATAAGAGGATATGCAATTAGCGTTCCGTTAATCTTGATATGATTCCATTATTTATGTACAGTAATAAATAATGATGTTTTATATTGAATGCATATCAGATATATTAGCATTGTTATAATTTTGTAGTTTTACAAGTAAATCAAATATTCTTAGTAAAGTCCGTGGATTTTTGTGAATGTATAAATTTGTATAATTATCCTGTATTATCCTTTATAAAAAGGGACAATATGTCCATTATTTTTTTATAGTTTAAATATATCGATTTTATTAAATTAATTATAAAATAAATTAAATTCTTTCAAATTTTAATGATTAATATTTTTCATTTGAGAAACATACACTTTGTCAAATTATTAGATTTTATTATTAATGGAGAGATTTAAATGAATTAATAGTTGAATTTTATTTCAATTTAGAAATTTTAAATATAAATCATTGAAATGAATTAATAAAACAATTTTTTTTTCAAATGTATAAATAAAATAATTTTTTCAAACTACCTATAAATAGGATATGATTTCATTTATAACAATCAAATTTAAATGAATTTTTAATATATAAAAAAAATTATTTACAAAATATAAATAATTGCTGTTAATTAAAATTTTTATTTGGTTATATTATTAATTAATTGTTTACATAAAACATAATATAATACTTTTAAAATAATGGGTAAAGTTCTTCAGCTATCGAACGGTTCCGAATTTTCAATCTTGTATGAATTCTAATTTACAATTTAATTGGTATCCATAATACCAGTCAGGTATCATGAATACCAAATAGAATGAGTGTAATTGCGTAATTTTCTCTTCTATGATCGAAATTGTGTACCCATTTAACAACTCGGAAGTACCCAGTACAGTCTTTCCCTGGTGAAATACACTGTAGCGCCATGCAGTCTGTTCAGATACACTTGTGAGAGTGTCCTAGAGAATATATGACAGAGAAGGTCAACATAGACACCTACACAGTCAGTAACAGCTGATCCGTAGTTTAGTGGTATTGTGTACTTTGTGGTGAAACCTAGGGCTTATTTGGTGATTATTGAAAATTTAACATTTTTTATTTTTAAGTAAGATTTTTTATTATTCTGTGTTACGTGTGTTGACTGAATAAAGTATTAAAAAATTAATTAAATAAATATATAAACAGAATTAAGTGAGTAGGATATATTTTTTATAATGGTTTAAATTTATGATTGATACGATATTTTGCTTAAAGCATCAATAAATGAATATATAAACAGAATAGACTGAATATAGATATATAAAAATTTAAATGGTTGACATATATGGCTGATACGATAATTTTTTCTAACGTATTTTTTGAACAACGATAAATAGTTGGCACAATAAATTCACAGAACCACATTAAATTGCGTATAATAATAATGACATTGCTTTATAAATTAAATGTCCTAGTATGATTTCGCCAAATGTCATAGAAAGGGCGTGGACATTTCAATAATGAGTTACTAAAGTAAACATATTGACTGGGACTAACCATTAATCAGTTTCGTGGGATTTATTGATTTATATGATTGTGTGAAAAGTGATAAATGAGAGTTAAGATGTGAAACGTGTTGCAAACGACACGTACGGTGACGTAGGAGTATGTAGATATGATGTGTAGATTGTAAAGTAGCTCAAAGAGAAGTAAGCTGTTTAGATGTTATATTTTACTGTTGTAGTAATGTAATTATTATTATATTTGATTTGAATTTGAATAACATTGGCCCAATGACTTCCATTTAGTCTCAAAATCTTCCACTAAATCGCAACATCCTCCAGTAAGTATCAAAATATTCCAGTAAGTCTCAACATCTTCCAGTAAGTCTTAACATCTTCCAGTAAGACTCAACATCTTCCAGTAAGACTCAACATCTTCCAGTAAGACTCAACATCTTCCAGTAAGTCTTAACATCTTCAGTTAAGTCCCAATCCGTGTTTTAGTTACGTACACTATTTTCTAGGTTTATTTTTTGCATAGCTCTCTCCCACGCCGTGCTCTATCCAAGGGAGGGGCCGCAATACCAACCTAAATTTATTCTTTACAATTGATCATTAAGTGTCCAGAAAAGATATTCAAACTGCTGAAGGTATAAACAAATGCGTTTGTGAAGCTTATTATGGCTATCTACTTTGCGATGTTGATAGATGCATGTGATTATATGTATCCTTGGTAAATAAAGATATCAAGTCGATTGCAATGAGGTATGAAATCTAAATGATTTTTTTTAATTCAATTTCCACTTTTTCCAAAATGGAGATAAAAATTTTCTTCTATTCATATTTAAATTCATCCTATTTATAAGAGTTATATAAAGCCACCTACTTAACATTTAATTGACATCATAAATATCTTACAATTCTATAGAATTAACATTTTATCAAAAAATAGTTCGTTCATTGAATAACACCCCAATTAAAACATACAGGGTACAGCTCACCATTGAAGAGCCGTACACACGTAGGGTTTTTTAAGTCTTTCCATTTTAGTTGGTATCCATGATACCTGCAGGTATCATGGATACCAACTAAAATAAATAATTATTATATCTTTTTTTATATTCTCGTGGAAAAAGTTGGAGGAGCTTAGCAAAAAGTCTGGTGGAAAGACTTAAAAAACCCTACGTGTGTACACTCTTCTCAGCCGTTTAAGTTTCAATTACGAACAGCGTCACATAAATCAAAGCGTGGAGCTTATATAAGGTTAGTATATACACTTCATGCCAGTAAATATATTAATGTATAGTTACTCCTCCTTTATATCAGCCTACGTACACTATCTATTCTGCTTCCTTGTTATTAATATGCTTTAGTATCATAGTAACTAAAAAGTAAGGAAATTTGGAAGAAAAACTTTATATGGAGATATATTTTTTTTTCATTCATTCTGATTCTAAATAAAGAATAAAGAATAAAGTGAACAGTGAAAAGTTAAAACAACCACCAATAGTTGTAAATAAAGTGAACAGTGAAGAGTTAAAACAACCACCAATAGTTGTAAATAAAGTGAACAGTGAAGGGTTAAAACAACCACCAATAGTTGTGAATAAAGTGAACAGTGAAGGGTTAAAACGACCACCAATAGTTGTGAATAAAGTGCACAGTGAAGGGTTAAAACGACCACCAATAGTTGTGAATAAAGTGCACAGTGAAGGGTTAAAACAACCACCAATAGTTGTGAATAAAGTGCACAGTGAAGGGTTAAAACGACCACCAATAGTTGTGAATAAAGTGCACAGTGAAGGGTGAAAACGACCACCAATAGTTGTGAATAAAGTGCACAGTGAAGGGTTAAAACAACCACCAATAGTTGTGAATAAAGTGCACAGTGAAGGGTTAAAACAACCACCAATAGTTGTAAATAAAGTGCACAGTGAAGGGTTAAAAGCCATCAACTTATTAAAATATTTTTTTAATAATGGGTTAAAACAACCATCAATCATTACAAATAATATGTAAAATGAAGGGTTATTAAAACCATCACTTGATTGAAATAAAGTGCATACAGACATCAATCGTTGGAAATAAGCGCCAAATGACTGGTTAAAAGCAATCAATTAAATTCAAGTACACCATTGCCCTCAATAGCTTCAATGTTTTAATATTCACGTGGCTTTTCACTAGAATTATTGTGATTGATTTATGATAACTGTGGAATATGATAGCCTCTCCCTACTCATAATTCTCTATTAGCTCATTAATTCATTATAACTCTACGCGTGTCAATTTTGGGAACTGTATTTTATAGTTTTATTTATATTATATTTCATAAGGTAGATTTATCGTTAATTTCAATTTCATCTGGTAGATTTATCGTTAATTTCATTTTCATCTGGTAAATATATCGCTAATTTCATTTTCATCTGGTAGATTTATCGTTAATGTCATTTTCATCTGGTAGATTTATCGTTAATTTCATTTTCTTTTAGTAGATTTATCGTTAATTTCATTTTCTTTTAGTAGATTTATCGTTAATTTCATTTTTTTCTGGTAGATTTATCGTTAATGTCATTTTCATCTGGTAGATTTATCGTTAATTTCATTTTCTTCTGGTAGACTTATCGTTACATCTAATTTTCTTCTGATAGATTTATCGTTAATTTCATTTTCATCTGATTGATTTATCGTTAATTTCATTTTCATCCTATAGATTTATCGTTAATTTCAATTTCATCTGGTATATTCATCGTTACATCTAATTTTTATGGCAGATTTATCATTAATTTCATTTTCATCTGGTAGATCTAGCGGTACATTTCTATATAATCGTTTAACCACATACGTTTCATTTATATAGCCGTAGATTTATCGTTATACCGATATAGTTAATCGTGACAGAGCTTCTTTTATCTAGTCGCTCTATAAAATGTTTTCACGTGCACCCGACTAAGCCGCGAAGACGCTAATTGATTTATGTTCACCTTAGTGCAAAATAAAGTTATACCGTTAACTATATAGAGATACTTTTAAAAGATAGAGGATGCTACTATACTAGAGCACGCGTGCAGTCAAAAAAAACGGCGTAAATGAAATAATTTAATTTAATTTAGTTATCGAAACCATTTATTGAACTGATATCAGAATAATTTATTATTAAGTTTGTGTCAGTCTATCACTATATCGATAATTTTGCTATTAATCTATTTTCAATATTTCCTAATTTGAATTTATTTTATATTAAAGGTCCTCTCCAAGAATTTTTTATTGTTTTAATAATTGAGGCTAAAGTTTCTTATCATTTTGCTGAAAACCGCATGAAATTTGATAGCATATAATTTTCTGTTTTTGAAGATTTTTATAATGAAAACTCTAAAATACCTATTTTACTCCCGATTTTCTAATTTTCAGTCCAAAGAAAAAGAATGTACACCGGTTTTTTTTTTTTGATGTCAACTAGGTAGGTATAATATATCCTATACTAAATATTCTTCCCAAAGCCTGGGGAAATCTTTATTCACATTATTGAATGTAAATAAATAAATATATAAAAAAAATTCTAGCGATGTCCATAATAAACATGTATTTTTTCTATAATTTTTATTGTGTTTTATAATCCGTTCTACATTTGAAAATTGAAAATTTTACAGGAAACAAATTACAAAAAAATTATCACAAGAATTTTAAATAATTGAATCATTATCATTAAACATGATTTTTTCTTAATAAAAACTATATTCATCATGAAACAATATAAATTCATATTTTTCGAATTTCCAGTGCTTAATTTTACATATCTATCAAGTATAAAATATTTTATCTATAGCATTCGATATTAGAATAAATATACACAGTTATAGTCACCTTAACTGTTCATCTAAATGTCTATATATACTTCAGTTAGTAACTGTAGTCAGTTAAGTTGTCATACCAATAAAACTGACAATTATAGCTAAGAATATTATTTCATTGTGATGATATAAAATAAGCGAGAACACTTTTATCTTAAATAAAAAACTTTAATTTCTCTGTCTAAAAATATTTCATATAAAACCTATAATTACATAAATTTTAGTTTATGATATTAATTTTTTATGTCTATTTTATTTTATGTCAATTTTTTATCAATTTTTTTATTAGACAATAAAAATTAAATATTTCCTCATCATGAACCTCTTACTATACAATGCTATACTTTATTTTATCACTATAGTTTACTTTATTACCTACACTCTACAATAGGGAAAAAGATGCGATTTTTTACTCGGTAAATAATTTCGCTTAACCCTTTCTCTCCCGCTGTGTCATAATGTTAAATAAATTATTTAACGTGTTACAAAAATAAGACTTAATAAAAAAGAATAAAGTTTTAATAAACTATATTGTTTTCAATCACTGAAGATAGTTTTCTTTAATAAATTTTTCCGGTATAAAATATAAGTACAATTAGAAGTTCATAAATGTCATAAACATGTAAGAAATGTGAAGAATATTTATCAAATTATTATTATACAACAAAAAACAAGGACCAAGAAAGAGTTAAAAAAGCAGAATTTTTTATTCACAAAATAAAATTATTTTTTTAAGAAAAAGTTCCATTTTTATCGGAAAATGTATATTATTTTTTTACAATAATTTATGACTCCAAATCCTCTGTGTATGCACCAACAAGTAGCTACAATAAGAAGTAGGTATAACTACACACTATACACTATAGTACGTAGGTGTGTAGTGAAATATAGTGACACAGACCTTGGTGAACTAAGGAGGTGATACTGTGAAAGTAGACTACACCTCGGGTACACTTTAGTGTATCCTAGGTACATTTATTCAGCTTGTATCCTAGATACATTTTAATCTATCGATTCAGCCTGTATCTTTGATACCTCTGAATCTATCTATATAGATACACTTCAGTATATTTAGATACATTTATGTGTACCATGATACACTGGTTGAAGACATACATACTTTTTTTACTGGTATAGGTACACTTTTTACAAGAAGATACACCTATATTAGGAATTTTTTATTGTTTATTGAAACTCTATACAAATACAAAATAAGGAATACTATTTTAAAATACGAACAGTTTGATTCTTTAAAAGTCTACCGTGACTTGTAGAATCTAAAAATATAAAATCTATCTAAAAATATATAACCTACCTAAGTTACTGGCCAGAATAAGTCAATGTAAAAGTAACAATTACAAAGTAAAAACATATTAAACAGGACTAGGGTTATAATGGTTAAAACAATATTTTTTCTATTCTTTTTTAAAACGATAGTTTTAAAAAAGTTACATAAAAATTACATAAAAGTTACATAAAAATTACATAAAAGTTACATAAAAGTTACATAAAAATTACATAAAAAATCAGGTAAATTGTTAAAAAAGCTTCGAATTATACAATCAATTCCTATATTTTTTTCATTATGCTATATTTATTAATTACTAATTACTATTTTTATTTATTAATTAGTAATTAGTATATTGTATATTCACTGAAACTATAGCCAAGACAATGGACAGTGTATGTACTAATATAGTATGCACTATCATAAACACACAGTGCACACACATGTTATTGTGCACTGTTGTCCTTCTATGGTGCACAACCGTGACACTCAAGGGTGTACTCACCCTCTCTCGTAGGAATAGCATGTGGTAAGGTGTGTGTCACCCTCTCTCGTACGAATAGCATTGGTACTTTATTTAGCTGTGTTATAGACACTGCCCTATAATTTTTGGTTACGGTTTATAGTTTTCTTGAGTAGAAGTAGATTTCAATTAATTACGATTTTTAGTGAGAACTGTTGATAATAAATTTAATTCATTTTTTAGATAATATCAATTTGGTGAAAATTAAAAAATTTTGTTTAAAAAAAATTATTCCGATAAAATTAATCTTATTAGTAAATATAATATAACAAATGAAATAGTTTATCCTAAAATGAATTAAGAATTTCTAGGTATATAATAATAATTAAATAATTGAAAATTGTATCAAATTCTATTAGTGTTATCTTTTTAAATATAGAATAAAAAAATAACTCTTTAATGTGATTTTTTGATATACAAAGCATTCAAAAAAGATTATATAAATGATTAAAATCACTCTTTGCTGTAATACAGTAGTCACCAAATAGGAAATATATTGATCCTTTATTAACATTATTTCCTGGTTAGTATATCCTATAGAGTTCATATAGTGTCTTAGGATGATATAGGAAGTGAAACAGTAAAAGCCGCCTATAGCGACCAGTTTCTATGCTTATAAAATTTACTCCTGTTATAACGTCCAATTTAAATAGTGAATAAATTTACTACGTTTATAACGTTCAATTTAAATAGTGAATAAATTTACTACGTTTATAACGTTCAATTTAAATAGTGAATAAATTTACTACGTTTATAACGTTCAATTTAAATAGTGAATACATTTACTACGTTTATAACGTTCAATTTAAATAGTGAATAAATTTACTACGTTTATAACGTTCAATTTAAATAGTGAATAAATTTACTACGTTTATAACGTTCAATTTAAATAGTGAATGAATTCACTACGTTTATAACGTTCAATTTATATAGTGAATAAATTTACTACGTTTATAACGTTCAATTTAAATAGTGAATAAATTTACTACGTTTATAACGTTCAATTTAAATAGTGAATAAATTTACTACGTTTATAACGTTCAATTTAAATAGTGAATACATTTACTACGTTTATAACGTTCAATTTAAATAGTGAATAAATTTACTACGTTTATAACGTTCAATTTAAATAGTGAATAAATTTACTACGTTTATAACGTTCAATTTAAATAGTGAATGAATTCACTACGTTTATAACGTTTAATTTAAATAGTGAATAAGTTTACTCCGTTTATAACGTCCAATTTAAATAGTGAATAAATTCACTACGTTATTAACGTCCAATTTAAATAGTGAATAAATTTACTACGTTTATAACGTCTAATTTAAATAGTGAATAAATTTACTACGTTTATAACGTCCAATTTAAATAGTGAATAAATTTACTACGTTTATAACGTCCAATTTAAATAGTGAATAAATTCACTACGTTTTTAACGTCCCATTTAAATGGTGAATAAATTTACTATGTTTATAACGTCCAATTTAAATAGTGAATAAATTTACTACGTTTATAACGTCCAATTTAAATAGTGAATAAATTCACTACGTTTTTAACGTCCCATTTAAATGGTGAATAAATTTTTTTGACGTTTATAACATCAAATCAAAGCAGTTTAATATTATATAGCTTTCTGTACAATACAAGTATAACATATTTATTTAACACAAAATATTAAATAAAATGAATTGAATATCTGTTATGACGTATAGCAGCCATTTTGTAACTGAAACTGACAGACGTACGAAAAAAGGGGGCCTGCGATTCCTAGAAACTGTTGTCTAAAAACAGTCGAAAGTTTACTTGTTTCCTTGAATTGTAGACAAACTTGTTATTACACCGAGTCAATAACCTTTGGTGAATAAACTGCGTATCTAGATACCACAGTAGAGCTCCTCTATAGTGAACTCCTCTATAGTGAACTCCTCTATAGAGAATATACTTTATATTGAACTCCTCTATAGTGAATGAGTACCCCGTATAGTGATCACATTTTCATTAAAATAACCATCACTTTTCTTAAACTGATGGTTTTAGAAAACTGATTTTCATCGCAGGATAAATTTGTTCCCTATACAGGGTTGCTCATAACTCATTCACTATAGAGGAGTTCACTATAGAGTAGTGAACTCTATCTAGAACTGTATCTAGATACTATGGATTTAACCTTTGGTGAATATACTGCGTATCTGGATACTGCAGATTTAACCTTTGGTGAATATACTGCGTATCTGGATACTGCAGATTTAACCTTTGGTGAATGTACTGCGTATCTGGATACTGCAGATTTTACCTTTGGTGAATATACTGCGTATCTGGATACTGCAGATTTAACCTTTGGTGAATATACTGCGTATCTGGATACTACAGATTTAACCTTTGGTGAATATACTGCGTATCTGGATACTGCAGATTTAACCTTTGGTGAATATACTGCGTATCTGGATACTGCAGATTTAACCTTTGGTGAATGTACTGCGTATCTGGATACTGCAGATTTAACCTTTGGTGAATATACTGTGTATCTGGATACTACAGATTTAACCTTTGGTGAATATACTGCGTATCTAGATACTACAGATTTAACCTTTGGTGAATATACTGCGTATCTGGATACTGCAGATTTAACCTTTGGTGAATGTACTGCGTATCTGGATACTGCAGATTTAACCTTTGGTGAATATACTGTGTATCTGGATACTGCAGATTTAACCTTTGGTGAATATACTGCGTATCTGGATACTGCAGATTTAACCTTTGGTGAATATACTGCGTATCTGGATACTACAGATTTAACCTTTGGTGAATATACTGCGTATCTGGATACTACAGATTTAACCTTTGGTGAATATACTGTGTATCTGGATACTGCAGATTTAACCTTTGGTGAATATACTGCGTATCTGGATACTACAGATTTAACCTTTGGTGAATATACTGCGTATCTGGATACTGCAGATTTAACCTTTGGTGAATATACTGCGTATCTGGATACTGCAGATTTAACCTTTGGTGAATATACTGCGTATCTGGATACTGCAGATTTAACCTTTGGTGAATATACTGCGTATCTGGATACTGCAGATTTAACCTTTGGTGAATATACTGCGTATCTGGATACTACAGATTTAACCTTTGGTGAATATACTGCGTATCTAGATACTACAGATTTAACCTTTGGTGAATATACTGCGTATCTGGATACTGCAGATTTAACCTTTGGTGAATGTACTGCGTATCTGGATACTGCAGATTTAACCTTTGGTGAATATACTGTGTATCTGGATACTGCAGATTTAACCTTTGGTGAATATACTGCGTATCTGGATACTACAGATTTAACCTTTGGTGAATATACTGCGTATCTGGATACTACAGATTTAACCTTTGGTGAATATACTGTGTATCTGGATACTACAGATTTAACCTTTGGTGGATATACTGCGTATCTGGATACTGCAGATTTAACCTTTGGTGAATATACTGCGTATCTGGATACTACAGATTTAACCTTTGGTGAATATACTGCGTATCTGGATACTGCAGATTTAACCTTTGGTGAATGTACTGCGTATCTGGATACTGCAGATTTAACCTTTGGTGAATATACTGCGTATCTGGATACAACAGATTTAACCTTTGGTGAATATACTGCGTATCTGGATACTGCAGATTTAACCTTTGGTGAATATACTGCGTATCTGGATACTACAGATTTAACCTTTGGTGAATGTACTGCGTATCTGGATACTGCAGATTTAACCTTTGGTGAATATACTGTGTATCTGGATACTACAGATTTAACCTTTGGTGAATATACTGCGTATCTAGATACTACAGATTTAACCTTTGGTGAATATACTGCGTATCTGGATACTGCAGATTTAACCTTTGGTGAATGTACTGCGTATCTGGATACTGCAGATTTAACCTTTGGTGAATGTACTGCGTATCTGGATACTGCAGATTTAACCTTTGGTGAATATACTGTGTATCTGGATACTACAGATTTAACCTTTGGTGAATATACTGCGTATCTGGATACTGCAGATTTAACCTTTGGTGAATATACTGTTTATCTAGATACTACAGAATTTAATTGTATCTTTAACCCAACATTTTTTTCGAAAGTTCACGATTGTTATACATAAAATAATTATTTTTCGTAAACTCGCAATGAAAAAAATAAAATCAACATTAAATCTATTTTACTTTTAAATATCGATCCATCACATAAAAATCTTGTACGAACGTGCGAAAAAGTCAATTCGTATTCGATTATAGAATTTTAATTTCTAAAGTGGACAAAATTCATCTCCAATAAATAACCCAAGTAATTTAATAAACATCACAATGAACCATGCAATTCAATATTAATTATAACTAACTAATTAGTTTATATAACTAATAAAATATAAAACACTAAATATTTCCAAAAGATATTATATAATAAAATAACCATGCGTTATTATATAAGCATAATTTATTTCAAACATGGAAGTACATCTTAAAATAAAGCAATAAACGTCATCTGATATCACACTTCTATGATTCAGTTATAAGTGCATTCATATAATCATGTATTTCCAGATAGTCTAATAAATATTTAATATCGTATAACACTAGATCATTTTTTGGTACAATAAAAATATTAGGATGAAAAAAAACAAGATTATATAACACACAAATTAATCTAAAGAGATGTTTTCACACAATGTATATTATGTAATATTAATTATATGGTAAAAGGATATTTATTTATTGAAATTCAGCTTCAATAGACCTAATTAAAATGATTATATAAGGAAAAATATTAATAAGCTGTAAATTCTCTTACAAACTTGAATTCTTGAAAACAAATCATTCTTTCATACAATTCGAATCATTAATATCGGAATCAAATAAAAGAAATATATTTAATAACCTCATGTTTAATTTATATACTTTAAATTATTATATAATGCCTTGTGAAAATTATTTCTTATGTTTTGGATTATTAAAAATTATTTGATGTATAGAAAAACATATAATAATGGTTATTATAATTTTGTATGTTTATGAAAATATCAACGAAAAATGAAAAATTTGAACGTAAGTAAAATAATAAATTTAATCAACTAAGTTAAAACTAATTTATTATCTAACTACCTATGCTATCCAGGAGGGAATATTTCTTGGGGCAATATTGCGTTAATATTGTTACAACATTGGCCCAATATTGTTACAACATTACTTACCTGTGTATTAATATGACAACACTAAACTCTTCGAAATATTGGCCATTTAAACAGAATTGATGATCTCTCTCTATGATACCAGTCCCACCCAAATATTCAAGGCGGAAATTTCTGATTGCGATCAAAGATTTGAAGGTTTCAGAAAATCGATCGATATTATTTGAAAAATTAAAATGAAAATCATTAAATTTAGTTTCAAACATTAGCTCAAATTAATATATGTTTGGAAATTATTATTTAGTAGTGTACTTGCCCGTTAAAAATAACGGGTCATCATCAATACCAATTTATTACCCGTTATTAGGTTACTTTTGATGAATTCAATTAAAATTAAATTTTCTGCAAAGTCTAATTTATTTTATAGATAAAAACAGGGGAATTTAAATATCAAGTCAATATATTCCCGTGCATATCATAGTTACATTCTTCATGTTTAATACCCATAGTGTAAAAGCGGACACCAAATAAAGAAACACACAACAGAAATTATTAGTATAGAAGATATTTCAATAAATTTCAATTAATTACAAGTTAAATTAAATTTTATTTATTCTTCAAAATAAAATTTATCCACCATGTTTAAATTAGGATGATAAAATGTTCGTAACTTTTTTTGCATCAAATAACTTCCAAAAATTCAATTCTAGGGTAAAGCCTCAATTCCCATATGCGTATAAAATACCTGATGAACATTTCAGTAAGTTATTTATTTTTATTATTTACTTTTTATTATTCATTATTATATTAAAATTCACTGTACGCATTTTAATTAAAACCACATGAAATGAAATTCGCACTTGTTTTAAATAAATGCAGAATAAATAATAAAAAATGAAAAAAACAATAATAAAAATAATGAAAAATCAAAAAAATCTTTTACATGCTAGTATATTTATATATATTATAAAAGTGTACACTAAAAGGGGTAGAATGCTCCGAAAGAAAATGGCCACTATAGTTTAAATTATAAGTTGATTGCCCTGACCTGAAGGTACATTTAACATTTACTTGATTAAATACTTAATAAGACAATTCATTTATAAATAAAAATCAATTTAAAACAATAATTATTGTGTTACAAAATATTGATTTTTTTTAAATAATTAAAATATAAAATTGATTCATTTTTTAACCATTTATTACAATTTATTTTAAAATCGATATAATATATTACCATAAAGCTGTATTTTTTGTTTTATATTTCCAATATGTAAAATTTTAAATCAAATTTTAATTTTCAAGAGTTAAATTTAGTTAAAATTTTATAATAATAATTTTTAATCAACAAATAACTAAATACCAAATAATAATAACAAATTCATTTTAAATTCTTTTATATATTTATCAAATGTTAAATCATCAATCATAAAGTTAGATAAAAAATAACAATGTTACATTCTCGTTAATTCGGTAAAAAAAATAATGATTAAAATATATGATATATAAATATCCAGGAAGAAATTAATATATTAATATATCCTTGTAAATTGTAATAAAGTTTAATATTAGATACTCTTTATTTCTCATTTAAAGTTTACTAAATTAAATACAATATAATCCCATATCTGGTAGGTTATGTACTGATAATTTACTAACACAATAATACTGAATAATCTTCTATAACACTATATTCAATTCTAAATTCAGGTCCATAAAAGTTCATCCAGTTTCCAAATAAGGAAGTGAAGCCAGGATGCGTAGGAGTCTAAATATATCCGTCAAGATTTGCATACAGCACGACATAAATACAATCTTACTTTTAAAAGCAGGTAACATTTAATGGGCGGGGTATGGTCTTTCGGGCGGAGCCCAATTAATATCCTATAAATAAGGAAACCTTAAAAAAACATCAAACTAGATTTCGAATCTACGTCACTTATGATGGTACGTACGACCATTGGTTTGTCTACTATTGCATCGTCGCGTCAAAATACGACATGCATTGGGTCATGTTTTGCTTAGAGTGGCGACTGTGACGTCATACATTGCATGGAGCAAGTGCATTGGTTATCATTCTCACTTGGAAGGAGGTGATTGTGACGTCATGAGTGAACAGGCCTGGCGATTGGTTTTTTAAATGATAAAATGGGAGGAGCTAAATGACGTCACTTTGAGGTCGTATCATATTAGGTTCTTTAAATGATAAAATGGGAGGAGCTAGATGACGTCACTTTAAGGTCATAGTACCCTCTTTTACTCTATGGGAGGAGACTCTGACGTCACGAATGGGTCATCCTAGCGCAATATTTCTACAAGGCGGTTCTCTATCTTCTTGGGAGGAGCCGAGATAGTGTGAGGAGAAAATATGTTTGTCTAGGCAGTTTTTATGTGTTTCTTTAGAGCTGTTCGATGCCCATACTTGGTGGTTTGGCTTTTTATGGCTGTAGGTAAATAAATAGAGCTTTTATGCAGTGTAATGTGGTCAAATAAAACCTTGGTGCTACACTCTTATTCGAGCTACTCATCACTTTAAACATATTCAATAATAAACAAACTACATGTAGGTAGGTACTGGTATATTTATGTAGAATTTAGAATGTATTTTAATGCGATACATAAACGTAGAAAGTAATGGTGGGGCCATAGAAGATTCAGAGGGGACCAAACATTATATTCTATGACACGCCAATAAACTTTCACTTTGGGTATAGAAATTTTATTAAATTTAAAGTTAATATTTGAAAATATTCATATTTTAATAAACTGCTTTCTGGATGCTTATTTGAAAAATGAAATAATAGGGTACGCTCTGAATTATCGGTCAGTTCCACATCTTCACTGTTCAGTCATATAAAAAAAACAATAGAAAAATTGTTAGTATTAGATAGCACTGTGTAATAATAACAATTTTCATATCGTTGTTTTTTCTTATATGCCCGAAGATGTAGTGCTGACCGATAATTCGGAACTTACCCTACCACATCAAACTTTTATATGTTGATATATTTTAAAATTATAATTCAAATATATAAATGGTGAGATAATTTTGAAATTCAAGTTCCTGAAATTCTACATAATTCAGAAATTTTATTTTTAAATAAACTCGATTATTAACTTACTAACTACGATATATCGAACACATCAAAGATTCATGTGAACTATTAAAATTAATAATTTAACAAGTTTTTACCTGAAGGTATCATGGATACCAAGTAAAATAAAAGTCAAATAATAACAATTATATATTTAGGTATCTTGGATACCAATTGAAATAAAAAATAACCTAGTTAATTTATTATTCCGTTTTTTCTTATATGACTGAAAAAGTGGAACTGACCGTTAATTCGTAAGTTACCTACATTATAGCACTAATAGTCCATTTAAAAAGATACCATCTAACACATCTATCAGCAGTGTTCCTACCATGTATTATAGACACACCCTTTCTATGTAACAAAAAACAAAACCTTTAAAGGGAAAGAACAAAACCAGCTAGAAAAATCCTTTTACACAATGAATAAACAAAAGTATCTTAAAAGATGAATATATCAAATAGGTGCCAAATGATGTAATACACAAGTAGTTAAATAATGTAAAAACTATTCATTTGATGGTACACTATTTAAAGAATGATCTATTTCTGTATAATTAATCAGGGAGGAGTCAGGTACGCAACCTCTTACACAAAGGGGAGGGGCTTAGCTCTCTGCTACGTCATAGTTAGCGTCATCGCGATTGGATGGTGTAGCCACAAAGGGGAGGAGCTTAGCTAACTACGTCATCGTTAGCGTCATTGCGATTGGCTGAAGAGTTTTGTCATTTATGACGTCACATTAGGTCAGCTGTTACATCGTACATAAATTCTGTGTAGATTGTTAAAGTCTATATATATATATTATAATTGATGTTTTATATACTTATTATCAATATTATTTTAAAACAATAATATATATGGATATCATTTAATTTAAATGTAAAACAAAGTATATGAAAGATTTCAGTTACATACTGTAAACTTGTAAACGTATAGGAACAGCTGATTGCTTACGTTACCGTTCGTATGTACGTTTTTACGGGATATAGTACGTACTGATGTACATAAATATAGTAAACGAATGTGGGTGGGAAAAATATATATGTATATATATATGTTCATCAACGTGTATGTATTTGTGTTCGTATGTCCTCAGGTTATTTTTTTCACGAATTAAGCCACAGATATTTTACCAAAATTTATATATTTACATTAGAAATAATACAAAATTATGGCTAATGTTGAGGTAATTTAAAAATACTGAAATAGTCATTTTTTAATAAGTTTAATGGATAAATGATTAATTATTTTCGGTATCAAAAACATAGTAGGGGTTTAACGTCTGCTTTGGAACCAAAGGCCATATCCCTGAAGTCAAAAGGAAATTAAATACGAGGGACTAGAAGAAGCAGTCAGTAAGGAAAGTGGCTCCATGAACAAAGTTACCTACAACCAGTCTGTGACAATGCTCATGAATGCAGAAAAGCTACTTCGTGAAACTATGTCAGTATAGGATAGAATAACATTAAATAAATACCTTGATGAATATTTTTATCTTATATATAAATTTAAATTAAATTTCAGGTAAAATATGGTGACAGTTAAGTAATATTAACATAACCTTGCGATTTAACATACTTTAACGGTAAAATAAATTAACGTTTGATACTGTAAAAGCTATCATACGAGATATACTGGTATATACTTCCTGTTCTGTATAAATTTAATATTTGATAATTTTTGATCGTTTTAACAATTTTTATCAATTTTAATTTTTTTTTTAAAATTTTAAACAATTTTTAACAATTTTTAACAATTTTTGATAATTCTTAATAATTTATAATTTTTTTCTTAATTTTGATAATTTATACAACTTAATCAAAAATAGTATATTTTTTAAATATACATCAGTAATTCGTTTTGACATTAATTTCATCAATTATCAAAAGAAAATTTCTTTCGTTAGAAAAATAAAAAAATTATCAAAATATTCTTCTTACTTCTAATGTTGAAAACATTTTTCAAACAATCCCTTATTATATAATTTATTACGCAATTTCAATTGAGAAACTGTAGATGTTATTGTATTATTTGAACAGTGTGATATTGCGTCCCTTGTTTAATAGGAGCTTACAGCTTTCATAAAAATGTATGTGAACAGTGGCTCCACTTCTGTAAATGCGGCAGAATTGTTAACTATATTAGAAATTGGAAAAAATGTTTTGGAAAAATATACGTATTAGAAATAGAAAAAATGTGTTTGAAATATTTAAGTATTTTAGTTTAAATGGAATTTAAAATCATCTGCAACTCATAACCCTTATGGTTACTAACAAATAAAATAGTCTTAATTTCACGATAAAAACTATACATCAAAATTATATATAAATTATAAAAGTTTTGTAATTATATTTTATTTTCTGAAATAGAAAATATTTAACAATATATTAGGACTCCTCTATAGTGAATGTAGAGTCCTGAGTAAGAGAACTACACCGTATAGTGAACAAATTTTCTTTAGTCTACCATGAAATGGACATAAGTTTTAGAAAACTGATGTCCATTTATGGAAGACTAAAGAAAATTTGTTCACTATAGAATATTTCACTGTACTAAAAAAATAGAAAATAGTAAAATATAAAATTATAAAATAGAAAATAATATAAAGAAAAGTAATAAAATATAAAATAATATAAAGAATAGTAATAAAATATAAAATAATATAAAGAAAAGTAATAAAATAGAAAATAATATAAAGAAAAGTAATAAAATAGAAAATAATATAAAGAAAAGTAATAAAATAGAAAATAATATAAAGAAAAGTAATAAAATAGAAAATGATATAAAGAATAGTAATAAAATAGAAAATAATATAAAGAATAGTAATAAATAGAAACTGGTAAATTAAATGACAATTTACTTACGTGACGTGTCACAAATGCTGTCTAAGTAACTGAGAGGGTTGGTGTAACTGCTTGAGTATCTTGGTTGAGGAGGTTGACTTGGTGAGTAACTGGGGTAACTTGGTTGTGGGTGGTAACTGCAAGATGAGTAACTGAGGTCCGATGAGTAACCAGGGTAACTGAATTGGGTTGTGTAGTTGCAAGCGGAGTACATACTGTCAGTTGTTTTTATCTTTCTTCATGGCCTCAACTTTGAACAGATTGCACTTCACTTTATTTTTGAAAATTATTTAAATCATAAAATTTGAGTAAATTTTTTTTGAAATTTGTCACGGAAATTTTCTATAGATTTTTGTTAAAATAATTCACTGAAATATTTTTTTAGATATATTCAGTTCAAATTTGTCACTGAATTGTTCTATCGATTTTTTTGTAAAAAAAATTCACTGAATTTTTTCGATTTTTGAAAAAAAAAAATCACTGGAAATATTTCTCCTTCTCGAATTTTTGGTGAAATTTGTCACTGACAATTTTTATGTGTAGTTATTTTTGTTAGAATTTGTCACTGAAATTCTTATATTGATTTTTTAACAGTTTTATTACAACACTTTTTTATTTTGATTTCGTTCACGTTTTCAATACACAGCTCATATTTAAATAATATTACAAATTATTTAAATACCTAACACTCAAACATTTAATGCACAACTATTAAACATTTATTAAAGTAATAGTTTTGATTTTTGTAAACATTTTTGCACTATTTTCTATTTATAACTTCCTTTTCCACCTTTTTAATTTTTTAATCGATTTGGACTCTTTTTTTTCAAATAAATATATATATCAAAATGCTACTTTTGTTATATATAGTCTAAGTACAAAATGTTCTACTCTTTTGACTAATGTTTTAATTGATTACATGGCACTTTGTTAGTATATTAATTCATTTGTACTTAGTATTAACCATATTATCATATTTAAGTGATAAGATTGTCGTGTTTTTATTTTAGATTATAAGTATCTAGCTAATTACTGAATATTTCAGTTCGAAATTATATACTAAATTATACAACCTGCGAAAAAAAAAAATTTATGATTGAAATCGATTCAATATTAAATTAATTTTTGATCTATGTATATCATTGACCAAAAAAAATCAATCAAATACTAAATTTATTTTTTAACTACATGTTCATATTTATATCCACTATTGACCAAAAAAAATTTAATTTAAAATTAACAATTTCTTTTTAGAAAAAAAATATTTGAAAAATTTATTTCAATATATGTTATTTCAAGCATCAAAGTTTTTATCACAGTATAAATATATTATTTTTATTAATAATTACCTATCTGTTTCGGAAAATAAAAATCATAAAGAAATTATATATAAGTTCATTTTTACAACTAATCAAACTCTCAAGTAACTTAATACACAGAGCCAAATTAAATATCTTTATATAATGAAATCTCAAACAAATCTCATTTTAATAATAATGCGTTTCTGCTTCCTTGTTTTTACCCATTTTATTCTATTAAATTATATAAATTTGATTAAAATTTAAAGAAAATTACGTAAGAAAATAAAAAAAATAGATAAAATTTACTTAGGAAATATCCCAGGCAAGAAGGATTTATTCCTGGGATATTAAGGGAATAACCCAGGAAAGAAGGATTTATTCCTTGAAAATTAAGGAAATATCCTAGGCAAGAAGGATTTATTCCAGGAATCAGGAATAATCGCAGGAATAAATATTTCCAGGGTTATTTCATTAATATCCCAGGCATAAATATTTCCAGGGTTATTTCATTAATATCCCAGGCATAAATCTTTCCAGGGTTATTTCATTAATATCCCAGGCATAAATCTTTCCAGGGTTATTTCATTAATATCCCAGGCATAAATCTTTCCAGGGTTATTCCATTAATATCCCAGGCATAAATCTTTCCAGGGTTATTTCATTAATATCCCAGGCATAAATCTTTCCAGGGTTATTTCATTAATATCCCAGGCATAAATCTTTCCCGCCTGGTACATGAAATTCTCGTGTATCACAACATTTTAAAGGCTTCAAAACGCACGTGAGTTATATAATCTACAGGCCAATTAGTTACGAAATTATAGAATTCAGTTACGTAAGCTCATTGCGCTTTGAATCCAATTTAAATTTAGCTTGGATAGGGTAAAGCTGCAGTTACCAAACACGAATTAATTACTTGATGGTTATTTCAGTGGGGTATTAGATAACTAGTATTAGAGAAATAGAGTAGGGTATAATAAATAATAATTATTAAACATGTTTTTTTTCTTGTGATTGAAAATGTGGAAATGCCTGATAATTCAGAATATACCTAATTTAATTTTTTTTTGTACATGAAAACATGTTTGACGGATTTGGAAAAATTATCATATATTTTGTGCATAAAAACTAACTTTTTTCGCTCATTTAATGTTATTTTTAAATTTAAATTTTATATTGGAAATTTCATTAAATAGAAAAAAGTTGAATTTGCATATTTTACTATATCTTGTAACAATTAAATTATACTTAAATTTAGATTAGCTTATTTGAGTTGAGTAACTTTAAAAATAAATTAATTATGCTACCTACCGAATAATTATATAAATATTTAAATATATTTTTGAATTAATTTATTTGATATTATTAGTTAATTTTTAATTTTTTTAATTTTTTAATTTTTATGATATTGGTTTATATAATGTTTTTAAAAACCTTATATACTATATTGTTAATTATGGTATATCATACATTCATGATGTTTATATTTTATATTTCCAGAAGTTTTAATTTTCTTTGAATTTAATTAATGATAAATAATACAGTGATATTTTAAACAAAATACTAATTTATTTTAAATTAAATTAATATACATATATTAATTTGAAAATTTGAGGCCAAAAATAAATATTAACTAATGATATTAATTAAGTCAAAGATATGTGTATTGGTAATAAATATAAAAAATTGACTTTTATTATTTTCCAGAAGTAATATTTACTAATCATGATGATTGTAGGTATTTTAAAAATAGCCTGGTTACACGAAGACAAATTTGTAAGATTTGAAAATAATAAGAAATTAGCAAACTGTGGTTTGTAAAAAAATCATTTTTGATACTCTACGTTTTTGTGAAAGGTACCTAAATTACAATTTTTTTTTTTCAAAATTTATTTATTTTCATCGGACCCGCTTCACACCCGCGTTTTTAAACATCGCGGAGAAAAACCTCTCTTAAAATGTGTACATACCTGCGTTTTTTCTAACGCTGAAAGAAACTGTTATTTTTCTTTCAGCGATAAAAAAAACGCAAGTGTGAAGCGGGACTTATGAGCGAGGTTAATTTTCGACTGGGACTGATATATGCACTTGCAACCTATCTTTGCGATGCATCTTGAACAAAATGGCCGCAATGCAGTCAGGTCATATACCTTCGAAGATTTTTAGACATTTTTATGCTTTTTAAAACGCAATTGCGTTGGAAATTGCTTATAATTTGAGATGAAACTGGGCTTGAAAATAGTTTTATTTTATTTTTAACTACAGTATTTTTAATAATTTTATAGGTGTTGAAAATTTGGATGTAGAAAATTTAAGAAAAATTAATATGGTATCAACTAAGGTCACCTTGAATATTGTACGAAAAAAAAAAAAAAACCTACATACGTATTATTTTTTAATTGGAAAATAGAATTCTAAAAATTACCATACCTATTATTGAAAATATTTCAATATAAAAAATAATGATTCCACAGATAAATAAATTCTGTTTCATATTCAATTATTTTTATGTTTAAAATGTACCCTATTTGTATTTTCCACCATCTCGAACATTTAATCAAAATAGGTATGCAACACAATATATCTATTTATTTTGATAACAAAAAACCTCGGTGAAAACAAGACCTCCATTTTAAAAGAAGTTACATCAACAGAATTAATATATTACATTTATTTCATTTTAATTTGAATTCAGGATAGTTACTATGAACGGAAATGTGTAACCGTACGATGATTTGGAATATACCCTTGTGCACACAAAACACAAACAAATAAAATTTATTAAAAAAATATTTTCAAAATACATCCTATAAATAATTCGTAAATACGCGCACTATACAAATCACCGAACACTGTATATATTACCGAACATTCTACAATCACCGAACACTATCCCAGACAAGAAGGATTTATTCCTGGGATATTCCCAGGAATAAATCCTTCTTGCCTGGGATATAATTACTATATCACCAATCACTACCTATAAATTACCGTATACTACATCACCATTCACAGAGCGCACGGTAGCGTTCCGCTACCCCGGCGTTTACCGAACGGGAGCACGTGGTCGAATGAGACCCATTCTAGTGAAAGACGCGCTACGTACACACTACACGTACACAGGGCACAGACGTACAGGGGACTGTGTGCGTGAACCACCTACGCTTCCATCACACCTACACAGGATTGCTAACTCTGTGCAATTTTATTCTTTTCTCATAGTAATATTATTATTGCTAGGTATGGAAGAATATTAAATGTGGAATTGTATTATTTGTATTTTTATATCTGAGGAATTTCTTATTTAGATTATTTAAATGGGAGTGAAATTGTAATGATATATTTTTTTCATTATTAAATTTTTTAGCATATTTCATGTACGAAAAAACATTTATACGTTTCGACTATCTAATTCTAATATCACATATTAATTTATGTGAATTTATGACTGATAAGATTTATATAGTAAATAAATAATGTTTTATTAATGGTATAATTAACTAAAATTAGTAACTCTTCATTTCAAGATATATTGGTGAATTAAAAGCTGTTATATAAAATTGAACAATAGTTAAAATAGTGATAAAAAATTATTTGAGTAGTATGATAAATTTTGTTTTACAATAATTCATGTGTTCCTCGCAACATAGTGAGTAACGTTATTTAGCATTGTAATTAATAGTCTATTTTTTTTATTAGTTACCATTCCATATAATTTTGTATCATATCTAACTTAATCTAAGTTTTAATTAATTACACTGTTATTGAAATTTTCTTTTATAAGAATTTAAAAATGCATATTTAAAAAGTTTAGAAAAGTCACTTTTCATTTTTTCAAATACACTTTTTCAAACCTAAGTTTCAAATAGAGAACCTAGCTCTCCCTCTTCATTTTTTATTTTCAAATCTGTCACAATAAACTAAAATGCGGACGAATTCTATTTTAGTCTCGGCCAAAGACGACAAGGAGAAAAACATCCAATAATATGCAGAGTGGTATTTTCATTTAAAATACTTACTAGGGTTAGTTCCGAGTTAGCGGACTGTACCGCCTTTTCGTTCACGTACGTAAAAATCTATATATTAGTACGATAGCGTGTGTGCTAGTGTATATCACTTACTACATAGTAATGAGTGGTTTGTAAGTGAGGGTGGGTGAAGTGTATGTGGGGGGAGTGAAGGAGAGGGAAATGAAGGTGGGAGAAGTGTATGTGGGGGGAGTGAAGGAGAGGGAAATGTAGGTGGGGGAAGTGTAGGTGGGGGAAATGTAGGTGAGGATGTGAAGGTGTAGGAAGTGTAAGTGGGGAAAGTGTAGGTGGGGGAAGTGTAGGTGTAGGAAGTGTAGGTGGGGGGAAGTGTAGGTGGGGAAAGTGTAGGTGGGGGAAGTGTAGGTGTAGGAAGTGTAGGTGGGGGGAAGTGTAGGTGGGGAAAGTGTAGGTGGGGGAAGTGTATGTGAAGGAAGTGAAGGTCGGGGAAGTGTAAGTGAGAGAAGTGTCTGTGGAGGAAGTGTAGGTGGTGAAGTTTTGGTTGGCGAAGTCTAGGTGGGGGAAGAGAAGCGTCCGATAACTCGGAAATTACCCTAGTTTGTATTTTTATGTACTATACCAAAAAATACTGGTTGATTTGTTCTTTTTTCTTATATGATCGAAAATAGAAACAGAAAAAATGTCAGTAATTCAGAAAACAGAAATGCGGATAACAGAAAAATATTATTTAAGAAATCTGGATAATTTGAATAAAAATTACCGTCCATATTTTTGAATAAAAATTACCGTCCATATTTTTGAATAAAAATTATCGTCCATATTTTTGAATAAAGATATTTTTTAATTTGAATTAAAATTATGGCAATAGAAATCTTGATTGCCAAAATTTGGTTAACAGGAAAATAAAAAATCTGGATAAAAAAAATCCAATTTTTTCTAAACTGAATAACAAAAAAAAAATTTAAATCCAGAAAATTTGAAAATAACAAAAAAAATTATAATTTTTTCTTTTTTTATGGGTAACTCACTATAGCTCATCTACATTACTGTAGGGTTGTGACAATATGCTTTTAAAACCATAGATCCCGACAATATTATAAGCGTAGTAAATTAAAGAGTATTGAATCATTCTACTCCAGCGGTATATAGTATTCGATACCTTTTCATTTTAAGATCTATGATTTTAAAAGCATTTCGTCACAACCCTACACAGTATATCAAATTCTAGCTGTTCAATTCGATTATTCAAATAGAAGGTTAATTTCCTTGTCCTAAAGCTTTATACTTTCAATTACCATATGTAAATTAAATACCGGATTTAAATTTAAATATTTGATGAAATATCTAATAGTAAACAATTGAATTTGAAAGTTTATCCGGTATTTAATTAATTCGCTTCTGGTTTTGAAAATTTACACTAGAATACTCTTATCTCTATTTATTCAGTTTTTTTATATATTCCAAAAAGAATATATCTTTAAAATAGTGCTTAAATAATATAAGAATCTATTGACTAATTGGTATCGAAAAATACCATATTTCAAAGACTTCAATATTTCAATTTTTACATCGAGTATTTTTTAGTGTAAAAATGTAAATATTTATAGTGAATATATTTCGGAAATATATCTTATATAGTTCTTCACTAATTTTTTATATTCCACATATACCTGTATCCCATAATAATTATCTCACAACTTATATCCAAGGTACCGTATCCCATACCTGTATCCAAGATTTTTTTTTAAAGTATTTGTAAATTGATGTTTTTCTTCCGAAATTTTGTTTGTTCAATTTTTAGGTAATAAGTTTTTTCTTTCAATTTAATTATTTTATTCATATCTTTTTAATTTTAAATAAATATATAGGATGCCCGAACTATAATAGTATTTTTCTCTCACGAATAAAATTGTTCCATTGAGGTACCGTATCCAATTACCTGTATCCCAGGTACCGTAGCCCTAGTTTTCTCGTTTTAGGTGTTGCCACCCTATCGGTATATCCTTCTTAAATTTGACCTCTAACGTAGCTTCGGGAGTGACGTCACAAACGTACGAACAGACGTACCTAAAGCCACTCGATGGGTGGCTTTGCGAAAATTATTGATAATATTTGCAAAAATCATTTTGCATAGAATTTTAGATAAAATGTGATACGGATTTAGAAAAAAATGATTGAAAATTAATATTTTTCAAAGCTGTACCTATTTTAATTAAAATTTTAAAAATGCTTAGATTTAATATAAACATTTTTATTTTATGACAATATAGGTTAATCAAATAAATAAATAAGTAAATCTACAGTTCCATAGTCAAGGTCATTTATAACCCTAGATTTATTGGTTGGTCAATGTCATTTCTAAGCGACGGCGAGGGCATGCACTCTACGAGTGATGTTATTTAGCAGTGCATAATCAATTATAACTCTTATTATAATTGAATAAACTTTTACTATCTTTTCCAAAACTCATTTTTTATTAAAACAACCAGCGCATAAAATAGAATCATTCCTATTTCACGCTATAATCCACACTATATTAATTCCCCTATAAAATTGTACAAATCTCATTATGGCTTGTGTCGGAGGCTGTCAAACTCTCCAGCTGACTATGGAACTGTAGCTGCCAGACGTACGGTCCACCCCCGCGATATGACGTACGGGTTTCAATCAGGAGCAAGGATATACTGTTACCTACTTACTATTTTAAACCCTCAATCGTAATCCTAATGTGGGCTGAATTGATCTTCCTATTTATAGATAAAGTACAAAGAATAAATAAAAAGTACCAAGAGAAGGTAAATTGTACTATTTTAAGGTACATTACGTAAGACTTGGTCGTTAGTCAATGTAATGGTCAAAGTTTTGATGTCGAAAATGTACCAGGTTGCACAACTCGTACCTAAATTAACCTAATTACGTAACTGTTTGAAATACTGTAAAGAGTACCACAATATTAGGTAGATATAACATGGAGTAAAATAAATAGAATAAATGAAGAAACTGGGAAAAATAAGTCTTCAATCTATAAACAATAAGACTAGATAACTGAAAACAGTGAGTAATGAAAATATATACGTAAAATATGAGTAATGAGTTTTTCCTGTATTTATACTTTTTCATTACATTCAAAGATTGAGCAATGTAATGCTTTAGGCGGCATTTACTTGCCATCTTGTTATTCGCATAACTAAAAAATTATTCAACCGAATTGCCTGAAATCTGTTGCAACGATTGGACATTATCCAGAATCCATTTGATTAGATTTTGGGAGCAAACAGGTCAAAGGTCAAGGTCATTTATAACCCTAGGTTTATTGGATGGTCAATGTCATTTATAAGCGACGGCGAGGGCATGCACTCTACGAGTGATGTTATTTAGTTGTGCATAACTGGGTGATTCAGAGTAGATGATAAGGCCTGTAGACACTGTAGATGATGAGGCCTGTAGACACTGTAGATGATGAGGCCTGTAGACTCTGTAGATGATGAGGCCTGTAGACACTGTAGATGATGAGGCCTGTAGACACTGTAGATGATGAGGCCTGTAGACACTGTAGATGATGAGGCCTGTAGACACTGTAGATGATGAGGCCTGTAGACACTGTAGATGATGAGGATTGTAGACACTGTAGATGATGAGGATTGTAGACACTGTAGATGATGAGGCCTGTAGACACTGTAGATGATGAGGCCTGTAGACACTGTAGATGATGAGGCCTGTAGAGGCCTGTAGACACTGTAGATGATGAGGCCTGTAGACACTGTAGATGATGAGGCCTGTAAACACTGTAGATGATAAGGCCTGTAGACACTGTAGATGATGAGGATTGTAGACACTGTAGATGATGAGGCCTGTAAACACTGTAGATGATGAGGCCTGTAAACACTGTAGATGATGAGGCCTGTAGACACTGTAGATGATGAGGCCTGTAGACACTGTAGATGATGAGGCCTGTAAACACTGTAGATGATGAGGCCTGTAAACACTGTAGATCATGAGGCCTGTAGACACTGTAGATGATGAGGCCTGTAGACACTGTAGAAGATGAGGCCTGTAGACACTGTAGATGATGAGGCCTGTAGACATGGTAGATGATGAGGCCTGTAGACACTGTAGATGATGAGGCCTGTAAACACTGTAGATGATGAGGCCTGTAGACTCTGTAGATGATAAGGCCTGTAGACACTGTACATGATGAGGCCTGTAGACACTGTAGATGATGAGGCCTGTAAACACTGTAGATCATGAGGCCTGTAGACACTGTAGATGATGAGTCCTGTAGACACTGCAGATGATGAGGCCTGTAAACACTGTAGAAGATGAGGCCTGTAGACACTGTAGATGATGAGGCCTGTAGACACTGTAGATGATGAGGCCTGTAGACACTGTAGATGATGAGGCCTGTAAACACTGTAGATGATGAGGCCTATAGACTCTGTAGATGATAAGGCCTGTAGACACTGTACATGATGAGGCCTGTAGACACTGTAGATGATGAGGCCTGTAGACACTGTAGATGATGAGGCCTGTAGACACTGTAGATGATGAGGCCTGTAGACACTGTAGATGATGAGGCCTGTAGACACTGTAGATGATGAGGCCTGTAAACACTGTAGATGATGAGGCCTATAGACTCTGTAGATGATAAGGCCTGTAGACACTGTACATGATGAGGCCTGTAGACACTGTAGATGATGAGGCCTGTAGACACTGTAGATGATGAGGCCTGTAGACACTGTAGATGATGAGGCCTGTAGACACTGTAGATGATGAGGCCTGTAGACACTGTAGATGATGAGGCCTGTAGACACTGTAGATGATGAGGCCTGTAGACACTGTAGATGATGAGGCCTGTAGACACTGTAGATGATGAGGCCTGTAGACACTGTAGATGATGAGGCCTGTAGACACTGTAGATGATGAGGCCTATACTTCAGTTTTACATCTTCACGCTCTCTCTTCACTCAGTTCATTCATAAGAAGTAGGTGCGTTATGTTCACTACATACGATATCTTTTAAAGCAGATAGAGTATAAGTAACTAGTATAGTCATCCTCTCTGTTCAATGACTACAATACGAATACGGGGAGTGTCTTATCGTGGACTGCTTTAGTATTACCCTGAGTGAAACTTATTGTGGTCCTTTGAAGTATATATTATATAGGGTAAGTTTCGAATTATCGGTCAGGTTCACATCTTCGGTCATATAAGAAAAATAATATAACCATAACCATAAATAATATAACCATAAATAACCATAACCATAAATAATATAACCATAACCATAATTATATTGTTTTTTCTTAAGTATCCGAAAATAAAGAACTGACCGATAATTGAGAAGTTACCCTAAGTTACGAAGCTAAAGGCTTATTTAGTGACTGTAAGTATTGGGTTCTATCTCATTGAGAAAAATGTATTTTCCTACTTTTGAACTGCCAAGTAAAAGTATAAACCTCAATGAAAAACTTTCTCCTTCGTGGAAATAGTCACAATACGATATTCCATTTATTAGGGACTTGAACCCTGAACCTAAATATGGCTAATGCAGTAAAAAATGAATTTTCAGATTCATTAAAGTATATTTATAGTAGTAATAAAAACTTGATAGGTTTAATTAGTTATTATACATAGTATTTATATGTATTGTACACATTCATTGAGTACAACCAGTTCCATTAATACCATTTACGTAATCTACCTCTTCTTCCCGTCCGTACATTCTTTCTGTCTTTCTTTTTCGAAAGAGAGAAGAAGAAGAGAGCGCTGGCGATGACGTCAATGAAGTACCGTGCCCTGATTGGCTGTAGTGCTGTGACGTCACGACTGCGTGGGTTCATTCACAATGACAATCAATAGCCCCCCCCCTCTTAAACCCCCCTATAGTATTCTCCTTTCTCTGTATTTTCAAATATTAACATTTGTCGGCCATTAGAAAAAATCTTAAAATTTTGACTCGGTATTTCAATTGGAGATAGAAATTAAATGATATTATTATAATGTACTTCTTTTCTTATAGATCGAAAATGTGGAACCGTTCGATAACTCAGAAATAGTTGCTATTATTTAAGTTATGGTGGGCCATAGAAGATTAGGTGGCTTCCCTGCTTAATCTTACATGACCCCACCATAGTTTTTATATACCTTATATTTTTATTTTATCTAACACAAAAGTATTTAGATATAAAAGTATTAGTATTTAATCGTGAAAAACAACTTATCATGTAGCTACAACTTTTTTAAACTAGTGTACTTGCCCGTTAAGAATAACGTGTTTACTATCCACATTTCTGGTCCCTCAGATTTAACTAAAGTTAGTAATTGAATAATGACGATAATATTATAGCATAGAGTATATAGATTAAATGACATAGGATGAAAAAAGTAATATTTAATTACCTGGTAACATTTTTATTATAATGTAGGAATATTACTTAAAGCGTGACAGACAGACAGACAAATATAGATAAGGAAATTATATATTAAATTGTGTGTAGATTTTTAACTATTTTCAAATTATTAAGGGAATGAAAAAATATTTATAATTTATTATATAATATACTCAATTATAATAATAACTATTATATGATTGATAGTTACATATATTGTTTAACTTGTAATATAAAATTAGTTGTAAATACCGTAGAGTTATCAAGCAATATTCCTATTTTCTATGAGTGCTAGTTTTCTTTGTGAGTTTTTGATGGTGTACTATTATAATTGTAATATAACCAGTATTCAATATATATATAAGTATGTGATAATTCATTTATTAAAACAGTCACGGAGAGCTAAATGTTTTAAAGAAATTACTTATAATTCTTTTATCAGAATAACATGTTTTTATTACGATCATTATGAATCATTATTGTACAAATTTCTTGTAATTAATGACTGAAGTTTAAATAATTTATAGTTATATTTTAATGAAATTATATGAGTGAACTGAAATTATTTTATGTATATAAAAAATAATTTTTTTATGACAAATTGAAGCGTAAATTTGGAAGTAACAATAACGTCATATATGAATAATTTAAATGTTCTAATATTAATTTTATTGATAATTTTTTGTAAAATAAATAAATTCTTATTTATATAGGAATAGTACACTTCACACATATATGTTTTTGTCTACTAATTTATACACTATATAGGCTGTTATTCTTTCATAATTTTTTCCTGATTTTCCAGATATTTTCATTTTCCATTATCAATTTTTGTTATTTATGGAGCGTTGTTTCGTAAAACAATTATATTTTTATACCAAAGATTATATCAAATTTTCTTTTTGTGAAATTAATTAATCATATAATTAATTATTGTATAATATATTATCATTCGAATAATGATTGATTAATTAATTTATTTACTATATAAATTTCAAAATTTTGAATGATTAATAATTTTCAAAATTTATAAAGACTGAAAATTTGAAAATTTATTATGATTAAAAATTTGAAAATTATAATATTTCAAATTTTCAAAATTATTTATTTTTCTTTTCTTTTTTAAATTTCTTACATTCTAGTCTTTCAATTTAAAATTCTATACCCCAGGTATCTATGCGGAATGTTAATATAGGAACTCACACGGAGATCACGCCGCTGTACCACAGAAAGTGCTGAGTCATGCCGTGTCTAGGCCCGTTTGTTGGTACTAACCGCGCTACCTTTCTAGAGAAACAAAAAGTCGCTAGGGTAAATTCTATTGAACAGAATTCATGAATATGCCAGACTAAATCAGAAAAGGTTTCTGGCTAAACTTCACTCCGTAACCTTGAATAGCATGAACTGCTAAACTAAAGTATTTAGTTTCCAGTACCCGTACTTGGTAAAACGCCATATAAATTAGCCGTACTCTTAAATTTTAGTCCAGCGATTCTCCCTTTTACTCACTGAAGTTCAAAGACTCTGATAATATTTTATTTCATTGGAAATAATGTCATTAAATGACCCGGACGCTCTAATCGTAAGAATTTCCCATATCCTGACTCTTTCTACCTAAACAGTCTATATTTTCTGACTGGCGCTAAAATATAGTGTAATTGCTAAACTTCACTCGGTTACATTAAATTGAGTAATTAACTAAGCTAATATATTTTGTGAGATGAACTCATATTTTATGGAGATTTTGTAAAGACAGGCTGAATACATTTTTCAAACTTTTACAGAAATGGGTGGGTAAACAAAAAATAGGATTTCTTCATATATTGTGTAATATGATAATTCACAGAAACAAAAACAAATATTACAAAGAATTGAAAAAAGGCAAACCGCCACTCACATAGATAACGCATACCTAATATATATAAATTACAATCAAAAAATTATATAGAAATATATTTATATTAGCAATTTTGATAAAGACTTCTTTATTTCCTTTAAAGGAAAATTAGAGAGCAACTCTGATGACAATAGATGTTTGATAGGTTTGATAGTGATGTTACCTTTACATGTTATGAAAAGCTCTTTGGAGCCGTTGACACTTTCCATTGCAAATTTGAGAGATTCAGTCAATTCCTTTCTATTCATCGTTTGCTTAATTTTCTTATTTCTAAGATTAAGTAGAGTTTCATCATTTTCATGAGGAGGACTGCCATCCCTATTCCTCTTGTTTGGTGTTGAGGTTCTCAACTTTTCTTGGGATAAAGAAATTTCTGTTGATTGATCGTGAACGGTAGAAGATGAGGCTTCATTAGCTAAAGATTCGAAATCTGAGAATATATCAGAGAGTGTGATATCAGAAGATTCAGCGATACAGGGCCTGTTCATAGCACTAGTTTGGTGATTTATACCTGCAGAAGTTGATGGCTGAGATTCTTTATAGTTTTGTGATGACCGGTCACACAACACTCTCAAACTTGCCTCGCAAGTTTCTTCGTAGTTATAGTGTTTCAGTTGCACCTCTCTGGTATGGCCCATAGAAGAAGCCAAATCCCGCAATCCTGCTTCTGTAGTTAACTTTTTCATCGAATCTGTCACTGTAGAGCTTCTGATTGATCTGGAGCTTATGCTCTTTCCAGACTGGGTCTTGAATCTTCTTAAAATATTAAAAAGACTCACATAAGAGAGCTCAGGCTTAGATCTAGAAGAAGTTATCTCATGTGTAAAAACATAAGGAGTGCTGACATCATTCAGTAACGATTCCCTAATGTGCGCGATGTAATATTTGAGAATTTTGAATTCCTTTTCAGTGTAGGCAATTGTTGCTGGTACTCCTTTCTTTGTGTTCTTGTGTTCGTGAACACTTATCATATGATAATTTGTTTCATCAACTTTCTTTATCTCTGCTTTATCAACTTCGTCCAATTTTAAGCATATAATTTCTTTGGACCGACGTGATAATCTAATGGTGGCAACTGCAATCAGACAGTCTCTTACCCTCATTTTTTCTTCAAGTGTGACAATTTGAATTTCAAGAGTGATGACTCGCCTGTAGATTTCAGATAGATCCTCTGTAAGTTTTCCAAGAAGATCGTCCATCTCTTCTCTCTTCACGAGTTTTCCTTTAGCTTTTTCTTTCGTTATTATGAGGTCAGCTCCCTTACTTTTAGATAGGACGTTGCTGAAAGTGGTAATTTCCTGTTGAGTTTGTTTTAAACGGAAATTACGAGAAACCATCTCATCACAAGACATCTTCTCATGGGATTCAGGACTGTCCACATCAAGAAATATGAACTTTATGAAAACATTGAAGGTACTTAGATACTTCAATTTGCTGGTGGCGGTAATATTCGATACACCTTTGAAGTTTGTGAGAATTTCTCTTATTTTCCTTGCATCGAATAAATCTTTACTCTCCAGTTTTGATCCAGTTTTCTCCTCGTAGCTTAGAAGAATATCGAATGTTGTATTACAAAGTCTACGGGGATTCGCATACTGACGGTCTTCAAGGTGTTTCAAAAATGAATTCTTCCAAGAAATCATCTTCTCAGAATACGGTCTGGTGTCTTTGTAACGGACAGTTTTGTATTTGACGTCTGCAGCTCTCCATTGGTGATCGAAAATTTCTCTTTCGAGATCATTTTTTGCAGCATTCTTCTTCACAAAAGCTTGTTCGCGTTCCTCACGGAGTATTCTCAAGCTTTCAACAGTGGTTTGCTGCTCAGCCACGACATCGCCTTTCTCTTTCTTCGCAGTTTCCAGTTCTTCGCCTTCTAAGAGAATCATTCTACCATTACACTTCTTTAAATAACATTTGGGAACAACTTCCGAATCTTTAATGTAAGAGTTATAAGCAGATATATTTCTATCTTTTTCAATCTTATGCGTTACTTTTAAGTGGGTGGTCATATTCGATTGCAGTGTTTTGCAAAGAACACACAGCTTCCAGTTGTGACGTCGTGAAACAAGGTTAGTTTTACCATCTCCTTTATTCTTGTGTTCAACCTTGTCAGACAAATCCGATTTATCAACAGTTATATCAGAATTAGATGTTATAGCGATGGACATCTTTACTATGTAGTCAACATCCCTTTGAGTGATGCCAGGATGCATAGTTTTCATGTGTCTTCGCAACCTATAAGTTTGTACTCCACATGATTTAATCAAACATGTGACTCTCTTAGTTCCATCTTTCTGACGCATTATAGAATCATTTGCGTTGTTTGGGAGTACAGATCTTTCTTCATCAGGTTCTCCCAAAACCATATCCATCTTCTTACAGTCCATCATATTAGCCATGAAAAATTCCTTTGCTAATGAAATTTTGGTTTTAAAAACCAATTCAGCTGCTTTCACATCGGCAGCAAACTCTTGTACTAGTTTATTGTAACTAATTCTAGTCGGGAGTGAATATCGGTAAGTTGAAGAATCGAAGTCCATGACGAGAAGATCTTCTAGAAGGCGCACATCAACATTTTCTTCCTCTAATCGACGGTGTACCTCTTTGATCTGTTCAAAAAGATTGAAAAAATTATGTTTCACTACTGAGAATGAATAAATGAATGAATGAATCCTATTTGAATGAGAGATTGCACTATAATTTCATAAAATATCAAATCTATATATAATTCAATGAAAGTTTGTATGTTTAGGTGTTGTGGTAATTAATTACCTGCAAAATATCCTTCATATCTTCTCTTTGGATATTTTTTGGAGTGATCTCTCTCGCGACTGCGAGTAAATTCTCATCCTGGTCACCATTTGACGATTCTTTAACGAGAAGGGTCTCTTTTGAAGAATTCGGAACAAGTGAATTTTGTGATAAGTCTGCAATGGACAGGGTTTGAGGGTCAATTTGAACCACGTCACATTCAGGAATCGAAAGTACCCCAACCCTTTCACAAGTCTTAACCGCATCTCTCTCTTTAGAATCATTCACTTCGCTTTCTTGTCCAAGTTTACCACTGTCTTTGTGTGGACAATCGACTGGTTTCTTGTGGTGCACTGGAATCGGTTCTGTTATAACTTCGATAGATTGCGATGGTAAAGTCTCGTCAATAGCCACTCGTTCCATAGTATTTTGATTGCCATGATTATGGTCAGTGGTGGTGCTTGGTCCTGCTTCACCAACTGGAATGACTGGAATCGAACCTATAAAGATTTTAAATACAAATAAAATAAACCATAGTAAATAATAATTAAAATATATGATGTCTTCGGAATATTCAAACTTACCAGTTAAATGAGTTGAAAGATTCATTAAATTAGGCAGATTTATCTCAAGAAACTTGCGCAAATCAAAGTCTTCGGACGAATCAGTTGGTCTGCGATGGCAAAGTCTCGTTAAGACACTCGCTCCACAATATTTTTGTTGCTAGGATTCTGAAATTGAAGAACTGAATCAATAATAAATTTATGTGAAAAACTAAATATTTTTACGTCATCAGTATATACTAGATTAGTACTACTTTAGCGAGAATATTTAATGTTAGACGACGAATAATATTAGTACCTACCTGCATTTTATTAAACAATACAAATCTAAATAACCCTAATGTCGGACATCATGGTTGCAGTAACTGTATAATTACCGAACACTCCTAGTACTCGAAAAGTGGGCATATACATTATACATATAATATGAACAAAGCAGACCTTTATAGATTCTAATTAATTTTATGTCGACACACACTATACTGTAAATTTTATTTAATATCAGACTTCTGGAATGATAGACTAGATCAAGCTTATAATTAAACTGAGAAAATATTTTGATCTTTCCTATTTGACGACCCCCACCAAATTTAATTTAAATTAATTTTTTCTTATGTACTTTTGTCTATAGAACCCGAAAATCATAAGGGTTTGGAGTTATTTATTTCCTATGTATTACTAAAGGATTGAGAACTTTAAAAAAACTAGTTTTAACGCTTTTTGGCCCATTTTGGACAAAGATATCCGTAATGTAGTTTGTTGTATCCGCTAGTTTGTTGTACTGCACACTCCATGATTGATTAAAAACCTGGCAGGGGGGTATGGGGGGCGGCACGCCCCCCATTATATATGTATCAGTAATGAAGTGAAGTAATAAATGGAAAATATCATGGGAACTGGAAATATTCGATATAGGTATTTAGGGGGGAATGCCGCCCCAAAGCCCCCTGCCAGGTCATTGATCAATCATGAGGTGTGCAGTACAACCAACTAGCGGATAAAACAAACTACATTACCGTTTCTTGTTTCAATGAAAACACGAGTTTTTTTCAAAACTCTCAATCCTTAAGTAATACATAGGAAATAAATAACTTTAAACCCTCATATCTCAAAAAGTGTTAGTTTTTACAAAATACGGTTATGATTTTCGGATTTTATGGACAAAATGCATATAAAAATTAATTTTAAATAAATTTGGTTGGGGTCGTTAAATGGGAAATATCCAATAGTTTCTTCCTACCGTCTTTATAATGATAATAATACGACACTAATTATTGTCTATTGTAAGGTCTATACTAACCCAGAATTCATTATATAGAATAGTAATTTTATATATCAAACAAAAGGACATATCGTAGACGTAAAATGTAATTCAATAACAAGGAGCTGAAATAAGCAGTGCATAAGAAAATTGGCTCCATGAACAAAGTCTTCTAACAATGCTTATGAATGCAAAAAAGGTAATTTATTATTATTAATGCAATCATATAAATCACATAATTTAGGAATGAGAAAAAAAGCACACAAGCACCGGCGACTGCACTCATAGATGGAAAAGAATAATGAAGGCTTATTTTTTATGTTCAATAAGAAGATAAATTATAAATATATTAAAAATAAGATAGTAGAGGGGTTTAAAGTCTGCTGTGGAATCAAAGGCCATATCGCTGACGCTGAAATTAAGTACAAGATACCTCAAGAAGCAGTCAAAAAGGAAAGTGACTCCATAAACCAAGTCGATGACCATTAGTCAGTAGTGACAATGCTCATGGATGCAGAAAAGCTACTCTATGAATGCAGTCACTTACCAAGGAATGTGACAAAACGGGACACAAGCACCGGTGGCTGCACTAACGGATGGAAGAGGAAAATGAAGAGGTGATAGTAAATGAAGCCTACGAGCCTACCTAACACATAAATCCAAGACCTCGTAGTTGAAGAACATAATCCTAGCGCTACCCTAGCGTAAATATGAAAAAAGACAATCCATAATCCAAATTAAAATAGTTCGGGGCTTAAAAGAACGCTAGGTTAGTCATATGATCGAATATAAATTTGCAAAACATTTATTACTCTTAAGAAGCAAGGTTCAACAAAAACGGTTGAATAGGATTGGGAATCTAATACCTATATAAATTGAACAACTACTTGCACCCTCTCTAGGGTCACGCAGGTAAATTGCGGCCCTTTAATTTTTAATTGCGGCCCTCTAAGAGAGTCTCTAAAATATTCTGAATCGAAATTACATTTAAATCTTGCAAAACTATCAAAAGAAGCTCGGTGCATTCTATAACTCATTAATTTAAGTTTTGACGTGTGTTTTGAAGCTATGATATTTCAGTTGTTAGAGGCCACAGTTAGTGAGTGGGCCGTAATTTACCTGCGTGACCCTATATACCTTGGTCTTCATACATTATTTATAACAATGTATGAATAACTAATAACAGACCAAAAGTAATCACCACAAATAACTAATGTCTACTACATTTTAAATTATACATATACTTGTAAGGTACTCACATACGATAGAAGATGCACGATGAAGCATCTTAACTACAAGACAATCTTTAGTTCACTGCATAGCTTTATTGTACGAATTTACTTCATAATGAAATATAGTGGTTATTGGCAACTCAGCTAGCCACACTCTTTAGCCATTGAAATTACTGAAAGTAAAACGGCCAATTTGTGAATATCTCATTTTCTTTTTATGGAGACATTTATATGAAGATCTGTCTGGATCAAACGATTTGCTATTAAAAATGCTACAGAGTTGTGCCCCTTAGAGCGACAAATAAAAAACATCAAAAAAGATATAGAAGGTTTTCGTTTTTCCGGCTATATTAGTATTACAGCGAACCCAACCCCAAGCCCAGCCACACTTTAACCTGGAAGAGGTGTTATTTTGGGCATTAGTGTTGCCATCGTAATTGACATGGTGTTGCCACTTATATTTTGTTTATACTTTCCCTATGAACCATACAATATACTTTATATTATTAGATAACTTAGATTATGAAATTAGTGTATATATCATATTTCCAAATACTCAGTTTGATCGATTTAAGTAGCTCTTGAGTGTATTATAGTTGATCCATTTATAATAGTTTAAATAAATGGAATTCTTGGAAGCGATTAGTATTGCAAGTATTTAAATTAATGAATCCTTATTGAATAGCTAAATACAATCAGAATTATGATAATTAAATACTATTTTTGTATTCATAAATTTGACCATTTAAATTGTAATAGTGAGTTTTTCTGTTAGAACTGTTTTCTGTACCGTTTCTTGAATTTCCTAAAGTAATAAGCATTTCATCATTCGAAAATAGTATATCATTAATATGCAAATATATTTTCCAGTTGCGAAGAAGAAAAGTAGTATTTGTGGCAATGGAATAATGATAATAGCTCTCGAGTGATTAAGAAATTGTTCAAATTAGAATAATAATTGATATAGGAATTAGATATGAAATAATTTACAATTCTATGATTTGTATACTTAATGACTAGTTATCTGAATAATACATTTTTCGAAAAAGTAATTTTGAAACCATATTTTGTTACTTGGGAATTAACTACAACTAATCATTCAGCATTCATTAAAAAATATTTCTCATTATTGAATTCTGGTGTATTTGCAAATCTGCCTTCACTTGTTTAAAAAACTGACGAGAATATTTCGAATTAGTGAAGTGTCAGTGTATGAACCATAAATAATGGCAACAACATCAGTAGTGCAGCGCTCAAGATGGGTTCTCACCCTTCATAATTACGATGTGACTACCGATTATAAGCAATATCTCATGAATCCTACATTTAAAATTCGTAGAGCTGTAATCGGAAAGGAGGTCAGTGAGAATAATGTTCATCACATTCAAGGGTATATCGAGTATGAAAGAAGTTATCGTCTTAGTCATTGTAGAAAAGTGCTTTGTGCAGCTCACTGGGAAGCTGCTTCAGGTTCATCTTTGGTCAATTATAGATATTGTACTAAGGGTGGAACTTTTTTCACGATTGGAGACTTCGCAAAAGAAGAAGCTGGAAGCTGTTCTGGTAAGTTACGGTTTTATTAATAATATTTCTTGTATAATTTTCCTTCGCTTAATTTGGTTATTCATTCGATTTAGTCTACTCTTTCCTCATCACTTTAGCTTCGTCATTTATCTGATTTAGTCTACTCTTTCCTCATCACTTTAGCTTTGTCATTTATTTGATTTAGTCTACTCTTTCCTCATCACTTTAGCTTAGTCATTCATTCGATTTAGTCTACTCTTTCCTCATCACTTTAGCTTCGTCATTTATCTGATTTAGTCTACTCTTTCCTCATCACTTTAGCTTTGTCATTTATTTGATTTAATCTACTCTTTCCTCATCACTTTAGCTTCGTCATTTATCTGATTTAGTCTACTCTTTCCTCATCACTTTAGCTTCGTCATTTATCTGATTTAGTCTACTCTTTCCTCATCACTTTAGCTTTGTCATTTATTTGATTTAGTCTACTCTTTCCTCATCACTTTAGCTTTGTCATTTATTTGATTTAGTCTACTCTTTCCTCATCACTTTAGCTTCGTCATTTATCTGATTTAGTCTACTCTTTCCTCATCACTTTAGCTTCGTCATTTATCTGATTTAGTCTACTCTTTCCTCATCACTTTAGCTTCGTCATTTATTTGATTTAGTCTACTCTTTCCTCATCACTTTAGCTTTGTCATTTATTTGATTTAGTCTACTCTTTCCTCATCACTTTAGCTTTGTCATTTATTTGATTTAGTCTACTCTTTCCTCATCACTTTAGCTTTATTAATTATTTAGTGAATCTTTTGCGACTGTCATTCTAAGTCATATTTGTTTCATTGTCTATAAGATTCCGTACATTCTTCTGTTGGACAATGAGTAATGTGTAATTTTTCCCTATAACAATAATTCATTTTAAAAATGTTTGCAGATGGAATACGAAACATGACAGTGCCGTTGCTGCTTCGGGGACTCTTGCATCCAAAAACTGCTGCGCAAGTCAAAGTAAGCAAAGATTACTTTGAGCGCCACAGTTGTTTTGACAAAGTGACTGTCATGATTAAGAATATGGAGAAAAATAGTTCTCTTTTTGAGAATTGGAAGGGGAAAAAACTGTACCTATGGCAATATCAGTGTTTGACAATGATAATGAAGCAATCTGATAGGAAGATCATGTGGGTCACTGATTTGGAAGGTAATAAGGGCAAAAGCTATCTTGCCCAATATTTGTCAACTCTCTACGGCTTCACCATAATCGAAGGTTCAATGTCTAGTCGTGATGCTGCATTCTTTGTAGGAGATGAATCTCGTGGATTTTGTATAGATGTATCGCGCTCTTCGATCAGTAATTTTGATTATTCTACTCTGGAGAGCTTGAAGAATGGTAAGTGTATTTTGAGGTAGTTAATTTTAAATAATTAAAATTACTTTTCCTCTTTCATTCATGAAATGGTACTTTTCTCTCTTAGGATTTTTGATGTCAGGAAAGTATGCTGGCAGAGTGAAGAGATTTCCCATCATGCCTGTCATAGTTTTCTCCAATGCTTATCCTAATTATGCAGCGCTCTCGTCGGACAGGTGGGATGTATACCTACTGGGATCTAGTCCTTTTCTTGACTTGTCTAAAGATGCTATCATCAGTCCGAGAGAAAAGTTCCCATTTATTGAACCCTGCAGACCACCTGATTTGTCCGAAGACTTTGATTTGCGCGAGTTTCTTGAGATAAATCTGCCTAATTTAATGAATCTTTCAACTCATTTAACTGGTAAGTTTGAATATTTCGAAGACATCATATATTTTAATTATTATTTACTATGGTTTATTTTATTTGTATTTATAATCTTTATAGGTTCGATTCCAGTCATTCCAGTTGGTGAAGCAGGACCAAGCACCACCAAGCACCATAATCATGACAATCAAAATACTATGGAACGAGTGGCTATTGACGAGACTTTACCATCGCAATCTATCGAAGTTATGACAGAACCGATTCCAGTGCACCACAAGAAACCAGTCGATTGTCCACATAAAGACATTGGTAATATTTAATATTCATTTGAGATATATATTATTAAATTTAAATTATTAAACCCATTACTCTTAATTTTATTACTAAATTATTTATTTTTACAGAAATTACTTCGAAAGGTTGCAATTGTGTAAGAAAGCGATCCAGTTACACCAGTGTGGAGAATGATTTGATTCCAGAAGACGACAGCAGAGTTCCAATGCCCCTTGCAAGAATAACAGATGAAGAGGTACAGGAACCCGTTTCACCTGTGCAAAATGATGAGCAACAAGAATCAACTGAACTAATGATTGAAAATCTTGATTCAGAAAATTCATCTATGGAAATCCTAAGGTCTCCAATATATATGGCAAGAGACTTTCTTTCACCTATTCCTGTGATCAAATCCCCTTCTCATAGCTATATCTCACAGCCTACAACCAATGATAATAATGATTCATCTGTGACCATTGAAGAGGTCTTTGATAGTGATTCAGACTGGGAAACCATCCCTAAAAATCTTCCAAAATGCATCAAGAACACAAGGGGCCAAAAGAAAAAGAGATCTTCGAAGAAGTTCTCCTTCAGTGACAGCCCCACCGATATACCCTCACAGAGCAGAATAGTATTTGATGGTGATGGGCAAATGTCGTGCAAAAAACTAAAGAAATGAGATGATAAATTTAGATGGTGAATTTAATCAAATTTGTTCAAATTGATGTTATTCAATTTTTGAAATAAAAAAAATGCTATTGTTAAGTTTACCTAGAAATCACCGGAATTGATAGCTGAACTGATAAATTCAGTTGAATTTTCCTACAGCTTTGTTTCTTTAATTACTATTATTTTACTCAATATTACAAGTTTTCAAATTATGTATAGCTGTTTACCTTCCCTTTCTTTTATATTATAAAAATGAAACATTTGACTGAAGAAAAAATCGTAATTTTTAGTTTTATTCTAGCTACTCATTGGACTTTGACTTAAATTTATTCGATTTAATCTACTCCTTCCTCATCACTTTAGTTTCGTAATTTATTAGATTTAGTTTACTTATTTCCTCATCACTTTAGTTTCGTAATTTATTAGATTTAGTTTACTTATTTCCTCATCACTTTAGTTTCATAATTTATTAGATTTAGTTTACTTATTTCCTCATCACTTTAGTTTCATAATTTATTAGATTTAGTTTACTTATTTCCTCATCACTTTAGTTTCATAATTTATTAGATTTAGTTTACTTATTTCCTCATCACTTTAGTTTCATAATTTATTAGATTTAGTTTACTTATTTCCTCATCACTTTAGTTTCATAATTTATTAGATTTAGTTTACTTATTTCCTCATCACTTTAGTTTCATAATTTATTAGATTTAGTTTACTTATTTCCTCATCACTTTAGTTTCGTAATTTATTAGATTTAGTTTACTTATTTCCTCATCACTTTAGTTTCATAATTTATTAGATTTAGTTTACTTATTTCCTCATCACTTTAGTTTCATAATTTATTAGATTTAGTTTACTTATTTCCTCATCACTTTAGTTTCATAATTTATTAGATTTAGTTTACTTATTTCCTCATCACTTTAGTTTCGTCATTCATTGGATTCAAATCATTTAATTAAAAAAATAATAGAAGTGTACAAAAATAATTAATTTCAATGATTTTAGCCACATGAATTCTAACTCGAAACAATCAAACTATAAATGCAACACCTGTGAAAATTCAGAACCTGACCACACCGAACCAATTATTGGAAGTTATAGGGGTAAGTTACGAGTTATCGCACAACTACACATTTTCGAACATATAAGAAGAAAGGATATCATTGAACCTTTTAACTCGTTATTTCAGTTAGTAGTAAACGAGTAAAATTGTGAAATTACTTTTTTCGGTAAATTCCTAGTTCACGTCCCTATTTCATTTAGGGACGTGAACTAGGAAGGGGGTAGATTTAAAAAGAAATTCCTTATATTTAATTACCTACCTTATATATCCGATTAAAATATATTGCACAAAAAATATTAATTAACAGAAAATCTTAACTACATATATAAATAATACCAAAAGGGAATATATAAAAATATATAGTATCTTCAAACTACATGGATATTACCACAAATGAAATGTTTGAAATTCAGCAAATTTAATATAATAGTTTTGAAAACAAAAAACTTAAGATGTATGACATACGTTGTTTGAATATACTCGATATTGAACTGTCTGTTCGAGATTGGACTACCTGTGAAAAGCTCCTCAAAGATAACTTACTCAATAAAAAATGAAAACGAAATAGGACGTTTACCACCTTCCTATAGTTTACGTCCCTAAATCAATTAGGAACGTGAACTAGGAATGGAGTATTTGCATCGGTTCCTAGTTCACGTCTCTAAATGAAATAGAGACGTGAACTAGGAAGGGGGTATTTGCATCGGTTCCTAGTTCACGTCTCTAAATGAAATAGGGACGTGAACTAGGAAGGGGGTATTTGCATCGGTTCCTAGTTCACGTCTCTAAATGAAATAGAGACGTGAACTAGGAAGGGGGTATTTGCATCGGTTCCTAGTTCACGTCTCTAAATGAAATAGAGACGTGAACTAGGAAGGGGGTATTTGCATCGGTTCCTAGTTCACGTCTCTAAATGAAATAGGGACGTGAACTAGGAAGGGGGTATTTGAATCGGTTCCTAGTTCACGTCCCTAATCAAAATAGGGTGAGAGTGTGTACCCTTTTTTTTCATAATATTCGGAAATGAGGAATTGTGCGATAACATGTATGGAAAATTTTATGTAGGGAGAATTAGGTGTTGGAAAAATAGATGATGGGAATATTACATGTTTGGAATATTAAATGTTTGGAATATTAAATGTTGGGAATACTACATGTTGGAATATTAAATGTTTGGAATATTAAATGTTGGGAATATTAAAAGTTAGGAATATTAAATGTTGGGAATATAAGATGTATTGAAAAATTTAGTAGATCATATTAAAAATAAGTTAACTAACTATTATAGAAATGCATAAATTATACACTACCTATTATATATTCATATCAAATAATACGTAAAGATAAAGACTTTTATTCACTAACTATAAATAGAAAGTAATTATCAATAACAAGAGCGTTAAGTTATTACATGTAACACGTTAATTCACCATTAAATAGAGCAATCATAACTTGGTGAGTACCATGCCAATATAATGGCATTATACTGTATACCATGCCAATATAATGGCATTATACTGTATACCATGCCAATATAATGGCATTATACTGTATACCATGCCAATATAATGGCATATACAGTATAACATTCCAATATAATGGCATATACACTATACAGTATACCATGCCAATTTAATGGCATTATACTGTATACCATGCTAATATTGTGGCATTATACTGTATACCATGCCAATTTAATGGCATTATACTGTATACCATGCTAATATTGTGGCATTATACTGTATACCATGCCAATTTAATGGCATTATACTGCATACCATGCCAATATAATGGCATTATACTGTATACCATGCCAATTTAATGGCATTCTACTGTATACCATGCCAAAATAATGGCATTCTACTGTATACCATGCCAATTTAATGGCATTATACTGTATACCATGCCAACATAATGGCATTATACTGTATACCATACCAATAAAATGGCATAATACAGTATACCATGTCAATATAATGGCATTATACTGTATACCATGCCAATATAATGGCATATACAGTATACCATTCCAATATAATGGCATATACAGTATACCATGCCCATTTAATGGCATTATACTGTATACCATGCCAATATTGTGGCATTATACTGTATACCATGCCAATTTAATGGCATTATACTGTATACCATGCCAATATTGTGGCATTATACTGTATACCATGCCAATTTAATGGCATTATACTGTATACCATGCCAATATAATGGCATTATACTGTATACCATGCCAATTTAATGGCATTATACTGTATACCATGCCAAAATAGTGGCATTCTACTGTATACCATGCCAATTTAATGGCATTATACTGTATACCATGCCAACATAATGGCATTATACTGTATACCATACCAATAAAATGGCATAATACAGTATACCATGTCAATATAATGGCATTATACTGTATACCATGCCAATTTATTGGCATTATACTGTATACCATGCCAATTTAATGGCATTATACTGTATACCATGCCAATATAATGGCATAATACAGTATAACATTCCAACATAATGGCATTATACAGTATACCATGTCAATATAATGGCATAATACAGTATAACATTCCAACATAATGGCATTATACTGTATACCATGCCAATATAATGGCATTATACTGTATACCATGCCAATTTAATGGCATTATACTGTATACCATGCCAAAATAGTGGCATTCTACTGTATACCATGCCAATTTAATGGCATTATACTGTATACCATGCCAACATAATGGCATTATACTGTATACCATACCAATAAAATGGCATAATACAGTATACCATGTCAATATAATGGCATTATACTGTATACCATGCCAATTTATTGGCATTATACTGTATACCATGCCAATTTAATGGCATTATACTGTATAACATGCCAATATAATGGCATAATACAGTATAACATTCCAACATAATGGCATTATACAGTATACCATGTCAATATAATGGCATAATACAGTACCTATACCATTCCAACATAATGGCATAATAGTAATACAGTTTATCATGCCAATGCCCTGTAATGTATAATGGCATAATACAGTATACCATGCCAATGCCCTGTAATATAATGGTATAATACAGTATACCATGCCAATGCCCTGTAATATATAATGGCATAATACAGTTTATAATGAGGCAAGTCGTATTTATTTACACCAACACACACACAATTTACAGTTACGAGTTCAAGCGTACGTACGAACGAACTGGAACAGTCCACCGGTCAAAACAAACCATTTCAAAGAAAGTACAATTTACGCGGAAAATAAAATACAGTCAGAACTGAAATTTAGATATTCATGTTGAGTACATATATTTATTTGGTTTTTGATTAATTAAGGGTAGTTATTGCATTGCGCAAGCATAATCAAAAATGAATTAGGTACTTGCATCTTTGCATGCAGCTGACAACAAATATATAAGTACCTAGGTACTACTTTGCCGCCTATTTACGGAAAAAATGGAAGTAAGTTTAAAAAAATGTTATAAATAGGAGAAAAACAGAAAAGTTAAAACATTAATATTTGCATAACATAGTAATTTTATATGTATTACTAATTAATTATTTTTGTATAAAGAGCTTGTTTCATTTAAATTAACTGCCGGAAATTACAGCCAGATCGTTTGAAGGTCCTCTCCAGGCTCCGGGAAAAAAATGAGTTTATAACATAATATTATAGAACTAAGGTCTAGGATCATTAATCTGCAAACCGCATACAATTCGGTTCAGTATATATTTTATTATTTGTTTTTAAAGTTTTTTAATACTCTGTGAGCAACAGTTAATCGAATCACTAATCTGATGGTCAAGAAGATTGTACACCATAGTAAACAGAATAGTATAGTACCCCAGTTACATGTATTATTCAAATTTATTCTGGGTAGGCTGTGACGTCATGTATGTAAGCAAGAGGTCACGTCATAGTAAACAGAATTGCTGTGGGTCACGTGGAATAGAGAATTAAGATGGCGGCCAACGCGACCGATCTGACTAATGATCTAATTATCTTGAATAAATCGTCTTCTTCAAGACTAAAAATTTGTCACTATTTTGGGTGTAAAAAGACCAGTAGCAATTTCATCAACAGTCATTTTTCAATTTTCGTCCGTATGACTATAAAGAATGGATAATAGCATGCGGTAATGTGGAATTTTTAAAAAATATCACCGAAAACGTTATTTAACAAAAGTTGGGTGTGTTGCAGCCATCTTTTGTGTTTGTACTGTACGTACAAACGTACGCACCATTGTTGACATGTGACGTCACAGCCTACCGGGACACGCGTAATATCCCCCCTATAGCTCTGGGATACTATATCTTCTCTGTACTGTGTTGTACACTCTTTGTTTTGATTACAAATTTGAATTTTATAAACAAACCATGCGTTTTCGGCAATTATTTTAGATATTAATTGTTTCCTAAAGTATATAAACGTTTATTTTGTGAGTTTATTCAATTTTATACCTTTACACGAATATTAAATGGATTTATTAAACCTAATACCCAGTTGACAATCAAAACAAATGGTGTACATTCTTTTTCTTCAGGCTGAAAATTTCTTAAATTAGTAAGTCGGAAGTAAAATAGGTTTTGTAGAGTTTTGATTATAAAATCTTTAAAAGCATTTAAAATTAAAAATATGCTACCAAATTCGATGCGGTTTGCAGCAAAATGATAAGAAACATTAGCCTCGTTGATTACAGCAATAAAAATTTTTGCTTGGAGGGGACCTTTAAACATTGAAACGTCTCATCCGTCTTTTTTAAAAAAACATATCATTTAAAGTATCCTTATAATTCAAAGCTGCTTGCTAATTAATTCATTAACTATTGCTTTTATACTCATAGATATGCTATACGTACTTAGCTTATCCAACAACATTTACAAGTATCATCAAACGATTGTGTACCTAGTAGGTATACCTAGTAATTTTAGTACCTACCTATTTTGCCACATTTAGTGCTAGATTTCGTCAGCATATATGTCACCACGAATTAAATTTAATGTATATCTATATGTATTTAAGTATTTAAAATAATATTTGCTTATGTTATTACTGGTCTTCTTGAGCTTTATGAAAAATATATTATTTCTATTTTGGTATTTACTGGTCCTCTTTATATTTCGTTTTTAATTTTTTTAATTTTTGTGATTGTGAGGTAACTATATAAAAAAATTAATATCTAAATGCGGCCAATTGTTCATGGTTCTCATATGTCTCTCAACTAGGCATAGCTACAAGATCATGATATTTATTAATTAATTAATTCAATGGTAATTCCATTGGGTTAATCATTTATTTCTTAAATGAATATCGATGTAGCTAGTATATGCAATGTAAGATAAATATATCTAGGTAATGTAAACATATCTATTCTGAATACGTTTTGTTTTCATAAATTAGATAACACCTAGCTATACCAATTAATATTTCATCCTTTTGAACATCATAATTGTAGTATGAATAAATTCCACAACGTAAAAAATATATAATATTTTTTAAATAAGTCATAGTACCTAATTCAAATCAAACATTTCCGGCTATTAATCATGCACTCATCCCGCTAGATGTGCCCGCACAAATTTGTACTAGGGTAACTAGTAATGCTATGTGCCATGCTATGGGTGGGTGTGAGATGTTATGTGATGCTTTGTGTTGGTATGTTATAAGTATATATACATGCAGTGCCGTATAAGTAAGTATATAGGGCACACTGATTATAGGTACTATTACATATGCATACTCTAGAGTACCTATACATTGTAGTGTGTGTATACGTACTGTATATCTACCTACTTTCCATTCATTTTATATCTTCCATTCAACTAATCAATATACAAAAAGATAAAACATTTTAGTAAAATGATAATAAGATCGTGTTTAAAATCTACACTTAGAAATTGTCACAACTATTCTCCATAGTCGCAGTAGTGTCGCATAATGTATTCAACATTAATTAAAGTCACCGATTCATTTAACGTTTGTTGACAATCTCACATTTTTTGTGGCCTTCAACTGGAATGTGTGTACGTCTGTGCATGTGTTAATACAGGTACTAATGTGTACGTTTTCCAGACTTCCATCATCTAAATACAGTTAAATTCAACTTGGCAGCTACTGCAAATATACTTTACGGAACTAGGTACCCTGCGAAATATCAAATAAAAAATCGGTGGAAAAATTCATTTCCCATTATTGTCTGTGTTTTAGTTAAATATTATAAACTATTCTTGATGATAATACGAGGTACTTTTTGAAGTTGTAGTTTAATTATAACCGATTCTACCAGTTTCTTTTAAGCTGCTGGCCACCAGATTTCTTTTCAGTTTAAGTTGAGCGTGTTTAGAGTGAGGGTGTGCGTCGTTCCTGCTAGAAACGCCGCGTCGTCTCTTACAAATCTAAAACCATTTTCTCCTTCTTATTTACCTGACAATAAAAATTGAATGCATTTAAAAAAACATATGCATTATATAGGATAATTCTGTACACCGACTACTCTTTTTAACTTCATGTTCACTATTTTGACCGTTAAAATTTTAGACAGCAGACTACCCGCAATTCATCTCCGGCTACAGGAACAAATATGAAATTTAGCGGGAAATACTGTTTAAAATCAAAGTGAATCAAAGTGCTAAATAAAAAAAAATAGTGTACCGTACGTTTATATGTGGAGGATATTATTCAGCTCTAAATACCTTTATTTTAATAGCGAATGTTTTATTCTTGAAACTGTTGGTGAGTAGCTACAGACCGTACTGTTTAATTGTGTTTTTCTTTAATTTAGGGATTTTCAACCGCCTAAATGACTCAGCTGTTTAAAGATCAACCAACAGATGTGCTGTTCCAACCTATTGTTCTTACTGTTTCCGTTGTTTTGAGAGATGACACCCGTTGTCATGGATTGTCTTTCAGGAACTGCAGTCTCGTATTCAATTAATTTATATAAATAACATAGGGTAAGTTCTGAGTTATCGGACAGCTCCATATTTTCGGTCATATAAGAAAATAGTAGATAGCTAATTATTATTATTATTCAACTTTATTTTAATTATTATAGGGCATAGGTATACTTTTATTATATGATCGAAAATGTGGAACTGTTCGATTAATCGGAACTTACCCTACCTACCTAATTATTTTTTTATTTAATTAGGTAGGTACATAATTCTAAAATAACTGATATCGGAATATTTTTATATAAATAAAAATTATGAAATTAATATAAAATAATATATGAAATTAATTAATAACTAGGTACCAATAAAATAAATATTAAGATATATTCAATTTTTATTATTAATAATTCACACGTTTTTATATTTTCCATAAAATCTTTTATGGCTTCAATAAAATTTTATTTTATTTTATTTCTTTGTTCCCAACACTCCATCGTGTGGTTTTATACCATAAAAAAACCTTTACTGTCATTATTATTCAATTGAATTAATTATAGATTCAAATTACGTGTGGTTGTATCTATTCATATATACCTAGGGTAAATTACGAGTTATCGGACGATTCCTCATTTCCGATCATGAAAGAAATACTATATGATTTGAAGAAATAACTATTTAAGTTAAATTCTTAAATAATCGAAAATGTGGCACCGTTCGATAACTCGGAACTTAGCCTGTCCATTATTCTATTATTATTATATCTGAAGAAAATTATTGACCTAATTTTTTCGTGAATCTTCCATTTGTTATATTTTTGTAAAAAAAATCATTAAAAAAAACATTTAACTATAAATTCCTTTATCAAATTAATAACTAACAAAAAAACAAACAATAATCATATTTCTCTAATTATTATGTATGTACTAACTTAAATAACTGCAAGTAAATACTAAATATGAACCACATATTCGCAATACGAATACCTAAACATTCTTTGATTTCTTTTAACTTGAATTCATTTACCATTTTCTATTTTACCGTTTAAATTAGTTCATTTTAAAGCACCTATTTTAGTTTCTAGAGCATTTTTCTCTCACGCTAACTCAATTTCACGGCGTTTTACATATTTTTTCGCGTGATTATACACAGTCGTATGAACGTGGCCGTTATAGGAGCATCTGACCGGAAGTGGTCGGTCGGTGTAAAGGACTAAAGGTTATCGCTGAGAAATGCAAAGAATTCATACAGTCGATATATCGTTTGGTGAAATCGAGGATATGGTAACGTAGTGCGGTAACCTATTTAAACATAGCGACCAAAATTTCACTTTAAAGTCGTTTAGTACAACCATAAAGGCCCGCTTCACACTTGCGTTTTTAACACCGCGGAAAAAAGCTCTTCTCAAAATGTGTTTGTTCACCCTTGCGGTTTTTTCATCGCTGAATGAAAAATCTCATTAAATTTTTCCTTCAACGATAAAAAAAACGCAAGTGTATACACATTTTAAGAAGAGCTTTTTTTCCCCGCGGTGTGTTAAAAAAACGCCAATGTGAAGCGGGTTTTAAGCCGTTTAGTATAACCTAATTGAATAGGGTCATACATACATTTTACGGACCTTTGTACATACAATGTTAAAAACTTATATACACAAATTTAAATATATTAATATAAAAATATTATGTTTATAAAATTAGACTATTAACATTTTATTTTTTATCAATATATTAATTTACTAACTGGATTTTCATTTAACAAATTAACATGTAAAGTTGTAAACCAATACAACGTATATTTTATTTTGTATTTTCTCATTAAAAAATAGTTTACTATCTAATTATTTAAGACATTAATTTTATATTTAATTTTATATTCCTATATTTATTTACTAACTGCCTTTTCATTTAGCAAGTAAACCAAATTAAAGTATTTCCCATTTTGTATTCTCTTTGGTATTTCTTCCCATCTATCACTTCACCTTTCTCGGTGTTGTTTTCATTCTTGTGGTTGTTTTGGTTACCCCGATGTACAGTCAAAGAAAAATATACCCGTACTATTTTCTTACAGTTTACTAATCTCGCATTTCTAAAAATGCATGTAGATATTTTATTATTGGTCTGGGTACACGATGACAAAGATTTGAAAATGGTAGGAAATTAGAAAACTGCTATTTGTGAAATTAACATAATGCTGAGACTCTTTTCTCCGATAGTACATATAGCTAATTAGGCATCTTCTGTTCACTGATTTATTGTTCTGAATATTCGAAAACTATTTGTACTATCATCTCAAATAGTGTTTTTAAAATAAATGAATGAAGAAAATAGAGGACCTCCATTCAATATGTATGATACAGGCCATAGGGTAAGTTACGAATTATAGGTCGGTTTCACATCTTCGGTCATATAAGAACGATATAATAATAATATTTAATTTTAATTGGTATCCATGATTCCTGAAGGTATCATGGATACCAATCAAGATTAAATAATTTACAATGAACGTTTTTTCTTACATGAACGAAGATGTGGAACTGACCGATAATTCGTAACTTGATGATATAATGTAACAATATCCAATATATTATCATACTACTAATTAGAGAAAAATTTCGAAATATATTAATAGCATATACAACACTTTAAATAGAGCATAGGAAGTCTGTTAACAAATAATTTTCTATAATTAATATGAAAGTTAAACAATATAATTGGTGTTATTAATAAAAAGAGTATAGTTGGGTTAGGTATGAAGATTACAACTAGGGTAAGTTACGAATTATCGGTCAGTACTACATCTTCGGTCATATAAGAAAAAACAATATCAAAATTGTTATTATTACACAGTGCTAATTAATAATAATTTTTATATTGTTTTTTTCTTATATAACCGAAGATGTAGTACTGACCGATAATTCGTAACTTACCCTAAATAGAACATTATTAGCTATTTTTTTTTCATTAAATGTTACCCCTATAGACGAATACCACGAATTATTTCGATAGCGTGGTATATTAATAAAAAATTAAGTTTTGAAAACCCTTAAAATTGAATTTTAGAAGTGTAAAAAACACTGAATTTGATAAACAAGTTAATTCTTTTTCAGCTCTATTTTGTAGTATAAAAACTATTATAAGGTGATGTGAAAGATATCATATTAATGAATTGAATATTAATTGATTATTTGCATCTCAACGTGAACTATAGCTTAATTAATTTAAGTTACCCGGTATATATAAATAACATATTTCCATTTTAATGTCATAGATTTCAAAAAATCCTAATTCATAATTCAATTGAATATCCCAATTTCCCAAATCACTATTTTCTTTAAACATATACAGTATACATTTTTTATATAATGAAATAGCTATACTGTTTATAAGGGTATCATGTTACCTGGCCTGCCTATATAATGATTAGGAATAGCTACCTGCCGTATATAATCCCATAGAATGGTATATAATCCCACTGAATGGCATAGGTTTCCTGGCATTATAAGCCATAGAATAGCTTTATTTATGTGAACCATGTACAGTCGGTATAGTGAGTGCAATGGTGTTCACTTTACAGTGACTGTACGTATGACGCCATACTACATTTAATTCTGATTAATAGGTATATATATTTGAAATTGTTAAATACATCTTTAAAAATTGTTAGATACAACTAGGTATAAATGTTAGATGTATCTATAATTGTTAGATATATCTATAATTGTTAGATGTATCTATAATTGTTAGATGTATCTATAATTGTTAGATGTATCTATAATTGTTAGATGTATCTATAATTGTTAGATGTATCTATAATTGTTAGATGTATCTGTAATTGTTAGATGTATCTGTAATTGTTAGATGTATCTATAATTGTTAGATGTATCTATAATTGTTAGATGTATCTATAATTGTTAGATATATCTATAATTGTTAGATATATCTATAATTGTTAGATATATCTATAATTGTTAGATATATCTATAATTGTTAGATATATCTATAATTGTTAGATATATCTATAATTGTTAGATATATCTATAATTGTTAGATATATCTATAATTGTTAGATATATCTATAATTGTTAGATATATCTATAATTGTTAGGTATATCTGTAATTGTTAGGTATATCTGTAATTGTTAGATGTATCTGTAATTGTTAGGTATATCTGTAATTGTTAGGTATATCTGTAATTGTTAGATATATCTATAATTGTTAGATATATCTATAATTGTTAGATATATCTATACATGTTAGATATATCTATACATGTTAGATATATCTATAATTGTTAGATATATCTATAATTGTTAGATATATCTATAATTGTTAGATATATCTGTAATTGTTAGGTATATCTGTAATTGTTAGGTATATCTGTAATTGTTAGATATATCTGTAATTGTTAGGTATATCTGTAATTGTTAGGTATATCTGTAATTGTTAGGTATATCTGTAATTGTTAGGTATATCTGTAATTGTTAGGTATATCTGTAATTGTTAGGTATATCTGTAATTGTTAGGTATATCTGTAATTGTTAGATATATCTGTAATTGTTAGATATATCTATAATTGTTAGATATATCTATACATGTTAGATATATCTATAATTGTTGGATATATCTATAATTGTTAGATATATCTATAATTGTTAGATATATCTATAATTGTTAGATGTATCTGTAATTGTTAGATGTATCTGTAATTGTTAGATGTATCTGTAATTGTTAGGTATATCTGTAATTGTTAGGTATATCTGTAATTGTTAGGTATATCTATAATTGTTAGATATATCTATAATTGTTAGGTATATCTGTAATTGTTAGGTATATCTGTAATTGTTAGGTATATCTATAATTGTTAGATATATCTATAATTGTTAGGTATATCTGGAATTTTTAGATGTAGCTATCTGGAATTTTTAGATGTAGCTATCTGGAATTTTTAGATGTAGCTATCTGGAATTTTTAGATGTAGCTATCTGGAATTTTTAGATGTAGCTATCTGGAATTTTTAGATGTAGCTATCTGGAATTTTTAGATGTAGCTATCTGGAATTTTTAGATGTAGCTATCTGGAATTTTTAGATGTAGCTATCTGGAATTTTTAGATGTAGCTATCTGGAATTTTTAGATGTAGCTATCTGGAATTTTTAGATGTAGCTATCTGGAATTTTCAGATATATCTTTGAAAATTGTTATATGTTTCATAGAAATTTATTCGATGTTTCTTCGAAAATTACTCCATATATCTAAAATTATTAAAGGTTTCTTAGAAAATTGTTAAATATATTTTTATTTCGGAAAATTATTAGATATTATTTTGATAATCTTTATTTATATTTCCATTGTTATATCCTTAATTAATTGATTTAATTAATAAATTTATTAATGATGAATAGTGAATAGTTAGATTATATATAAATTTTTATATTATTAATAGTGGTTAGATATATCTTTATTTATCTACATATAGCCCCCAGGGGCTCGATCCTGAAGCTGTCTGTGGTGAATGGAAGAGAAGGGGGGTGGCGTCCCTTGGGCCCCGAACTGTTGTAATTTGGATTATGGATTGTCTTTTTTCATTGTTACCATGTTTATCATTTTTTTTAACGCTACTTGCAGTTTCAGAGGATAGCGCTAGGGTTAACCCAAGCAGCAAGCATTATTCCTGGGATATTAAGGGAATAACCCTGGGAAGTAGAATATATTCCTGGAATATTCCCTTAATATCCCAGGAATAAATCTTTGTTGCCAGGGTTATGCTCTTCAACTACGAGGTCTTAGATTTTGTGTTAGGTAGGCTCGTAGGCTTCATTTACTATCACCTCTTCATTTTCCTCTTCCATCCGTGAGTGCAGCCACCGGTGCTTGTGTCACATTCCTCGGTAAGTGACTGCATTCATGGAGTAGCTTTTCTGCATCCATGAGCATTGTCACCGACGGTGTTAAGAGACTTTGTTCATGGAGCCACTTTCCTTTCTGACTGCTTCTTCCAGTCCCTTGTATTTAATTTCCTCTTGACGTCAGCGATATGGCCTTTGATTCCGAAACAGACGTTAAACCCCTACTAAATTAATTATCTATATATAACCAATAGTTATACCATTATCATCAATCCGACTATACGTATAATGATCCTCTTTCCTATGCAATATATATATTATGCTAGAAGATATTAATGTTAGACAGCAATATATAATTATTTTTTTGTAAGGTAGGGTAAGTAACGAATTATCGGTCAGTACTACATCTTCGGTCATATAAGAAAAACAATGTAAAAATTGTTATTATTACACTGCGCTATCTAATAACAATTTTATATTGTTTTCTCTTATATGACCAAAGAAGTAGTACTGACCGATAATTCGTAACTTACCCTATGTAAGATATAAAAATTATTTTGTTTACTGCACTGACAACATAAAGTGCACATGAAATCCTTTTCGGTCGTTGCATTTTATCTATCAGAGATGAAGTGCAATGCACTTGTTTAAGATTCATGTTGGTACTTGGATGCACTTACACTAAGTACTAAATGCTGATACTGAAGTGTGTTGTTCAGTTCACAGAATCAATGTATATTTAAATATTGATATACAATTTATATCAATAGAAAATATTAATATATAAGATATAACGTATAGATTATTTTTTTCCTTCGCAAAATTGTGGAAGGTTATTTTTTTATCGGCATTATTTATTCTTTAAATGATTCAGGCTAAATTGACCTTTACGTTCAAGGTATTTAGAGGTCACTTGAATTGTGACCTCTAAGGTCATTTTAACATGTCAACTTAATAAGTATGAATTATTTGTGTTGTATTCTCTGTTTTGGAATTAAAGTTATGATATAAATACGGTAGGGAAAACATTCAACTCTGAATTCTTTTTTTTTATGTGGCCACTTTCCTTTCTGACAGCTTCTTCCAGTCCCTTGTATTTATCTTCCTTTTGTCGTCAGCGATATGGCCTTTGGTTCCGAAGCAGACGTTAAACCCCGACTGAATTAAACGTTCAATATCGTTCCAACTGAATGTGTTATACAATGTAGATTTAAAATATAGTTTATATAAATTTAACTCATTTATTTAGCTTTAGGGTACCTATATTAAAGGTAAGTTACAAATTATCGGGCAGTTCCGCATTTTCGATTTTACCAAAAAACTCTAAATATCGAGTTAAAATGTCATATTTCTTATATGATCGAAGATGTGAAACTGTTCTATAATTAGTAACTCACCTTATAATAATTTCGAATTTATATTTATCTGAAAGTGAGCGTGTGAATCCCATTTTAAAGAGAAAAGTACCTTTTTTTTATTTATTTCGTGACAGACCACGAGTTTGAAAATACTTTAGCTATTTAGTTAAGGTTTTTACAATCATCCCAGTGACTTTTACAGCTTGGTACTATTATTCCAACAGTTTTTATAGCTTAGCTGTTATTCCAACAGTGTTTATAGCTTGGCTATTATTCCAACAGTGTTCCTAGATAAAAAATATGGTTATTTTTTACGGTGATACACTAGTTCTAATGGAAAAGAGGTAGAATTGTCTAGTCAGTAATTAACTCATGAGAAATATAATTTATTGAATTTAACTGAATATTTTTTCATATTTCTACCAAATCATTAAATATTAACACTGTAAATAAAGTGTTAAAGTGACTAGGGTAAATTTCGAGTTATCGGACGCTTCCACATTTTCGGACACGTAAGAAAATGTATATATAAAAATTATTATTTAACTTTTTTTAAAATTGGTATCCACCAATTTAAATGTCATATTATATTTTCCTTATATGATCGAAGATGTGGAACTGTCCGATAACTCGAAACTTACCCTGGCTTAAATTTAACGAGGTTGTACCTAGTTTAGTTACTAGGTTGGATTTAACAGGGTACTTAAAGGTTGCGCAACTTTAGTGTTGTGTAAACATTTAGTCCGTTACTTGGGTTGCATGGGTTATGGTGGGGCCATAGAAGATTTAGTAGGGTAGGTTCCTAGTTATCGAACAGTCCCACATTTTCGATCATATAAATTATATCCAATTTGTTATAGGCCTAACTCTTTATTTTATTTATATAATTATTTCCTATTATCGAAAATGGAGAAGGGTGCGATAACTAGGCACTTACCCCTGAAATAGACTTAAATAAAATATAACGTTCCCCAATCTGCGAAGATACCCCCCCCCCTCCCTACCCCACTAAAAAAATTCTCAAAATCTCCATAATTTGATTCATTAGCTCTCGTCAAACACATTATAGCACCAGGCTAATTTTTGCCTACATCCTGGTGCTGTTATCAGCGCCTTATCAGTGGGCTATCTCAGCAACATTGTATTCCACTTCGAGACGCTATCCCGCCAACAGTTCTACGATGCCACAAACCTGATAGGAAAAATGCAACCGATTTCTCGATGCGAAAAAAATGTACCTAGCAAGAATGCACGACCGACCCTTCTTGGGATAGTATTTAGAAAGTCTGGTTGTACTCTGTTGGTGTTTGGTAGTGTCTGGATGCACCAAATAAACAACTAGGCACTAAAAAATAATGTTTTTTTTATATTTAAAAAAATAATTGTACCTATTCTTTTCTATTGATTTTTTTTTACATTAAATTTTTTTTAAATAAAAAATATTCAATTTATTTTAAATCCAAATTGAATTTTTTTTTCATTTTTAAATCTAATTATTCTTTATTTTTACAATATAATTAAAATATATTTATTAAGATTCTTCTCTTGTCATCAAAATTATCAATTTTCATTTTAAAACTCTTCATTTTCCTCTTCAATCCTTTCATCCTTGATTCTTTTTTCATCCCAACTCTTAACCTGAGTAGCTTTTCTGCACTCACAAACAATCTCTAAGAAACTACACCAACTATTTCATTTGTGTATCTTTTTATATACCTTATCTCTATTTGTCTTCTTTTTCGAAGTCTCTTTTAAATAACTATTTCCCATATCAAACTATCAATATATGATGAAATAACAGTCACTACCATTATAAATATATAGAGACATCTCACTCATTCATTGTTACCCGCATGCGTGAATTTAGTATATCTGTACCTATATTGGGTATGACATTTATCCATAGTATTGTTATTTATTGCGCAATGTATATATTGATATACTCTACCAGTATGGTATATACCTCCTCATACCAGTATGGTATATACCTCCTCATACCAGTATGGTATATACCTCCTCATACCAGTATGGTATATACCTCCTCATACCAGTATGGTATATACCTCCTCATACCAGTATGGTATATACCTCCTCATACCAGTATGGTATATACCTCCTCATACCAGTATGGCATATACCTCTCTATACCAGTATGGCATACCTCTCTATACCAGTATGGCATACCTCTCCATACCAGTATGGCATACCTCTCCATACCAGTCTCTTCTATGTCTTCCTTATTTTTTTCTCCTGAATCCTTAGAAGTGTCAGTCGTATCACATGTTTAACCCTTTGGCACCCTCTGTGTCGTTAGTTTGATTACTTCTAAGTAATTCACAATATTACATCATTTAATTAATTGCTACATCAACCATTTATGTTATTTTTACTATAAAAATATTATATAAATAAAAATGTTTTTTGTACTGTATAAATTTAAATCACTGAAAATGAATTTCTTTCTCTTTTTCAGATTGTTATTTTTAATCCTGCCTCTACGTGAGATCAAACGTAGGAGTCTAAAAAGAAGGCAGCAAAGAGCTTCCACCGGTGGAAATGACGCTGTGACCTTTACCTCTCCCCCCACCCATCCCTCCATGTCTTCAATCACCCCCTCTCCCCCATACATGCCTCCACAAAACAGGGAGGTGAAACCTCTCCACCGCCAGGGTGGAGGAAATAAACACCCCCACCATCACACCCCCTCTCCCACCTCCTATCACAATCTCCACCACCCACATCATCACCAGCTTCCACCACACACACCCCACTCCACCTTGCAGTCCTCAGTGTCGTCCACTTCCACCGGTAGAGGGGGAAGGGCTTCTTCCTCCAGTGGGGGAAATAGCAAATCCCATTTGATTGGGGGGAGGCTTAACTTATCGGCCCACTCCTCTAAAAATTCTGTTGGGGGAAATAGCGGATCTGTCAGTCCGGGCACCACTGGTGAGATTTAAAAAATAAACTATTTAATATTTCTTGTAGGGGTTATCTCTATTATTGAATAATATAAGTTAAATTAAATGTTAACATAAATTCAGTATCTATATGAAATTGAATAATATACATAAAATTGAATTAGATAGATGATTGGCATATATATATAAAATTAAATTATTACTAACATCAAATTGATTAATTTAGATACTATACAAAATAAAACGCCATTTCCTTTTCCTAATTTCATGTTATTTTATCCATTTACAGGTACAGGTACCCGTACCACTGGTCTAGACCAATCCCGTGACAATTCCCACCTAACAGATATCTCCCACATATCCCAACTAGCCCATAAAACCACCCCCATCCCTCCACACCTACCCCACCCCTCCCTGCTCCTCCACCCCTCTTCCCTGACCCACCAAAGCAACACCAGCTCCTTAACCAACAACACACTAAACAGCCAACACAACTACGGACACAGCAATGGTGTGCTGCCAAACAAGTCCAACATCCTCCACACCTCCTCCATCCTCTCCCCCAAGTTCATCCACCAAGTACGGAGGACTAACAGCTCCTCCAAAGGTCTCCTACAGACCCTAGGCCTCCTCTGCCTCGTGTCCCTCCTCCTAGCCATCCTGGCGCTATACTTTCTCCTCAAACTGACTCCTTCACCCAGTGACCACCGGGGGGTGCCTTCGGAGGAGTTTGGTAGGGATGTCATTCAGGATGTCACGCTAGCGATAGCGGCGCTAACGCTGTCGCTAAACCTCTTCTGCGTACTGGTGTGCGCCGCCCAGTTCATCTTCGCAATAAAACTCACAAAAGCGTCAGCAAACGGCGAGGATAGGTGAGTGATGCGTGTGAGGATTGGTGAGTGATGCGTGTGAGGATTGGTGAGTGATGTGTGTGAGGATTGGTGAGTGATGCGTGTGAGGATTGGTGAGTGATGCGTGTGAGGATTGGTGAGTGATGCGTGTGAGGATTGGTGAGTGATGCGTGTGAGGATTGGTGAGTGATGCGTGTGAGGATTGGTGAGTGATGCGTGTGAGGATTGGTGAGTGATGTGTGTGAGGATTGGTGAGTGATGCGTGTGAGGATTGGTGAGTGATGCGTGTGAGGATTGGTGAGTGATGCGTGTGAGGATTAGTGAGTGATGATGCGTGTGGGGATTGATGAGTGATGTGTGTGAGGATTGGTGAGTGATGCGTGTGAGGATTGGTGAGTGATGCGTGTGAGGATTAGTGAGTGATGATGCGTGTGGGGATTGGTGAGTGATGATGCGTGTGGGGATTGGTGAGTGATGCGTGTTAGAATAGGTGAGTGATGCGTGTGAGGATTGTTGAGTGATGCGTGTGAGGATTGGTGAGTTATGCGTGTGAGGATAGGTGAGTGATGCGTGTGAGGATTTGTGAGTGATGCGTGTGAGGATTGGTGAGTGATGTGTGTGAGGTTTGGTGAGTGATGCGTGTGAGTGATGTGTGTGATGCGTGTGAGGATTTGTGAGTGATGTGTGTGAGGATTGGTGAGTGACGCGTGTGAGGATTGGTGAGTGACGCGTGTGAGGATTGGTGAGTGATGTGTGTGAGGTTTGGTGAGTGACGCGTGTGAGGAATGGTGAGTGACAATTTTTTTTCTTATAATTCTGTGATTATTTTCGTTATTTTAACACTAGTTAATTTTAATCCTTTTTCAAATAGTAACTTAGATTTTTCTTGAAAATTCACATCAGCTAAATAATTGGTCCTATAAACATCTCTTTATTATTTATCTTCATTCTATGTTATTTAGAATAACATGCAAATATTTTCTCTTTCCTCTTCGATCTAACAATCATCTTTTTATAGCTTCAAAATCATTGATTTTACAGTTAATGCCATTATACCCATTATATAAACCATTATATTTACAGTAACCGATGCAATTATTGACATTTTGAACCTTCTTTCCTCTCAACATTTTCTACATTAAATAATAATATGAATTTATGAAAGATGCCAATCGTTTCTTTTAAATTGGTGACAAAATTCTTGAATTGAAATTATGGTTCTTATTCACTTCCATTTTATCAGTTATAAAGATATTTACTAATGTTATTTGAGGCATTTAAATATGGTATCCATGCTACTTGTATATATATATATGTATTCGTGCTACATTTTTTTTCAAATTTGCATCCGTGATACGCTTTGTACTTGTTTATTTCATTCAAATTTGTACACAAGCTACTCAATATATTTTAAATTTGTATCCGACCTACATTTTCTATTCAAATTTACATCCGTGCTACATTTCAAATTTCAAACTTGCACCCGTGCTACCATGCACTAAATTCTCTAATTTTAATATAGCAACACGAAAGCAAACTCGGTTCAAAGGATGCAGAATTATCCTTTGTTTACCCCCCCCCCCCTGACAGGAAGCAGTGTGCCAGCAACAGTGGTTATTACCACAATTGAGATGTGGGTAAAGAGGCAGGTTCTAACCTTTACAGGCCCACTAAAGGTTATATTACAGTAGAACTATTCTCTAATGAACCATCCTGATTAGTAGACTCCTCTCTAATGAACCATCCAGATTAGTAGACTCCTCTCTAATGAACCATCCTGATTAGTAGACTCCTCTCTAATGAACCATCCAGATTAGTAGACTCCTCTCTAATAAACCATCCAGATTAGTAGACTCCTCTCTAATGAACCATCCTGATTAGTAGACTCCTCTCTAATGAACCATCCAGATTAGTAGACTCCTCTCTAATGAACCATCCTGATTAGTAGACTCCTCTATAATGAACCATCCTGATTAGTAGACTCCTCTATAATGAACCATCCTGATTAGTAGACTCCTCTATAATGAACCATCCTGATTAGTAGACTCCTCTATAATGAACCATCCTGATTAGTAGACTCCTCTATAATGAACCATCCTGATTAGTAGACTCCTCTATAATGAACCATCCTGATTAGTAGACTCCTCTATAATGAACCATCCTGATTAGTAGACTCCTCTATAATGAACCATCCTGATTAGTAGACTCCTCTATAATGAACCATCCTGATTAGTAGACTCCTCTATAATGAACCATCCTGATTAGTAGACTCCTCTCTAATGAACCATCCTGATTAGTAGACTCCTCTCTAATGAACCATCCTGATTAGTAGACTCCTCTATAATGAACCATCCTGATTAGTAGACTCCTCTATAATGAACCATCCTGATTAGTAGACTCCTCTCTAATGAACCATCCTGATTAGTAGAAGCCTAATTTGTAAACGGCGAGACCAATAAAGGTTATATCAATTACAGAAAAACTCCTCTATAGTGAACACCTGTATAGTGAATCATAACGATTACAGGAATCCTGATATGTAAATGTCGAAACTAATAAGTCATATCAAATACACATGATTAGTAGGCTCCTGTATAATGATCTAACCTCTCTAGTCTGCAGTGAACATATTTAGTTTAGTCTGCCACAATTAGCCATGAGTTTTCTATGCATATCTGTGTAGTAAATTGGTTATATTTCATGAAAGTAAATTCTACCAGTACAACTATTCTATAATGAAGTCAGGTGTAGTGAACCATACTAATTAGTAGAGTCCTGAGAAATGAAGGACCCTGTATAATGAATTTATTTGAAAAAGAAAGAAAATATTCGGTTCAGTTTGCCCTGAAAAGGCCAGTTTTCTATTCATCTCATGAATCCTCTATAGAGAAGGAAACCCTCAATAGTGAACTAGTTGAAGTTCACTATACAGGAGTTCCACTGTATACCTTTACACCTGTACAAAAATATCGTGTTTGTTTATTAACCTTATTTCCTCTATGTTTCTATCATGCATTAATTAAAGAACAACATGTGCTATTTATTTAAGGTACTGCTTATTATTTATTTATCAACAAGCTACGTGCTTGTAGCTCTATTTGCTTATAACCTTGTAAACTCAACCAGCTGCTAGGAACTAACTAGCATCTTCAGGTTAGGATTATCTGATGAACGTGATCTTCACTAGGAAGAGTCAGATCTTCACTAGGAAGAGTCAGATCTTCACTAGGAAGAGTTAGATCTTCACTAGGAAGAGTCAAATCTTCACTAGGAAGAACTAGATCTTCACTAGGAAGAGTCAGTTCTTCACTAGGAAGGGTCAGTTCTTCACTAGGAAGAGTTGGATCTTCACTAGGAAGAGTTGGATCTTCACTAGGAAGAGTTGGATCTTCACTAGGAAGAGTTAGAACTTCACTAGGAAGAATCGGTTCTTCACTAGGAAGAGTCGGTTCTTCACTAGGAAGAGTCGGTTCTTCATTAGGAAGAGTCGGTTCTTCACTAGGAAGAGTCAGTTCTTCACTAGGAAGAGTCAGATCTTCACTAGGAAGAGTCAGTTCTTCACTAGGAAGAGTCAGTTCTTCACTAGGAAGAGTCAGTTCTTCACTAGGAAGAGTCAGTTCTTCACTAGGAAGAGTCAGTTCTTCACTAGGAAGAGTCAGATCTTCACTAGGAAGAGTCAGTTCTTCACTAGGAAGAGTCAGTTCTTCACTAGGAAGAGTCAGTTCTTCACTAGGAAGAGTCAGATCTTCACTAGGAAGAGTCAGATCTTCACTAGGAAGAGTCAGTTCTTCACTAGGAAGAGTCAGTTCTTCACTAGGAAGAGTCAGTTCTTCACTAGGAAGAGTCAGTTCTTCACTAGGAAGAGTCAGATCTTCACTAGGAAGAGTTATCCCTTCGTTAACACCTGTTAGCTCTTCACTCTTAATTACTTTGTATAATAAAATTCACTTGAAAGTTAAAGGGACAGCAAACTTATCTAAAATATTAGAACTTTTCGTAAAAAAATGTTAGCAATATACATGTGAAAATTCATTCGTCTGAAATACAACGAACAACCAGAAATAATATTTTAAAAATATATAATCTCTATTCATAATCTGCATATAGTACAAAAAAATGTATATCATATGCATATATAACTAACATGTTTACCGCACCCGCAAGAATGGCGCTGCGATCTCACTGTTTACATAATCAGCTGGCAATTTTAACTAAGGTTTATACGATAACTGTACTCGAGACAAAATACATGTCAATGATTAAAATTAACTATTAAATATTATATCAAATTTAGTTTAATTTAAAGTAAACTAGAACGTGAATAAAAACATACAAACAAACAGTGCAAAGTTATCGATATCTTGCGCATGCGTTCTGTTTTTTTATTTATTTAATTTTAAAAGTGAAATGCCTTTTTTTTCCTTCAATAATGAATGTCCCTCAATCGATCTATCAACAAGAGAGAAATAGTTTGTCAAAAGTTTATTGTCCCTTAAATTTATATATAGTGTAACTTGCCCAATATAGGGAAAGATCTGAATTATCGGTCGGTTCTACTACTACATCTTTGGTCTCATAAGGAAAACAATATAAAAATTGTTATTGTTTTTTCTTATATGACCGAAGATGTAGTACCGACCGATAATTCTTAACTTACCCTAATTACAATATCCTTTTTTACTAATACTAAAATAATTGATAAATAAAACAAACTTATAATCCGTGACTTTATTTTTGTTGTCATCACCAGTATCTACCGAACATACCGGGATATCCCATTCCGGGCAGAGATCTGAAACCTCCCCCGTACATCCCGTAGCCAAAAGAACCGGTCATGCTGCCCATTCCGTAGCCACCGTACATGCCGTAACCTGCTCCCATTCCGTAACCGTACATTCCGGGTAAACTTCCCATCCCGTATGGAAACATCTTTTTGTTGCTAGAGTACTTTTCCTTTTTACTTCAAATCTCTCTCTTTATTCCTTGTTTTGCTTTCCTTTATTTGTTTTTCTTTTTGGACTCCTTCCTTTTTTTTCCAACCTAAATTTTTTGGGTAATTTTTCTTTTAAGTTCAAAATCAGTTTTCTTATTTCGAATATTTTGTGTCTGTGACAATTTTCGAAATTTAGCGCAAATGCCATTAATTGTATGGCAATGGTTTGTAAATTGGATACCGAAGTTATTAACATGAGACTCGTATTGGAAAATATTCTAATTTACATTTCCAAATTTCCTATTTAACTTCCGAAAATGAATATTGGGATTTTATTTTCTGTTATTAAATTTATATTTGTATCAGTGCCGTTAAAAAATATTATATTTAATATTTCAATTTTATCGACACTGATAAATGTTTAATTTATGTAATAATTCTGACTATTAAAATAATACATTATCACTACCTAATCAAACTTTTCCTAGTCTGTTTATATATGAATGCAATCAGCATATTTAATTAATGCAATATGATATAATATTTGTTTATCTAAATAATGATTATTAAAGAAAGTTAATTGTTATTGATTTTGAAAAAAAAAGCCATCTAGTGCTAAATAGATCAAGTTTTTCGTGAGTCTTCTTGGATTCCCATAAAACGTTATTCAAAAAACGTTTATTTATATTTTAGTGTAATTTTCTTAATAATAATTCTAGATATAGTTTGTTAGTTAATAAAATGTGCACATTTCTTTAATTATATTAACTATTGCTTATTCATGGATTTAATTATAACGTTTACTAAAGTTATTGAAGAGAAGGGGGTAGCGTCCCTTGGGCCCCGAACTGTTTTAATTTGGATTATGGATTGTTTTTTTTTCACTTTTACCATGTTTTTTACCCTATCGGCTATTGTGTCCTATCGGCTACTGTGTCCTGTCGGTTACTGTGTCCTGTCGGCTACTGTGTCCTATCGGTTACTGTGTCCTATCGGCTACTGTGCCCTATCGGGTACTGTGCCCTATCGGGTACTGTGCCCTATCGGGTACTGTGCCCTATCGGCTACTGTGTCCTATCGGGTACTGTGCCCTATCGGCTACTGTGCCCTATCGGGTACTGTGTCCTATCGGCTACTGTGTCCTATCGGGTACTGTGCCCTATCGGTTACTGTGCCCTATCGGCTACTGTTTCCTATCGATTACTGTTTCCTATCGATTACTGTTTCCTATCGATTACTGTGTCCTATCGGCTACTGTGTCCTATCGTCTACCTTGTCCTACCGACTATTGTGTATTCATCCTATTAGTTTTACCTGGCAATTTGTGCCATATCCTGACTAAAGGCTGGGCGTAGTTGTCTGTCCATATCCTCTCCTTGCCCTAAGATGCCCCAAGGGCGTAAACAAACCCTATAAAATGCTAAAAAGCCTTGTGATTAGGATAATACGATAGGCGTGAGAGCTCACTGGAACAATGCCTTCTGTAGTGTGCCAAGAGGCATGACCGAATCATACATGAAAAACGTTCCAATAGATTTTTTCGAATGAGTTGAGCTGATTTGGATTAATCGAAACAAATTCTTTAGCTTATTTTACCAGCATTAAATATGACAATGAAATAATTATAATTTTTATTATAGATAGAGAGGATTGAAACTGTTATATTATGGATTATGTATTTTTTTTATCTATTTCCCATATTTAACATGCGGTTTCAGAGCCACATTTAATGTCACCTCTTCATTTTCCTCTTTGCTCTGTTCAGTTCAAGTTGTTTCTCCCTTCTTTTCTTATTGTAGTTATTATTGCTGCATCCACGCACTAGTACTTGTTTTCCTTTAAACGTTAGCAATAGCATGACCTGTATTTCTACTCCTAGTGTAACAAATCCTATATTAATTAACAATATCAACTAGGGTAAGTTCCCAGTTATCGTTCAGTTCTACGTTTTCAATGATGCATTTTTTTTAGTTTTCCTTATTCTAATTCGTATCCATGGTACCAGCAGGTATCATGGATACCAATTAAAGTTAAAGGCATGATCGGAAACATTCAATGCTTTTCTGAAGCTACCTTGCGAAAAGGCTGCTGTGGCTTTCGGCCAGGATACACTGAGAAAAAAATACGAGTCAAATTGACTCAAAATTTGAGTTTTCAGTTTGTCCCAAAACCGGGTCAAAAATGTGAGTCAATTTGACTCATCTTAACATTTCACTCAAAAACAAGAGTCATATTGACTCCTAATTCATAGTCAGATTGATTCAGGTATAATCAATCAAGAAAATATTGGAGTTTTGCAAACCTGACTCAAGCTATGAGTCAGGTTGACTCGCAATTTTTTCTCAGTGTAGCCATGTGACCGTGTGGCCTAATGGATAAGGCGTCGGACTTCGGATCCGAAGATTGCAGGTTCGAGTCCTGTCACGGTCGGAAAAATTTTTCCGATTTTAAAATTTCAGTATTGAATCACAGTAATCTTCTATTTTATATTATGTTTTAAACATTTGATATAATGCAGGTTCGAGTCCTGGCACGATCGGGAATTTTATTTTTTATTTTTGTTTCTTCACGTTTGATTTAAAACATCAGTATTTCATAAACTTTAATATTAGTATGTTTTAAATATTTAATGTAGCCAAATAAAAAAATGCTTTTTTAAAATGATTAGTAGTAAACATTAAAGCTGCATAAATAGAATATTAGAACTAAAATGTCTTTCAAATATGTTAGACAATACAGTTAGTTATTAACACTCCAATGGCATCGTACAAATAATATAACATTCTCTTGTAGCTACTATGAGAGAATCAGAATATGCTAAAATTCTAAATACATTTCTGGGTTTGAGTCTATTATGTATTCAGTAGAGCCTAACTAGGAACTCACCCTGTATGATCAGCTCAATTTATTAATATACTTTTATTTATGAAAAATTAGAAAATTGGCCAATCACAACTTTTAAATTCCGTATTTTCTAAATTTCAGCCTATAACAACCTCTAATTTCTAAATTTTAACCTATCACAACCTCTAAATTCTTCATTTTCTAAATTTCAGCCTATAACAACCTCTATTTTCATTAATTTCTAAATTTTAACCAATCACAACCTCTAAATTCCTCATTTTCTGAATTTTAGCCAATCACAACCTCTAAGTTTATTCGCATTTACCATTCCCTAACTTCTATATTCCTACTGCTAGGAGAAACGTTACGACAACATTCCATACCACTTTTTCACTCATCTTTCCTGTGTTCAATTTACAAGGTAGCGATAAATCTCATTACGAGAGACACAGGTACTGCTACACGCGGATAGTAACTTTTACACGGACACGAGACACATGTATTGCTACACGCGGATAGTAACTTATTACACGAGACACAGGTACTGCTACACGCGGATAGTAACTTATTACACGAGACACAGGTACTACTACACGCGGATAGTAACTTATTACAGGAGACACAGGTACTGCTACACGCGGATAGTAACTTATTACAGGAGACACAGGTACTGCTACACGCGGATAGTAACTTATTACACGAGACACAGGTACTGCTACACGCGGATAGTAACTTATTACACGAGACACAGGTACTACTACACGCGGATAGTAACTTATTACAGGAGACACAGGTACTACTACACGCGGATAGTAACTTATTACAGGAGACACAGGTACTGCTACACGCGGATAGTAACTTATTACAGGAGACACAGGTACTACTACACGCGGATAGTAACTTATTACAGGAGACACAGGTACTGCTACACGCGGATAGTAACTTATTACAGGAGACACATGTATTGCTACACGCGGATAGTAACTTATTACAGGAGACACAGGTACTGCTACACGCGGATAGTAACTTATTACAGGAGACACATGTATTGCTACACGCAGATAGTAACTTACTACAGGAGACACAGGTACTGCTACACGCGGATAGTAACTTGTTACACGGACACGAGACACAGGTACGGCTACACGCGGATAGTAACTTATTACACGGACACGAGACTCAGGTACGGCTACACGCGGATAGTAACTTATTACACGGACACGAGACACAGGTACTGCTACACGCGGATAGTAACTTATTACAGGAGGCACATGTACTGCTACACGCGGATAGTAACTTATTACACGGACACGAGACACAGGTACTGCTACACGCGGATAGTAACTTATTACAGGAGGCACATGTACTGCTACACGCGGATAGTAACTTATTACACGGACACGAGACACAGGTACGGCTACACGCGGATAGTAACTTATTACACGGACACGAGACACAGGTACTGCTACACGCGGATAGTAACTTATTACACGGACACGAGACACAGGTACGGCTACACGCGGATAGTAACTTATTACACGGACACGAGACACAGGTACGGCTACACGCGGATAGTAACTTATTACACGGACACGAGACACAGGTACGGCTACACGCGGATAGTAACTTATTACACGGACACGAGACACAGGTACTGCTACACGCGGATAGTAACTTATTACAGGAGGCACATGTACTGCTACACGCGGATAGTAACTTATTACACGGACGCGAGACACAGGTACGGCTACACGCGGATAGTAACTTATTACACGGACACGAGACACAGGTACTGCTACACGCGGATAGTAACTTATTACACGGACACGAGACACAGGTACTGCTACACGCGGATAGTAACTTATTACAGGAGGCACATGTACTGCTACACGGGATAGTAACTTATTACACCAGAATGGTAACCCTTGACTTGAAGTCCCACATCCATTCATATCCTTCAAAAGGGTGTGCTTCTACCCCGTGAGATCACTAATTAAACTCTGATTACCATCAGGCGGAAAACCTAAAGATAATTTAACGATAAATAGTAGGTAAAAAGTCTCCAGATGCGAATCAAACTATACAGGCTACTTCCTCACTCAGGACTCTACATTCACTACACAGGACTTCATTATAGAAGAGTTCTACTGTAGAATCTCCTGGAGATAACACTCATATACCTATTAGCAATCTAACCGTTGATTTAAAGCCTCTATAATCAATTGATAGCTCTAGCCCAATTACCGATGTTGGTGAGAGGAGATCGTGATACGTTTGGCCCGTATCTCACACGTTGATCTGCCCTGTGTCCCGGCAAATACCAACTACAACACTACAATGGGTAATTCACAATTTAAACGGTGTCTGAAGGAAGAGTTTACTAGGTCACTATCTTTGAGATTGGTCTATCATGAATTCTACATATTGGTTTGCATAGATATACGTAGTTAATGATTTCTGGGTAACCATGTCCCAATATTGGGACAATGTTGTCTAGAGGAACATTTCTGTGGATTAAAATCTTATTATAAATAAAGTGATAGCTTAAGCTTTATATGCTTTTTAATTAAATTTCGAAAAGTAAATAAAATCAATACGAGTCATGAGATTAATTATCCAAAACCTGCTATACACCCCCCCCCCCCCTCTCTCTGCACTAATAATTCATATATATAATATACATCCGCTGTTGATATATATTTTAAAATGTTCATTATATCCATTTCAACTTTTTACCAATTAGTCTTAAACAAAAAGCATGGGATGTTGATGTACCAGCAATTACAGAACACGGTGGCTGTTAACTAGGGGTGGTTATACAGTGGAACTCCTCTATAGTGAATCATCCTGATTAGTAGACTCCTGTATAGTGAACTTACCTCTATAGTGAACATATTTAGTTTAGTCTGCAACAAATGACTATAGTTTTCTATATAGTAAGTTAGTTATATTTCATGAAAGAAAAGTTCTACCAGTGCAACTCCTCTATAATGAAGTCATGTGTAGTGAACCATCCTGATTCGTAGAGTCATGAGAAATGAAATGCCCTATATAATGAATTAATTTAAAATATTTAGTATAGTCTACCATTAAAAGGCCAGTTTTCTATTCATCTCTTATATTCTCTATAGTAAACTCTTATAGTGAATTAGTTGGAGTTCACTATAGAGGAGTACCATCAGTTACCGAACACTGTGGGTGTTACCTGGGGTGGTTATAATGCTCTACCCCCGGGACATGCGGTCTGCAGATGGTAGTACCTCCTGAGAAACAAACCTGCTGCTTTTTGCTCCCCTATCCAAATTGCTGTAAGGATACTCTTGAACATCACTGTACTCGTACAGTTAGTCAACTTTAAACAGGGTAAGTTCTGAATCATTGCACGGTTGCATGTATTCGATCACATAATTGTATGTAATAATTTATTCAATTTTTATTATTTGATACTTTTTAATATATGATCGAAGACGTGGAACCGTCCGATAATTAGGAACTGACGTTACTATAATTAAACATATATCACTTTAAATGATGTACTTTCACTGGATTTTAAATTCATTGAAATTTTCTAATATTACCTACCTACCCATTATTTTTATTACCAATACAGCCTATGAATCATCGAGTAGTTTACGCCTTTCTTTCTCACTGTCTGTTTTCTAAACCAGTTTGCGTAGAAAACGAAATAGTTAGGATTTTTACCTGTTGAGTAAGTCAGCCTTTTTTAGAGTGAAAAGTGAGAAGAAGCATCATAACTAGGGTTGTGACAATAGGCTTTTTAAATTTATCCTAAAAATATTATAGACGGAGAGAATTAAAGAGTATTGAATCGTTCTACATCAGCGGTATATAGTATTGTATACCATTTAAGATATAACTATGATTACAAAAGCATATTGTCGCAACCTTAATCATTACTTGTTACTATTACTCAACATATTCAACTAAAACTAAGGTAAGTTACGAATTATCGGTCAGCACTACATCTTCGGTCATATAAAATAAAACAATATAAAAGTTATTATTATTAGATAGCACTGTGTAATAATAATATTTTTTTTTTGTTTTTTCTTATATCAGCGAAGATGTAGCTCTGACCGATAATTCGTAACTAACCCTAGGTAGTTAATAAAATATAACTTTATTTAAAGGTAAATATATCGTACAGTATACGATACATGTGTATATTGTATATCGCTTTACGCTGATATATCTATCTTGTGTTACAGATATTTTTGGTGTATATATAGATAGTTTATTAACATTTATATCATAAAATGTATTCACGTAATTACTAATTAGTTATATTAATGCATTTAAACTCCATGTTCAATGTCAATATGTTTTCATTCCCGTGATTCGCGACTTGGAAATCCTGACGAATAGATGAATGAAATAATGATTAGTATATCCTACATGTACTGATTCATGTGTTTTCACGATGTTAATTCAAATTTTCAATAAATGTGTACTAATAGACCACTCAAGTAACGACAGTTCCGTTCCAGCTTGCTTTATCAGCGAAATATTCCTATGTTATTCGTATGGGGATAAAAATGAGGTTCATTGACATCTGTATAACTGACGATCTACTCAATCTTTGGGAATTGTAATTCGATATTAAAATGTATAATATTTAACCACATTCATTGCTGTAAAATCTATTGAAATTAGTTTTGAAATGAAAAAAATGCGAGTTATTTAAGACTTTTTCTAACGTCTTTTTGAGAGATTGTGCAGCGTTTTACTCCAAAGGGACGAGCTATAGCGCCACACAATTACTCGAAGCGATAGGCACTGAGCCACTGATGTGAAATCGATCAAAGAAAACGTCTAAAAAAACTTGTAACTTCTTAATTTCAATAAACGTTACAGCAGTGAAGGCAGTTAGATATTCAATTTATCAAATATCTCTTTGAAACTTCTAATATTCAAGACACTACTTTAAGAATCCAAGATATTCCAATCCTAGATACTAATTTAAGTACCCCGCAATAAGTCTCCCTCTGCTAATAGTTTAATTACAGTCACACACATCATTAGGTGACCAATCATCCCGCCCTAATAACCTCTGCTGAACCTAATTGTTCCTAATGACCAAACTGAGGTCTGTAACTGGTCATGGTTGGTACTTTCCGACGTCTAACCTCTACCGGGTATGACGCTTAGAGCGACCACATACCATGACAACTACGTATGTTTGATATCATTATAGAGCTCCAGAGTTATGAAGTAATTGTTCCTTCATAACTCCGAGTCACTTCATAACTCAGGGACACTTATATAGTTTTCTCTAGGATTTCAATCTTGGAGAAAACTATGGCTTTTGAGGGATAATAGGACGAAATTTCTGAGGTATATCGCTTTCTATAATTTAAACATAGAAAATACTTCATAACTCAGGTCCATCATTACTCGAGTGCTTCATTACGAAGAGGGGTAATGAAAGACCTGAGTTATGAAATGCACCAGAGTTATAAAGTATTTTTCTATGTTTAAATTATAGAAAACGATGTACGTCAAGAATTGCATAATAGTTATCCCTCAATGACCATAATTTTCTATGATTTTAAACATAGAAAACTATCTAGTGCACCAGAGATATGAAGTGGCTTTTAGCTATGACGGAACCAATTCTTCATAACTCACGAGTTTCACTGTATTGCCATAGCGACCAATCGTTTAGTATGGCCTGATGTACTCTGTTTTTTGTTAAAATTAATGGTGTGCTTTTTCGACTTAAATAAATGTCCATATGTTTTTCAGTTATAGGCCGTGCCATTTTCTTAACCTTCAATTTAGAAGTTATTTTTGAAGCGTAATGTGATTGTTATTTTACTTTAATTTACTGATGAGAATGTTAAGTGGGTACCATCAATTAATAGTTAATATTTTATGAGTGTATTTTTTGAATGACTTAGAGAATCTGATAATGTGACTTGAGTACTCAAATGATTTATATTTAAAGTCAACTATCACATTGATAAGGTGACTGTTCATGGAGAAACTTTTCTTTCTGACTGCTTCTTCCAGTCCCTTGTACTTGATATCCTTTGACGTAAGCGATAGGGCCTTTGGTCCAAGAACAGACGTTACAAACTTCTACTAAACTTAAAATTAATCTATACGATTAATAATTTATTTCCATATATTATTGCCACAAATAATGTGGTTGTGACAGTATGCTTTTAAAATCATAGATTAACAATAAAGACGAAACGAAATGGTATCGAATACTATATTCCACTGGTGTAGAACCATTCAAATCTGTTTAATTCTCTCCGTCTATAATATTATCGGGATCTATGATTTTAAAAGCATATTGTCACAGCCTTAGGACTTATTTCATATATTCTATTTATCTTAATTTTTTTTTTCAGAGCGGCGCAGTACCTCAGTCAGTCTTCCGTTTCGAGGGCATGCGCCATCACTGGTTTCTTCGTGTCCGTCCCTTTGTTGCTAGGAGGTGAGTTTTAATTGAAACACCTTTTGCCATAGGGTAAGTTTCGAATTATCGGTCAGTACTACATCTTCGGTCATATAAGAAAAAACAATATAAAAATTATTATTATTACACAGTGCTGCTATCTAATACTTCTGCAAACCCGGTTGCTAAGCTCCTACTTTTTCAACGAGAATATAAGAAAAAACGATATGATCGTTATTTGTTTTAGTTGGTATCCATGATACCTGCAGGTATCATGGATACCAACTAAAACAAATAACAATCATATAGTTTTTTCTTATATGACCGAAGGTGAAGTACTGACCGATAATTCGAAACATACCATAATACTTAATTCAACTTATTTTGTTTAAAATTAGTCAAATTAGTATATCAATAATGAATACTTGATAAATTCGCCGAAAGCTCTACAGGAAAATAAAAGGATGCTGACTTTTGTCGTAGTCTCGTTCTTCAATTCATAAATGTAATGCACCTGTTGATATCAATTAGGTAATAATTTAGAGGCATACTCCGCTCTTGTTACGACTGACAATCGATTAAGTGATGTGGGACATGTTTCGCTTTTATTTCTCCTGGTAGCTAGCTATAGAAATAATTTAATGTCAATTAGTTAATTATTTATAGACTTACCCCACTATTATTACGTCTCAGATTTATGATAATCGAATAAGTGTGGGACAAGCCTCGCTTTTATTTCTCCTGGTATAGAAAATATTTTAGTAGGAACATTTGTAATTTAGTTGGTCGTTTTCAGTTAAGCTGTTTTCGCCGTAATTAACTTATGCAAGTTGGGTGGAATAATAGATTATAAATCATTTTATGGTAAATAAGATATATACATTATTTACCATACAAAATTTTTTTTAGAAAAAAATAATGGAAAAGAATATAAGTTATTTGCCATGAAATTATTTGTAATCTATCGAAAATATGGAACCGTTCGATAACTTGGGACTTACCCTTTTTGTTTCCCTACAGGAGTTGTAGTTCACACCTTCCTAGTTCTTCACTCGCTGTCCGCTATCCTGACCTCTGCCTTCATAGGAGTGGGCATAGTACTGTGTGGTGCTGCTATGATTCACAATGTGCTGCTATGGCAAAAGGTACTTCAGAGTAGAAGACTAGACTCTTTCACTACAGTTTGACAGATGTGTTATTCTTAGGGTTGTGACAATATGCTCTTAAAATCATAGATCCTGAAAATATTATAGACGGAGTGAATTAAAGAGTATTGAATCGTTCTACACCAGCTGTATATAGTATTCGATACCATTTCATTTCGTCTATATTCTTAATCTATGATTTTAAAAGCATATTGTCACACTCACAACCCTGGATATTTGAATGTAGGGCTGTAGCTACTCGAATTATTGGGGAAAACACTACCTATGTTAAACACCCACTGTACGAATACGGTGTCAGAGTGCTACAATGTTCTTATTTTTACCCATCTTAATCTTCTATGGCCCCACAAATTTTTTCTATAGAATAGATCTGTAACAGTTTTGTGAAATTTAATATTCCATTAAGCTACTCGAAATCATATTAATGAAATAAATGGTAGCTATATGAATTATCAAGAGAATATTTAAACTCAACGTTAAAGATTTTTTCAAGTTTCTATACCTTCTGTACTGGGTATTTCAGGAAACCTAAAAAAACCTTCAACGTTGTGTTTAAATAACATTTAAACTAAAGTTAAAACCACTTTAGTTTTCAACTAAAGTGGTTCAGTTTCATTCAATAAAATTAATTATATCTTTGCTGAATTTATTTTTAAAACTAGTACCTAAATTAGAATATTATTTTGAAAATTATTAACCATTTCTTTTTCTGACAGCACAAGAGAAGATCTCGCCAGCAAAGTAACATCCACCAGTCCATGCTGTCAGGTCACACCCACCAGATGAAAGGCAGCAGGCACAGGACTCCACACCACCACCTTCACTCCACCTCCTCCCCCATGCCACCCACCACAGTGGATCTCTCCGCCACCCTCAATGGCACTCCACATGAGCTATCCACTCTCGTGTGAATCTTCCGCTTTAAAATTGGGGCGAGTTACAAATTATCAGTTGATTCCACATCTGGTCGTGTAAGAAAAAATTAAATATTTAATTGATATCATGTATCATGGATACCAATTAAAACAATGATATCGTGTTTTCTTATATGGCTGAAGATGTGACACCGACCGATAATTTGTAATTTACCCTACTCTGCTATTCCAAATACGCATAGATAACTAGATGTTGCAGTTTTCGGGAAGTGGGTGATAGCTAGACTATGAGTAGGATTGTGACAATGTGCTTTTAAACTCATAGATCTTAAGAGTATCACATACGAAACGAAATAGTATCAAATTCTATATACTGCTGGGGTCACAACCCTAATCATGGCCTATCCCATTAATGGGAGTGTCTTGAATATTCCTACGTTTCCTTACAGTTTTCTTCTATTTGAATCAGTTATTTTTCAATGACTGATAAAACTCAAACATTTATAATCTGGGAACTACTAACAGGCTGTACACACGTAGGGTTTTTTAAGTCTTTCCTCCAGACTTTTTGTTAAGCTCCTCCTACTTTTTCCACGAACCTATAAGAAAAAACAATATAATTATTATTTATTTCAGTTGGTATCCATGATACCTGCAGGTATAAAGATACCAACTGAAATAAATAACAATTAACTATATAGTTTTTTCTTAAATTTTCGTGGAAAAAGTAGAAGGAGCTTAGCAAAAAATCTGGTGGAAAGACTTAAAAAACCCTACGTGTGAACGGCCCTTAACGTTCTATTACCTGGACACTTATAGTAGCTATTCAGAAAGTGATTTAACATAGATCATTAATTAGTCCATCATTTAGAAATTTCAAATAAGCTTATTACCTCCCACTTTGACGATAGATTGCGGAATATGTAACCTATTCTGAATTTAAATTTCACCCCAGCTTTTTCATCTTAGAACTATAGTTGCACAATGCAGTTTTGTAATAAAATGCATATGGAGTACGAGTGGTATCTACTTTCGAAGGGTATTTTAAATGACATCTTATAGTTCAAACTACGTGTACATAGCTACTTGTCTTTATCTTTATTTTAGCTAGCTACTTTTTATCTTTAGCCTCTTATTTACAAGACTTAGGAGTAAAAAATAAAGTCCTAAGTTTTCGGATTGGAAAACTTTAATGGACAGAAAGTAAAATTTGTGGCATTTCTTTAACATTTAGACATGTTAAAAGTTGAGTTGTAGCTATGTTAGTTAGGGATTTAATAATTTTTAAAAAGGGGGTCTACTTTTTATTGCTATTTATTATGTTGAATCTGTTATCATAATTTATATAGCTAGCTACAATAATAAAAAATTTAAAGGAGACTGATAACTATGGAATGTTTTAGAAAGTACAATATTTTTATTCCGTAACTTGATAGATAAAGAAAAGTGTACATATCATATACATTAAGTCTATTTATATACATATTGTATAAAATCAAATTTATATATTAGTAATTTTAAACTTTCGTATTATTCATCCTTTGAGAGAAATTAAATAATTGAAAAACACTTATTTATAACTATTATGGCTAAGTTTAATATGATACAATATAATATAAACAATATAAATAGTTACAAAAACAATGAACCCTGTTCATTTTTTCTTCTCTTTGATAGCATTGATTCTTTTCAACTCCTCCTTATTCTCTCTAAAAGCTTGGTAAACATAACTACCTATCACTAAATTAACAGTCAACACTGCTGCCACAGCTCCATAAATAAATCCCTGGTTTCTGGTCATTTCGAGACTTTCTTTAACATACGTGTTTGTTTGGAAGTAAGCCACAAATGGAAGGATGAACATTGCAGCGGTATGCAAGAAGAGTTTCAGCAGTACACGGGGTGGGTGGTAGACGTCTTCAGCAGGAGTGGTGGTAGTGGAAGGTTGGTCAGTAGTTGTGACAGACATTTTTGGGAGAACTTTTTAAGTTACCTGAGGAAATAAAAGATAACTGATCATTTGTAGTGACTTAAAGTGATTATGATAACTAATTTGCAGAGCTCTAAAGGGACAATAATCAACTGCTTCATGAAGAGACTACCTCTTCTATGGATTTCAAACTGATGAAACCATTGAAAATGTTATTTGATTATCTTTTCATGACTGACCAAAAAAATCATATTAGTTTAGCAAAATATTGAAAACTGTCTTTTAGGACAGTTATGTTAGAGCACTTTTCAAAAACTAGGATGGACTGTTTAGATTTAGTGATCATAGCACATGATTTTATATTAGTAAATGATGGAGTATTTAATCTCAGTATATTCAAAAGCATTTCATTAAAGCTAAGAAATATCTGATATCCATTTTCTTACCTTTCAATATGTGGTTATGAGCAAAATGTTCTTAAATTCTTGATACAGGAGGCTATTTCAAATTCGGTTGCAACAGTTTGTAACTAAGAATTATGCCTATTCAAAAATTATTAAATAATCTGCAAGGAGAAACTTAAATGTGTATATTCTTTTAAAGATGTAAGCATGGATGAAAGCTACATCACATATGATAGTTACATATAGTTTGCAGAAACTGGAATGTGTTCATGGGGATTCTATTATATATGTGTAGCTTTACATTTTGTATATTAATTTAATTATAATTCAGAAAATTTGGATGGCAAAGATCATTAAATTTTGTGATATGGAGTGGAGTCAACAGTAAGAGAAGTATTGTTACAATGGAATTCGTGCATTGTTTATTCACTCCTGTTTATAGAAACTGGCATATTGATTATCTTTTTTGTTCGTAGAAGATAATAATAATTTATATTTGAATAGAATTAATATTAGCTATAGAGGATCTATAATAATTTACTGAATCTTGTCAGCCTGCAGAATATGGGAGATATTTAGGATATTAATTTTGAATTAGTTCCTATATTTTCATTAATTTAAATGTGAACAGTCTGATCAGAAAATGAGATCTCTACAAACAATTTACCAGTTTAAACAGACTGGACTGAATGAAATTAAAGAGTAGTATTTTTAAATATAATGTTAACAGGAATATAGTGAGACCTACTGAGTACCGAACAATTCCATTTTTTCCCGTCTGCAGAATATGGGACATTTTCTAAGTGAAAAAAGCTTAATTTTTCTCCTCTATTTACATGTATTTTACAGAGAACTGAAGGCTAAATAGAAGATTTCTTGGATAAGACTTTGCCAGTTACTGCAGTCTGGACTGATAGGCATTTACATTTTTAAGCTTTTCAGTGTGAACAATTCTTAATTTTCAGCTATTTCTATATGAGAACAAAAGACGAAATAGAAAAATATATTTAAGAACATTTTTCTAACAAATGCAGTCTGCATTTACGAAAAACTTTTTAATTTAGTATTTTATTTTAATTGATGGTAACTTGGTATCCATGGTATCAGGAACTAGGTATGAGCCTTACAAAAATGTTAAATTACACATTTTTATTCATGCACTATGAAAAAAAATGTGTTCTCAACACAACAATACAGTCTTTAAAAACTGCTCATGGCAAAAAGTTTAGCTACAATTGATTTTAACGGAGCCCTTCACACTTGCGTTAGAAAAGATGCTGGTGAAAAAAAATGGAAGTGTGAAGGACTCCATTAAAAACAATTGTAGCTAAACCTTTAACCATGTGCCTTTTTTTAAAGGTGGCTTTGAGAGACGCAAGTGTGAAGGATGGCAAAAGATAAGTTAATAACTAGTTATTGGACTGCAGAAACTGGTAAACCAGAGAAATTCTCTAGGCTCTAATTAAGTTAAATTAACCTTCTGTTTTAGAACCTACCAGGCTACCTAAAATACATATAAATTTAAGAAAAAATAGTGATTGCTCCCCATCTTTACTTGATTAAATTCTTAATATTTAAATAATAATTTGATTTGAATAAAATACTTTGGAATCATAAATACCATATTTTATTAAAGGATTTAAGCAGGAAACTTTTCTGATTAATGATAGAAAATTGTAAATTAACTGATCAAATCTGGTCTGCAGAATATGGGTAATTTTTAATATTTTCTGTGCGAACAATCTTTAATTTCCTCCTATATTTACAAGTATTTTACTGAGAACAAAAGCTAAAATAGAGGATTTCTTGGAGATCAGTTTACCAGTTCCTGCAGTCTGGTGACAGACATCATCAAATCAATTAAATGGTCTAAAAAAATTTTTTTAGAGTAATCTAAAGATATTTTCAAAAATGATCTAAAAATGTTTTTAGAAATGATTTAAAGATATTTTTAAAAATGATCTAAATATGTTTTCAGAAATGATCTAAAGATGTTTTTAGAAATGATCTAAAGATGTTTTTAGAAATGATCTAAAGATGTTTTTTAGAAATGATCTAAAGATGTCTTTAGAAATGATCTAAAAATGTTTAAATGTTTTAGAAATGATATAAAGATGTTTTTAGAAATGATCTAAAGATGTTTTTAGAAATGATCTAAAGATGTTTTTAGAAATGATCTAAAGATGTTTTTAGAAATGATCTAAAGATGCTTTTAGAAATGATGTAAAGATGTTTTTAGAAATGATGTAAAGATGTTTTTAGGAATGATGTAAAGATGTTTTTAGAAATTATCTAAAGATGTTTTTAGAAATGACCTAAAGATGTTTTAAGAAATGATCTAAAGATGTTTTTAGAAATGATCTAAAGATGTTTTTAGAAATGATCTAAAGAATGACCTCTGTTAGATAGGAGGATAATAGGATTCTCAGATTATGGATGAAAATTATGATTGTTACTTGTTAGCAACTTAGCGTCTTAGCCTACTTGTAGGCAGAGAAAATGAGACTTATTCTTCTCTTTCACAATTTAAACTACCTATAACGTAATAGTAATAATCTTATCAAAGGAATTATGAATATACAACCATTGATATAACGTGAAGAATAGTTTTTCTAGCTTAACTAGCGTTAGAAATAAAAGCGTCATGGAGTAACATACGGGAACAAAATGCGAACGCCACGTGAGACTCACAGGAGGTTTCTCCTGTGGATCACGTTTTACAAAATATTTCTATTTCTCTTAGGATTTTTGATAATTTGACACTAACAGTAAATTGAAGAATCCATTTTAAGACGATTATCACGAATACATTTTTTAGAACAGAAGCTTCTATTTTGAGATATTATCGTGGGAACAAAATGTGAACACCACGTGCGACACACAGTAGTAGGTTTTTTGTGTTGGTTATGTTTTACTAAATCTATTCACCGAAATATATAAAATTTCTAGGTACTTCTATTTTGTAAATTTTCTACATCTATTTTTAATAATAATAAACTCAATAACGAAAATTAAAAATTTATCGTGTGAAAGAAGAAAACAAACTGCAGATTAGATTTGAATAGGTACCTACCTAGCTAAAGAAATTTTATAATTTTAGACTATTGTGAACAGTACGTGGTCGCAACCTGTGTGTCACACTTTTCTAATTTGAGTGTGATTAGCGTATTCTAACAGTATTCTCATGGTATGATATTAAAATGCACTATCCAAGATATATAAATCAACACTTGAACTCTATTCAAATGAATAAACTACTCCTTTACTACTCATGTGAACCGTACGTGGTCACCACCTGTGAGTCACACTTTTCTAATTTGAGTGTGATTAGCGTATTCTAACAGTATTCTCATGGTATAATATTAAAATGCACTATCCAAGATATATAAATCAACACTTGAACTCTATGCAAATGAATAAACTACTCCTTTACTACTCATGTGAACCGTACGTGGTCACCACCTGTGAGTCACACTTTTCTAATTTGAGTGTGATTAGCGTATTCTAACAGTATTCTCATGGTATAATATTAAAATGCACTATCCAAGATATATAAATCAACACTTGAACTCTATGCAAATGAATAAATTACTCATTTACTACTCATGTGAACCGTACGTGGTCACCAGCTGTGGGTTACACTTTTTTAATTTGAGTCTGATAAG
>CANNZV010000270.1:376980-414278 GCA_947561585.1 Caprella mutica
CCATGAGAATACTGTTAGAATACGCTAATCACACTCAAATTAGAAAAGTGTGACTCACAGGTGGTGACCACGTACGGTTCACATGAGTAGTAAAGGAGTAGTTTATTCATTTGAATAGAGTTCAAGTGTTGATTTATATATCTTGGATAGTGCATTTTAATATTATACCATGAGAATACTATTAGAATACGCTAATCACACTCAAATTAGAAAAGTGTGACTCACAGGTGGTGACCACGTACGGTTCACATGAGTAGTTTATTCATTTGAATAGAGTTCAAGTGTTGATTTATTGTTGTAAGATGGGTTGGAATAGTAGAAACACTTGGTATGGTACTCCAAGCTTTAATGTACTGAGAACGTAAGTAACATACCTGAAACAAAAGAATAACTAAAATGTAATGAACAATAATGAGATACGTTACATTAACTCTAATGCATAACAAATATTCCTTTAATAGTAAACAAATAAAGACAAGTAGTTTAACTTACATCAAACGGGACATGCACCAACGCATAGGGAGATACAAGTGAATTTAACTAAAACCCGGAACATAGATGAATTAGAATGTTAAGGAACAGATAAGTAGACATTAATATAACATTCTTCCCTTGTACAAAATAAAGCTAACAAGTTTATAGCAGGCAAATAATAAAATATAATAGCCAATCAAGTTGAAATCTAATCCCATCCATATCGAACTGGCGCCTTGGTCTGTCGAGAAGATTTACGTTGCTCTGAAGGGTGAACTTCATCTTGATTTTCGGTGGTAGTTTGTTCAGGAAGCGTCGGAGGATTATTGGAATCCGCAGTACTTGAGGTTTCATTCTGAGGTTGATTATGCTCTTCAATCGTCGTTGTAGATTCTGGACATGGGGCCAAGTCTCTAACAGACACAGTTGATTCTCGTCCATTTGGATACCTGATGTTTGCGAACGTGGGATTTGCTTCTAAAAGTTCAACCTGGTCCACCAGGGGTTCATTCATATTTCTCCTTACAAAACGTCGTAGCATTATTGGCCCTGGTGCCATAAGCCACGCGGGTAGAGAGTTTCCGGGAGTTGTTCGTCGCTGGAAGCCAAAGAAGCGTTCATGTGGTGTTGTATTAGTTGAAGTTGAAAGGAGAGATCTGGTTGAGTGGAGCGCTTCTAAGAGAGCCAGCTCCCATTGGTTTTCAGGAAGATTGTGAGATTTCAAGTTTAGACGAATTGACTTCCAAATGATACCGTTATATCGTTGAAACGGTTAGGGGTCACAGGGTTCACCTTCTTTAATCCAGAGAGGGATTCTATTAACCTGTAGGTACCTAGATAACTTAAACGGAGAGCAACTGAAACAACAAAAGAAGACGAACAACCTATTTAATGTGAAAACGACAAACTTAGTTACAACATTTCAAAAATGAATAAGGACAAATGAATGGAATGAATGATAATGATTGCCTAATAAAGTTATATTGATATATAGTGATAATTGCTAGCTACCTATAAAGTCGACTTTAAATTCTGAAGAATCATCATTGTTTAAAGAATTGCATAGTACCAATTTACAATGATAATAGACCAAGAATAAATCCCAAAAACTAAACAGTACTACTTCAGGCAAACCAGGTTAAATCAGATGGAATACAGGTGCAATAAATGGAGCTTAAGCTAGGATCGAAACTCCAAAGGCACGAAGACTGACGATGAGGGAAGTGTATGCCAATAGAATTAGTACTCAGTAGCCGTCAAGGGGGTATGCCAAAAACGATGAGATAAGTAAGTAGTTACTATTCACTGAGCTGAGGGTGGTTGCCTGTGCCCAAACTATAGACCTGCCCAAGATTTAGAGCTCCTGTGTGGAAAAACCCCACTTTCAGAATATTGATATAAATACCATTCTAATAAATATGTTTTTAAATATTGCCTTTACTTAACCAAATTTCAGAATAATAATACGATTTGATTTTAAATAGATTATATGATTTAAAATAGATTATATGATTTTAAATAGATTATATGATTTTTAACTATGTAATTTTAAATACTTCATTATCCTAAATTACTATTACATACCTATATAAAAATTCCCAATAAACAGCAATTAAAAACTCACCACTAATAGTGAAGCTCTACTACCAAGAACCAACCAGAAAGCAGCAAAACCAGGATCATCAGTGAGAACAACAGTTTAGAGTTCCAGCTTAGCCCCTAGGCTGAACTTATTCTATTTAAAGAATTCTTAAGCTAACTTAACCAAGATTTTATTAGATAGTAAATATCTACCTTCCAAATTTTAATAATAATAGAAGTCTGAACAAAAAAGAGAATTAAACAAAAGAACATAAATGAAATCAGGAAACACAAAAAGTAAACAAAGTAAAATGTAAACAAACACAGAGCACTTTAGGGAGACATGTTGACACTATGGAGGCTGGGAGAGAACTGAGATAAAAACAAACAGAGTGCCAGTTTACAACTCTGATGTTACTGAGAGGAGTGTTTCAGAGAAAAGCAAACTATTGTATAACTTCACTCAACCATATAATGCAGCCCTCTACATTCCTCCCCCCCAAGTGTTAATAAAATTAGCACTAAAAACCTAGGGAAGAGAAATATAAAAACATCACAAAACTCAGTCCTCCCTGGACTTGACAAAAAGACATCTAGATCTGGTAATAGGTCCTCTGTACTCTGAAACTGGAGAACATAGTATAGGCTCTTGAACATTCATGAGAGACTGTCTCCGTAGTCCAGGCCTATGTAGTGCTCTGACTCGATTGCGTCCTGCCTGTCTGCACTCAGCAATCAGCTTTCTACATATTTCAGCTTCTCTCTTCACTGGGCTCAAGCTCACTCGATTGTTCTGAGGTACTGCACTCTCCAACTGACTTGTCTTGCGCAACACTTCTAGTCTATTAAGAATAGTTACTCGATAAGAGGGAGTTGATGGTGAAAAGCCAGTGAAAGAGGAATTCTCAGAAATTGGTGCACATGTAGGAGATACAAATTCTGACACTAGAGGACTGAAGCCAAGGAAACTATCCCAAGCCGGGCTGTCAACTGTAATGTTAGTTGATAAGTTAGTGTTTGCTTCACCCAAGACTGGAGTACAAACCGGAACAACGCTTCTCTGAAACTCAGTCCTGAAAACAGATGAGTGGTTAACATCAGAGCTGCAGGACTTTTCATCACTAGGATTATTGCAAGCTACCGCTGTTCTATCATCAACAGAGAGCATATCGACTCCAAGCTCCATATGTATCGGACTTCTAGCAGACACTGCAGAATCATCTAATGCACCAGAACTGAAAGGTGTAGAAACTTGAATTATAGGTGATGAATAATCAACAACTGGGGTGGACTCAACGCAAGCAAAGGGTGAACCAAATGTAACAGTTGGTGAACCAAACTCAGTAGGTGATGAACAAACAACAACAGCAGGAGACAGGATATCATTTACAACAGGCGAACAAGGGTCAGCAAGAGGCGAACGAGGGTCAACAAGAGGCGAACGAGGGTCAACAAGAGGCAAACGAGGGTCAACAAGAGGCAAACGAGGGTCAACAAGAGGCAAACGAGGGTCAACAAGAGGCAAACGAGGGTCAACAAGAGGCAAACGAGGGTCAACAAGAGGCAAACGAGGGTCAACAAGAGGCAAACGAGGATCAACAAGAGGCAAACGAGGATCAACAAGAGTCAAACAAGGATCAACGAGAGGCGAATGAAGTTCAACAAGAGGCGGAGGAAGATCAACAAGAGGCGGAGGAAGATCTACAAGAGACGGAGGAAGACCAAGAGGCAGAGGAACATCAACAAGAGACTGAACAAGAACAACCCGATGGAAAGGAACATCAACACAAGGGGGATCGACATCAACAAGAGGTAAGGCAACATCCGTAACAGGTGGAACAGTTTCAACAGGAGGCAACACCGTGTTAACATAAAACGGAACGGTGTCAAAAGGCAGACAAAATTCAAAAGAGGGTGGAACAACATCATGTGTTGGAGAAGAATGAAAAACCCCTTGAGGTAGTATCCTATGTGTAAATTCCTCCAGATCGCAGTCTCCCTGAATCTCTTCATCATTACAACAGGAATTATTAGATTCCGAAGTATCGGAGTCTGTGTGTGAATCTGATGATTCCCCAATAGGTGGCGATTCACAGGAATGTGATGAAGAATCACAAGAGGTCAATGAAGATTCACAAGAGGTCAATGAGGATTCACAGGTTGATGATGCATAAGATACCTCATTATCGGATGTCTCACCTGAGTCACCGGAAGAGTCGCATGAACCATCAGAACACAAGTCAGCTCCAAAAATAGGTGGGAACCCCAAAAAATCATCATCAGAATCACAGTTTGAGTTCTCAAGAAAGTGATCATCTGAACTACCATCATCCAACTCCTCTCCATGATTAGATTCTTTGGTGAAGAAATTGAGTAGATTCATCAGTGCTGGATCTTTGCTGATGTAATTAGGAATTTTAACCCATCGTATTAGCTGTTTGTGATGCACCCTAATTTCGCTTGATCCATTTGAAATTTCGTAAGTTAAGCCATTGCTTCTAGTCTTCATCACTGTATATGGTCCTGAGTAACGTGGTTGAAATTTCAGTGATACAGAGTTTCCCTGAAGAATCATTTTCTTCAGCACTTGGTCTCCAACTTTGAAACTCTTGAAACTGGGATGACCCTCCTTCCACAACTGTCGCGTCTCTTCCGTAATCATAGGTTTTGGAGACATTGTGTGGTTGACTGTCAACAAAAAATCTGAAGGTGACTTTGATAACTGAGAGTGCCATGAGTGGTTATATGTAAGAACCACTCTTGATAGCTTTGTATCCCACTCAGTAGACTGGTCATTTTCCAAGCAACGAATCATCTCAATTACAGTTCTGTTAGTTCGTTCAACTGCACCATTAGATGACGGTTTATAGGGAGTTGAATAGATATGTTCAATATCATAGTCACTCAACACTTGCTCAAACTCCGACCCAGTAAATTCTTTACCATTGTCACTTAAGAGTTTAACAGGTTTGGCAGGCAAGAATGGCAAAACTCTGTATTCCAAAGCACAAGCAACATTTTTAGAAGTCTTGTCTTTGATTGGAACACAGCTCAACCACTTTGAGTAGTGGTCTATCGAAACCAAACAATAACAATGACGTTGTTTAGTCAATGGTAATTTAACCAAATCTACTGCCAGCAATTCGAATGGGTTCTGTACCTGAATCTTGATGACAGGAACACCAGGAATTACAGAATGGACCTTATACTTTTGACATGTTTCACAAGAACTACAAATATCTGCTACCACAGAGCTAAGTGAAGGATGCCATATCAGAGTTTTCAGATGTTCCAGTAGTTTGTTTCGTCCAGCATGACAGAGTTGCCAATGAAGTCTAATGGTAATTTCTACCATGAACTTAAAAGAGACTACCGGTACACAGCTTTCTTCTTTACAGAAAACAATGACATCATTAACTACGTGTAGAAAGTCAGAGAAACGCTTGAAACGCATCAAACCAGGGCCCCTCCAGTTTGATGGAAGGATACCATTTACTAGCTTATTTTTCAACTGACACAGTTCTTTCTGTCGTTTTTGCAGCAATCTAATTTGGTCATTAGACAGAAAAGACTCAAAATCGGTGATGACTTCTCCTGACAGGCAATAACCAAACTTGTCTACAAATGGTCCAGAATTCATGAACGGAAGAGAAAACTCCTGATCACGATCGGAAGTCAAAAATCTACAAGAATCAGAATTAAAATCAAGCACACCATGTAGCATACGAACAACATTATTACCAAGCAAGATACAGCAAGCCATTGCATTATCATCAACCACAACACAAGGAACCTCTAAACATACAGCAGAACCGATCATCACATTTACCATAGTTTCATCAGCAGCCGATATCCTATTACCAAAGGTTTTGATAGAAACTCCCTTCAACCTCATGTGTTCTGGAACTGGTTTCCCACATGAACTTATTCGTGCTGCTGACTTCGTTATAAGAGATATCTGTGCTCCAGTGTCGATCAAAGCACACAGAGGTATATCATTAACTATAACCTGTATTTTTGGATAGCAGTGACACGTATGTCTACATGAACAAGAATGTTCATCCACTGAATCAATAGCAGTCATAACAAGAGGTTCAACATCATCTACATTAACATCACCTTCAGAAGAATCACCATGGTCAGGTGTGTCATGGACTTCACTCATGCCACTTCTTGCTAAGCTGGGGACAAACAGGCGAGAGGGCTCCAGAGGATTGTAGTGAAATCCCGCCAGACACTGAAGGTAAACTCGATACGGTTTGTCAGACATAGGTTTGTTTACTTTCACAGGTTCGTATACGATAGGTTGATCCATCTCATGATATACTACTACCACCATACTGTACAGATTTGCGAAAGCTGCCAGGAAATCTGTAGATGGTAAGCATCCTGGGAGCTTCATCAGCTTTATTCGAGATGTCCCAGAACGACCAGTTTTCTGTTGCGAATAGAGTTTCTGCTTATTAAGGATCTCATTGACAACCGAAATTCTCAACTCTTCAGGTGAAGGTATAATGAAATCCGGATTGTAATTAAGATGGTACCATGACAAAACAGCGCACAAACTTTCAACCATAGAGTCTCCACCTCCAGGGATCCGTTTCATGATCTTCAGACCACGAGGTAGAGGTGTATGCGGACCTTCAGAGTGTACAGGAGCGTTATCTGGCATTCTTGAAAAGGCATCAGCTAAGTAGTTTTCTGGACCAGGCTTGTACTTGATCTCAAAATCAAATTCAGAGAGCTCGACGACGGTACGCATTATCCTTGAATTCTGGTTGGACATGGAGGTCATGTAAGTCAGCGGTCTATGATCTGTGTACAAGATGAAAGGGATTCCATACAAAAAACTACGAAACGTATTTATTCCCCATCTTAGCGCTGCAAGCTCCCTCTCGATAGTGCTGTAGTTACGTTGTGCCTTGCTAAAGGTCATGGATGCATAGGCAATGACCTTATGTTCCCCATCTTGCACCTGTGACAAGCAAGCTCCGGATCCACAAGCTGAAGCATCAGTGGCAAGCTCCAGCTTAGAAGCATCAGGGCTATAATTAGGGTACGCGAGTTCTATGTCCGCACACATTTCCTTCTTCAAGTTCTCAAACGATTCGATCATCTCTACAGTCCAATTCAATCGGGTTTTGTCTGCCTTTCCTGTCAAACTCGTCAGGGGTTTCGCCAGCTCCGAAAAATGTGCAATAAACTTTCGTTGGAAGTTTACAACACCCAAAAACTGGCGTAGTTCCTTCACAGTAGATGGTCTAGGATACTCACGAACAGAATTCATGTAAGTATCGCTCTTGCGTAACCCATCCTTGCTGACAATGTGCCCGAGAAAGGTGACTCTCTGCTGGAACCAGGAACATTTAGTCACTTTAATTTTCATATGATAGGCCGCAAGAGTTTGAAGAACACGGGAGACCAATACAAGATGATCAGAAAATGATTTACTCATTATAAGTATATCATCGATATAAACGATGACCTCCTTCTGATCAAAATCCCTTAGAACTGCTTGCATTTCCCTTTGGAATGCACTAGGAGCGTTCTTCAATCCAAAACTCAGCTTTTCAAATTCGTAGTGCTGGTTCGCTGTTGAGAATGCAGTGAACTCTTTGCTATCAGGATGCATGGGTACCTGATAATACCCTTTAACCAAGTCCAAAGTTGAAAAGTACGACATACCGTTGAGCCCAAACACCAAGTCACTCATATTAGGAATAGGAAATTTGTCAGCCTTCGTCACCCTATTCAACTGACGATAATCAATGCATATACGAAGACTGCCATCCTTTTTCCTGACTGGTACAATAGGAGAACACCAAGGACTTTTACTATAGCTCAAGATCCCTTGATGAATCATCTCTTCACATTGACGTTCTAACTCTCTATTAACAGGATCGGGGAATCTTCTTGGTTTCTGGTGTATAGGTGTGTCATCATAAAGCTCAATCCTATGTCGAGTCACTCCTGCACATCCAATATCGTTCTCACCCTTGCTGAAGACGTCAGTACAGGTATCCATCATACTCAGGACCTCCTCTCTCTGATGTGCATTTAAGTGATCAAGAATCACGTTAGTGAATGAAACATTCGTAGATTCTTCTCCAAAATTCACTTCTACATCACGTGGCAGATCTGCTTCTATCATCGATGACACCCCTCCAATGACGCAACCAGCACTCAGTTTTTCGGTAGAAAATGAGCCACGAATCTTTGTAATCATGATCTGCATTTTATCCATCGAAGTAGAAATGATTCCAGGTTCTCCAATCAGAAACGGAGAAACTAATTCCCCATTAAAATACAGTTTCTGATCAGGAGCAGGATGAACACAGGCTGGAAGAGAAACTGGAACCAAGTTGTAAGAGCCATATCTAACTTCTATATCATCCTCAACAATTAAATTTACGTTACGTAAAACGGTATAACCAAGTGGACCATAAGTTTCCCCAAGATACAACTCCCATGTACCCCAATGACTGGAACCAGAGAGTTTATTTCCATGAGGGTCAATACTCATTCCATTTTTCTTGAAAAACTGATTTCCCAATACAATGGAATGATTTGTGATATGACGAGGGACTACTTGAAATTCATGTTTAAATTCGATTTCACCCAATCTAAACGAAGCTTCCACCACTCCAAGTGGATGGACAGATCCTCCACCAAGACCACAAATTGTTTGACTACCGGGTCCCAAATCAGCACCAAGCTTTCGTTGAAGTGTTTCACTCATGATGGAACAGCTGCATCCTGAGTCTATTAGAGCCGGAGAAGAGGTGTTATCAAATGAAACACTGCAGAGCATCAAGGTCTCAGAAACGCCCATGTAAACCTCGATCTCGTCCTCCAACAAATCCCCATCAGAGGTATCAGTTTGTTCCTTTTGCGCATCCTCACAAGAAGCATCAGTCTTCCTCTCATAATTTAAGAATTTCTCATCTTCCCCTTGAAGTTCTCCCTCACAAACACCAATATCAGACTCGTCAAGCACAGTAGACTGGTTATCATCTGTATTGATGAGCTTCGGAACAAAAGATTGTGAAGTCGGGTTTAGCTCTGACGGGGGAATGTTCCTAGCCCAGCCAGAGCTCTCTCGTTTTCCGAAGCATATGATGTGCCTGATGGATACTGTGCTGCATTAACAGAGTCAAATCTTTGAGGCTTCCAAGGATTGTTCTGCAGTGATCTTCTTCGAGGGCAGTCGGCTATGCGATGCGCATCAGACCCACAAGCAAGGCACTTAGTGTGAAGACGCCAGCAATCACGTTTGATGTGTCCTGGACGCTTGCAATAAAAGCAAGTTTTAGTATCAGAACCGTATCCAGGGTTAAGATTTCTAGAAGATTCAGATAGTTTCTGAGACTCTGTAAAGTGTACAGACTTAGCTGGAGAATTACCATGATTCTGATGTACGAGAGAAGTTTGTCGAGGAACCGAAGATGACCGAGCAAAATCAGTTGGACGAGTGTATGGAGTTGGTGGTGGTTGAGGCACAGTAGCAGCCCATACTTCAGTTACCTCAGGATCAATGTCACTATGGATCTCTATCATGTTGCCATTATTCTCCAGATCATAGGCACTGGCCACTTTCATGATGCTATCCCAAGCCAGCTTCTTACCTTGAAGGGAAAGAAAACTCTTCACAGCTGCCATTTGTTTCCTGAAGCTTGAAGGTGTGGTGTCAAGAAACTTCTCCTGCAAAGTTCTACTCGCGTTAATCTTCTTTTTCGGAAAAGCCAGCTTAAATTCTCTTTCCACCCTAGCAGCATACAGTCTCAATGATTCTCCCTGATTCATATGGATCTTCTCAAACTTTTTCCGTTTTGCTCGTTGAACAGCCTCCCTCGACTCCTCAGACCACTTGATGAGCTTCCTCTTAACCTCATCGTAATCTTCGTCAGGACCATTCAGGACTTTGTAGAACTGCTTAATAGATCCATTCAGAAACTGACCAAGTTCTGTGGTCCACAAAGCTCTACTTCCCTTAAAGGTATTCTGACAATACTCTTCAAATGAAGCAAGGAAATCGTCAAAGGACCGACCAGATTCCAAACTGAAATCTGCTGGCATGGGCGCTCTTCGGTTGTCAATCTGAGAAATGATCTCCAACAAGGCAGACTCGTTCTTATCCTCAGAGTTCCTTTGTTTCCTTTGACGTCTCATGCGTCCCCGAGACTTGTTCTTGACACTAACTTCGGAGGAGTCGGAAGTGGCAGTTGAAGAGTTTTCAGATTTAATGTGCTTTTTATAGACCTTGCGTTTCCCTTGAACAGACGAATCGGCAGATTCACTGTGGGTTACAGGAACAGTCTTCATCAGCATTCGCAGCATTTCAACACGCAGACTCTCTATCTCTTGCTTAATTTGTGGGTCAGCATGTTCAGAGTTTTCAATCATGTTCTTCATATACTGCTTCATATCAGAGCACTGCTCACGAACAGCTTGCATCAAAGTTTCAGTGTTGATAGATTCAGCAATCTTCCTATCCGTAGTTTTCTTCTGGAAAGATACCTTAGGGCGGACAGAGAGCAATTGGGAATTCAGTAAAGGGAAATCTTTACCACCTGCTATATCCGATTGCACAATCTTCCTATTAGCAGATTCTTCATTATGAGAAGTTGTTTTGGGGCGAAAACCGGGCAACTGGAAATACGATACAGGAAAGTTGTTAGCACATGCTTCATCCGACTCCTCATTCTTCCCGTTAGTAGTTACTTCCCTATGAACAGAGGGTAATTGGATAGTTGGTCCAAGAAAGTTGCTAGCCCCCGTTGCTGAAGCAGCACCAGGTTCACCACCGCCACCACTGAACTCAAGATCAAAATCAGACATCTTGAATGACGAACCAAAATAAACTGGACAAAGTACAAAGCAAGATGAAATAGAATTACTAAGAAGGGGTCTGGGCACCAATGAAACGGTTAGGGGTCACAGGGTTCACCTTCTTTAATCCAGAGAGGGATTCTATTAACCTGTAGGTACCTAGATAACTTAAACGGAGAGCAACTGAAACAACAAAAGAAGACGAACAACCTATTTAATGTGAAAACGACAAACTTAGTTACAACATTTCAAAAATGAATAAGGACAAATGAATGGAATGAATGATAATGATTGCCTAATAAAGTTATATTGATATATAGTGATAATTGCTAGCTACCTATAAAGTCGACTTTAAATTCTGAAGAATCATCATTGTTTAAAGAATTGCATAGTACCAATTTACAATGATAATAGACCAAGAATAAATCCCAAAAACTAAACAGTACTACTTCAGGCAAACCAGGTTAAATCAGATGGAATACAGGTGCAATAAATGGAGCTTAAGCTAGGATCGAAACTCCAAAGGCACGAAGACTGACGATGAGGGAAGTGTATGCCAATAGAATTAGTACTCAGTAGCCGTCAAGGGGGTATGCCAAAAACGATGAGATAAGTAAGTAGTTACTATTCACTGAGCTGAGGGTGGTTGCCTGTGCCCAAACTATAGACCTGCCCAAGATTTAGAGCTCCTGTGTGGAAAAACCCCACTTTCAGAATATTGATATAAATACCATTCTAATAAATATGTTTTTAAATATTGCCTTTACTTAACCAAATTTCAGAATAATAATACGATTTGATTTTAAATAGATTATATGATTTAAAATAGATTATATGATTTTAAATAGATTATATGATTTTAAATAGATTATATGATTTTTAACTATGTAATTTTAAATACTTCATTATCCTAAATTACTATTACATACCTATATAAAAATTCCCAATAAACAGCAATTAAAAACTCACCACTAATAGTGAAGCTCTACTACCAAGAACCAACCAGAAAGCAGCAAAACCAGGATCATCAGTGAGAACAACAGTTTAGAGTTCCAGCTTAGCCCCTAGGCTGAACTTATTCTATTTAAAGAATTCTTAAGCTAACTTAACCAAGATTTTATTAGATAGTAAATATCTACCTTCCAAATTTTAATAATAATAGAAGTCTGAACAAAAAAGAGAATTAAACAAAAGAACATAAATGAAATCAGGAAACACAAAAAGTAAACAAAGTAAAATGTAAACAAACACAGAGCACTTTAGGGAGACATGTTGACACTATGGAGGCTGGGAGAGAACTGAGATAAAAACAAACAGAGTGCCAGTTTACAACTCTGATGTTACTGAGAGGAGTGTTTCAGAGAAAAGCAAACTATTGTATAACTTCACTCAACCATATAATGCAGCCCTCTACATCGTTCACATTGCCCATTACCAATGGGGTGGTAAGGTGTTGTTCTGCTAGTTGCTATTCCTTTTTGAGACAAGTATATCTTTAATTCTTGAGACATAAAAGATGATCCTCTATCAGAATGGATGTAACTAGGCATTCCACATAGACCAAATATTTCTTCCAGACACTTGATTACAGTTTGCGCATTCATGTTAGGGCAAGGAAATGCGAAAGGAAAGCGAGAGTATTCATCTACTACTGTTAACAAATAGCGATTTTGAGTTGTAGATGGAAGAGGGCCCTTGAAGTCAATACTCAGTTTGTCCATTGGTTTCGTAGATTTTATCAGAGTTTCTCCAACAGGTCTATGAAACTGAGGTTTCAATTCAGCACAAACTCTACAAGATGCACAAGCTTTCTTAACGTCTTCAGTTGAGAAAGGTAGATTTCTTGATCGTACAAAATGAAGAAGACGGGTTACTCCAGGATGACAAAGTCCATCATGTAAATCGTTTAATGTAGATGTTGAAAATGTTGAGCAACAGTATGTTCTAGTGAATGAATCTGGAGCAACATTATCTTTACCTGGTCTGTATCGAATAGTGTAACTATATGAAGAAAGTTCAACTCTCCACTCTTGTATTTTACTGTTTTTAATTTTAGTCCTTCTTCTGTTATCGAGCATAAAGGCTACAGAGCGCTGATCCGTAATCAACTGAAAGTGTTGTCTTGCAAGAAGATGGCTCCATTTTCTAACTGCTTCAATTATTGCAGTAGCTTCCTTTTCAACAGCTGGGTAATGGATTTCACTGCCCTGCAGTGTCCTTGACATGAATGCAACTGGACGTCCACCTTGGTTCAGAACTGCTGAAACTGCAACATCTGAAGCGTCACACTCTACTACGAAGGGCTGCTTTTCATCAATGGAACGAAGAGTAGCTTTCAAAAGGTATTTTTTCAATAGGTTGAAAGCTGAAATCGCAGATTCATTAAGAGGAAAAGATTTTGTACTAACCAATGGCTTAATCTCGTCTGAGAAGTTAGGGACCCACTTGGCATAGTATGCAAACATTCCAAGCGCCCTACGAAGAGAACCAGCATTGTTAGGGATTGGGTAATCTTGTAATGGCTGAAGCCTTTCAGCATCAGGCTTTATTACCCCATTTCCAACACAGTAACCAAGAACATTTATTGATGATACAGATTTGATAGTTTTTGATTCATTCAGGGTTAATTTTCTGTTTTGGACAACAATAAGAAACTGCTTTACATTTTCATCATGCTCAGATTGAGTTCTTCCTGCAACAGTGATATTGTCTAAGTAAGGGAAAGTATCTTTCAGACTTTCTTGCTCAACAAGTTTATCCATAGCACGTTGGAAAGAAGCTACGCCATTTGTAACTCCGAACGGTATTCTGCAAAACTGATAGAGTCGACCATTTGCTTCAAAAGCAGTAAATCTTTTATCTGACTCTTGTATAGGAACTTGATGGTAGGCACTTTTCAAATCAAATGTAGAAAAGACAGAGTAATTGGCTAGAGTGTTGACCATGTCATCAATTCTAGGTAATGGATAGGCATCTAGTTCTGTGTACAGATTTATGGTTTGAGAGTAGTCAATACATAGTCGCTTCTTGTGTCTATTTATTGGATCTTTTGCAACTACTACTTGTGCACGCCATGGCGAATCGGCGATGAGCTTTCCTCAATAATGCCCTCTTTTAGTAAGTTAGAGGTTTGTTCTTCAATAAACTGGCGATCAGCATCGCTGAATCGTCTCGACTTGGTTGCAATTGGTTGACATTTTGGTGGTAAATTTGGAAAAAGAGATGGTTCATCAATTGATGCAGTCGACAAAGCACAGGTGGGTTCAATTCCACTAATTACTAGTTGAGGTTTATCACCACCATATTTAAACACTAAGCTCTCATGCTGTCTCTGAAAATCTTGACCTAGCAGTATCTCACAGCACAAATCTTTAAGAACTCCCAATTTTGTAGATGGATAGTCCTGATTACCCAATTTCAAGTTAACAAAACAATGACCTGAAGAACTTGTGTTGAATGAAGAAGATGCCATTGAAATTGACTTATTAGATGGATATATTTTCAACTTAAACCTTTTCACAGCATTTTCACTAATGTAACTTTCGTCTTTCAGAGCTACAGGAATCAACTAAAGCATCCTGAAGTTGCCCATTCATTTCAATTTTAGTTGCAGCAAAAGAGAGACTAGAAGGAAATGCATTTGTCATTGCAAGACAAGCAGGCTTGTAAATAATAGCCGTGGTACTCGTAACTGTTTTTGATGATCTGCACACTTTAGCAAAATGACCCATTTTGTTACAATTTCTACAACTGACATCTTGTGCCGGACACTTTTTACTGTGGGGATATGAGCCACCACATTTAAAACAATTTCGTTTAGAATAGGCTGCAGCTATTGTAGTTTGATCAGTCTCTTCATTTTTCTGCGACAAAATTTCAGTCTTAGTCTGCAGTGACAGCTTTTCCAAACTGGTTTGGGACTGTTCAGGTGAAACAATTGCTGCAGTATGAGCATTTGGAGCAGAGTAAACTTCAGCATTACGTTGAGCTAAATCAAGAGTATAAGCTTGATTATATGCTTCATCCAAATCTAAAGTTTTATTTTCTAATAACCTTTGACGGATTAGAGGTGATTGTATCCCATTAATAAATGAATCTCTGATAAAATTGTTTCGGTTTACATCAGCAGATACAGCTTTAAAATTACAATCTTTACTTAATTTCCGTAGTTCACGTAGGTATTCATCAAGAGTCTCACCAGACTGTTGACGACGAGTTGCAAGAAGATGCCGAGCAAAAATTTCATTAGGATTTAGGAGTTTTGACGTATAATTTTTGAAGAGCAGCAATTGCACCATCAAATGTAGTACAATCTTCAATATACTCAAAGACAGAAGAGGAGACATAGTTAACCAAAGTTCTAAATGTATCTGGTGCACTATCTCCACATTCTTCAATAAAGTTAGTAGAAGTTCTGTGCCAATGTTTCCATTCTTTAGCAGCTGTAGGAGAATTAGGGTCAACATCAAGACGAGACGGGCGGAGTAGTTTTTCCATCTTGTATCGTTACTTCAGTACATTAAATTGTTGTAAGATGGGTTGGAATAGTAGAAATACTTGGTATGGTACTCCAAGCTTTAATGTACTGAGAACGTAAGTAACATACCTGAAACAAAAGAATAACTAAAATGTAATGAAGAATAATGAGATATGTTACATTAACTCTAATGCATAACAAATATTCCTTTAATAGTAAACAAATAAAGACAAGTACTTACTTACTTTCCAGTGTAAAGATGAATTGCGATGACAGCAGCTTCATCTGGATCTCAGTCAGTTACTCAGGTGTTCAGATTGCCTCCAACCTTCTGTTGTCTCTCAAGTATTTGCCCAAAGCTTTGACAATCTTCTTGTTTGTATCTTCATCATAATCTCCTCCACCAAGAACTAGTTTCAGTGTCAATGGATTAATTTTTCTGGTTGTCATCACTATGTCTGTGAACAGTTGGCCTCTCTCTGCTGCATGTCGTTGGCATCTGAGTAACAAGTGCTCAATAGTTTCCTCCTGGCTACAGTAAGGGCACGAAGCTGCATCACTCAAATTAAATCGGAATAGGCATCCGTTCAAACCAACATGGCCGAGTCTCAGTCTGAATATTTTGGAATCGAGATATCTGTTCCCGGTATCCACAGGTGTGGTACTTCGGAAGTTACCATTGATGCTTCTCTGGAACAGACCCTTGCCTTTGCTTGTGCAGTCCTCATTCCATTGTTTCTCCCATCTGGAGTAGAAGCCTTGTTTCAGAATAGCTAACAATTCTTCCTTGTGAAGCTTATATAAGACACTTCTGTCACCGGAGTGACCTAGGTTTGCAACCTTGTCTGCTCCTTCATTGCCACTAATTCCCACATGAGCTTTCACCCAATGGAGATGGGCATTTCTAGATTTGTTCAATTCTGACAAAAGATTTCTTATCTGATCTGCTGTTGCAGCATAACTTCGTTTGTTGTTTTGCAAAATCTGCAGAACTGTTTTTGAATCCGTGAATATGACACAGTCTCCCTGTATTTGGTGTTTAATGTATATCAATGTCATCAAGATAGCAAACATTTCTGCTGCTACTACAGTATGGTGAGGATCAAGTTTCCAGGAGATAGCCAATTTCTTGGCAGGAAAGAACAGTCCTGCAGCAACAGAGTCCTCACCATCAGTTAGTTTGGATCCATCAGTGTACAAGTGAGTGTAGCTATCATAGTGTATCAGGAGATGGTCAGTGAAAGCCTCTTCTGTCATATCCACTTCTGGATCCAACACAATTTTTGAGCAGATAGAGGAGGAGGGACTTAAACTAGATACGTTTGCTGTGGGATTTCTTTTCATTTCAGGTAACTTGAAGCCATTCAGTAGATTTTCATTTGAACGTTGAAAGATGCTTCTAGGTTTAGAGGACAGAAGTTCATTTGTCTTAACAAAATGATCAGGATTATACATCATTTTGACATATTTCTTTACACCAATGTATTCAAAGTAGAGCTTCAGAGGGGGGATGTTGCACTCTGCTTCCAAAGAGAGGACGGGAGAGCTTTTTCTTGCACCCAACATTAGTCTGAGGCATGCATTTTGTATCTTATTCAGGTAATTTAAATTAGTATTGCTTGTGTATTGGAATGCAGAGCTGCAATAGCTGAGTTTTGATCGTATGTAGGCTATGTAAAAACGTCTTAAAACCACATATGATGCACCATATTTCGTTGAGGACAAGGCCCTCATAACTCCAATTCTCCTTGTGCAGTCTGATACGAGGTATTTGATGTGTGCCCCCCAAGTTAGATAGGGAGCATCAAATATAACCCCCAATAGTCTCTGTTCTTTGACAAGTTCTACAGATTCATTCTCAATAGTGACAGCTGGTTTAGGGATTCTCTTGCGAGTGAAGAATTGCATTCTTGTTTTACTAGGGTTTATTTTGAATTTCCACTCACCAAACCATTCACACAGCTTGTTTAGATACTGTTGCAGGGAGTTCTGGATACTTACATTGTCAGGTCCAGAGCAGGTGACAGTAATGTCATCTGCAAATACATAAATGGTTATGTCATTTTCTGTTGGAATGTCACTCATCATTACATTAAACAGCAGGGGACTCAGTACTGCTCCTTGAGGCACTCCAACATCTGAGTCTGTTTTCTGAGACATAGCTCCATGTAGAACCACAGATTGGGTTCTGGAATCTAGATGACTGATAATCCATTTCAATAAGTTACCACAGATGGACATATTTTTCAACTTATATACAAGTCCATGTCTCCAAACTGTGTCAAATGCACCTTTCAGATCGATGTAAACCACTCCACAGCACTTCTTGGATTTTATATCTGTCTGGATCTGTTGACTTAGTTCCAGTACTATGTCTTCAGTGCTTCTTCCAGGTCTGAAACCATATTGTGAAGGGCTCAGCAGTTTTTCTCTCTCAAGATGATATTCTAGTCTTGCTTTAATTATTCTCTCAAGAAGCTTGCCTAGACAAGGAAGGAGGGAGATGGGCCTATATGAGGTGCATAGCTGTCTTGGTTTTTGGGGCTTCAAGATTAACACTATATAGCCATATTTCCAGTCATCCGGCATATCTCCGGTAGAAAGGCTTTGGTTAAATATGTTCAGTAATTCGGTCTTATATTCAGGGTGACTTATTTTGATCATCTTATTTGTGATTTTATCATGGCCAGGTGCCTTATCTTTCAGTAGATTTAATTGTGCTGTAAATTCTTCAATTGTAATTGGAGAAAAATTTGTTCCAACAATGTTACTCAAATATTCATCAATGTCTTTAGTGAAAATATTTTCATTGGAGTTGTTCTGATATTGTTGTTTTAAGTGTGTACTCATTAGTTCAGCCTTATCAATAGGATCTAAGATGGGAACTCCATTTGCATCCTCTAGTGGAAAGGTTGGTGGTGAATAGGTAGATTTGAAAGCCTTTATTTTCTTCCAAATTATGCTCTGAGGTGTGCTGTGGGTAAGAGTAGAAATGTAGTCTTGCATTGATTTCTTTTTGTTGCTTTTTATGATATATCTAGCTCTAGCTGTTAATCTTTTGTATTCAATTATGTTTTCTATAATGGGGTGGTTTTGCATTTTTTTTTGAGCTTTACGGCGGGCAGCCACTGCGGAGCTGCATTCTTCAGACCACCAAGGCGTGAGTTTTTTCCGTTTCTCCATACTTGATGAAGGGGCACCAAATGATTCTACTCCGCTTTGTAGAAATCTACTTGTAAAGTCTGATACCAATGACTCAACACTAAGCGGCTGTACAAGAACAGATGGTATATGATGAGCACTGAAGGTTTTAGCGCCAGTATTATTAACTTTGAATCCTGACACTCTATTCCATGTGTATTTGTAAGGAGAAACCTCAATTACCGCTTCAAGCAGTAAATGGTCGCTACCCATATCTGAATGGGGTGAGATGCTGATCATTGGAGAGATATTGGGTGATGAGAGACACAAATCTAGACAGGATTGGTTGCCAGTTCTTCTATCAAAGTATGTGTACATGTCGATGGGATTGATCAGACATATTGAGTTATCTAATAATAAAGATTCAATTGATTTGCCAGTAGTATTTGATCTATTGCAGTTAGAATTCAGGATGGGAGAGTGAGCATTGAAATCACCCACAAAGATAAAATTAGGCTCCATCTGAGTTACATAGTGGTTTAGTTCATCTGTAGAAATTGACATTTGGGGATTATAGATGTTAGCTATACAGAGTGGCATGGATTGTTTTATTTGAAGTTTGATTGCATGTATTTCTAAAGAACCATTGTTAAAGGGAACAAGAGGTAAATTTTGATATTGAATGTTCTTTTTTATGATAATACCCAGCCCTCCACCTGCAGCACCTCGATGACACCACTCAGAACTGTAGTTGAAGAATCTGGGTATATACTTTTGGTTCAGCCATGTTTCACAAAGACAAACGATGTCTGGATCATTGACTTGTATATGTTTCTTTAGTTCAGCTATTTTATTGTTCAGGCTACTGCAGTTTAACATATGGATCCTAAGCTGTTCAGTATTATTTGTATATAAGCTGGTCATTGTAACTTTTGTGCTTTAGGGCCTTTTTGCTTTTTAGGTTTCCCTTTCTTTTTGCCTCTCGATCTAGTGACTCTTGCTTCTCCTACATTGTTATTTTCGTCACCTCTTTTAACTATTGTCTTTTCAACAGTCATCCATATATTACTCTGATCACTTATAGATGAATCTGTATCACTTACTACCCCAGAGGGGTCCACATCTGTTGAGTCACCATCAACATCTCTCCCCTGTGATACCTTTCGCTTTTTGGTTTGACTAGAATTGGTTGCTTTTGTAGTTTCTTTGTGATTCTTGTTTTTCTCTTTCATTAATGTGATTCCAAAATTGTTTTGAATAGCATTGTCTGCCAGATTCAGGATTGCGGTTTTACCCTCACTTGATGTATTTATTTTCAGTATGTCTACAATAAAGTTTCTAAGTTGTAAAAAGAAGTTTTCATGAGTAAGTTGACAGTTATGAACTGACTTGGAAGGAAAGGGTTCATCTGTCTGAGTTTCCTTATTCTTCATCATGGGTGGTAATTCTTGTTGGCTATGATTGTCGTTTCCTTGAGGTTTCTGGACAGCATTTGCATATGTTTGTGATGGTCTATTGTTTGCATTAAATGGTATTGCTTCAGATGTTGAAGGAACAGGTAATTGGGGAAAAATTTTGTTGTTGGTGAGAGTTCCTCTTTTTAATAAGGAACTTCTAGCTGTTTTGTAGTCTGTCTGATTCAGTGCTCTAATCTTTTCTATTTCCTTAGCATTGCGAAGAATGGAACAAGAATTGGAGTTAGCTGCATGTGGTTCTTTACAATTTACACAGAATCTAGAATTGGAAGTACAGGCATTCTTCTCATGTGGATCACCACAAAGCATACAGCGTGGTGCCTTAGCAGTGCAACTCTTGCTAGTATGACCCAGGCGTTGGCACCTGTAGCATTGCATAGGTTCAGGAATAAATCTTCTTACCTTGAATCTTATTCTCATTACAGTCAAGACTTCAGGTAACTTAGAGGATTTGAAGGTCAATTTAACAGCGTTTGAATCCACCCCTTGTTTTGTTCTTTTCTTTTGAGGCGATCAATTCTAGTGATACAGCAGTCATTGACATCATTGATCTCTTGACGTAACAAGTCTAGATTGATATCAGCTGACATAGGTCCAATAACTCCATATATGAATAGATCCGCGTTTGGAACATAACAATTAATTTCAAATTCGCCCAACATTGTTAATGAAGTCAGTGAAGAGATCTGAATATCAGTGAGAGATGAAGTGCTTTCTATTGCAATTAGATTTTTCTTTAAGTTAGTTCTGATGTCTTTAATGATCAATGAATTGAATAAACTGTTTGTAATGAGCTTGTTAATTTGCATAGGGTTAGTCAATATACTTTTAGAAGAGGACTTAAATTGTATCAGAATCACATTTTTCTTGCCTAAGCTCTCCAATGTACGATTTGTAGGGGGCAGTGGGTGTTTGCCAGGTAGTACAGCATCAGAGACAGAGTTAGACAAACTGGAATTTAGGTTGCTGGTAGATTGGGATACATTGGAGTGTGGTTCCTGATTTAAACTAGGTAACAGTGGCAAGTTTAGCAGCAGATCTGATGATCCATCGGCATTTGTGCCATTGCCAAGAGTTGGGTGGCTGATATTCTCTAGTTCTTCAGTAGGATGAGACATGAGTAGCAGGAGACCTCTGTGCACATGTCAATTCTTTGAAGTAGGAATCTTGGGTCTGATGGATTTCATCAACTTCAAGTTCTGAATTTTCAGCTTCAGATATTGACACTAAACTGATGTTTGTTTCACTAATAAATTGTGATTCAGGTACAAGGTCATTTTCCATTACGTTTGTTGGATCAATTTGTAGATTTTCAGTATCTTTATCAAGTTCAGGGGCAGTCAAGGACAAGCCCCTTAAGTTTTTGTCCGCCATAATGGCGGCCACTGATTAACCTCCGGTGATTGATAGATTGCACTTTAACTCACTGATTTTATAGTATGCTGGAACTGCCTTTACGCTTTCAAATTCACAAATTTGATCGGACGCTAAACTCGCAAGATGTGGTACAGAGAACTATAACCTCATTCAATCACAGCTCAAACGACACTCTAAAGACAAGTAGTTTAACTTACATCAAACGGGACATGCACCAACAAGTTCAAGTTCAAGTTCAAGTTAAAATTTCCAGAGAAGCTTTTGTATCAGCTCTGGTCTCAAAAATAAAATCATATCAAATTATTCTTTATTTATAAAAGTATGATTAAGTATTAAGCTAAAACTTGAAAACAAATCATATAGCTATACATCAAAACTAAAATATTTACAAATAATAATAAAGTTTTTAAAATTTGCACAACCTGTCTTCTACATAAACCTCCATACATAATTTTAAAACCAAATTCTAAATACAATATTTACATATTACCAGGGACAATCTGCCGGGCGTTCTCTTCAGTACCCACCCCAATCCCCACTGATATAAATTCAGCAGAGATTTGGAGTGGGACCTACTGGGAGGGCTTAAGGGACAAACACAATAAGGGGGAAATGCCGGGCGTTCTCTTCGGTACCCACACCAATCCCTACTGATATAAACTCAGCAGAGATTTGGAGTGGGACCTACTGGGAGGGCTAGGGGGAACCTTGACCCATCCATTTTGGGTCAAGCCTACCATCCTTGTCAAGGTTCCACTTATTTTTGACAGATAAGTTATCTTAAGGCTTGACCCAGCAGCCATAAAGAAAAGCTAAACAAATCGAGTTTAATGCACCCATGACTAATTCAATTAGCAATCATCTAATTTCATCCATAAACCTCTTTCTGTATCTCCAAATCTTTCCAATATATCCTAAGCACACATTCAAATCCAAACCCTCAGTAAGCATCAGCATCTGCTCCAAGCACACACCCTCCATTCCCCACTCCACTCTAATTTCTCTCAAACTTGGACATATAGTCATGAAATGGAGTAGTGTCTCCTCAATCTGCCCATCACATAGCCTGCATGCTGTGTCTCCTCCCTCAAATTGCCTTCTCCATCCCAGCTGCAAACTATTGCTCCTAGCTCTGAACAAGAGCACTGACTCAAAACTGTTATCATAAATGCATTCTTCCCTTATTTCTTTTTTATGGGCTCTGTAGTATACTAGAGTAGACTTAGTATCCATCTCACTTAGCCATTCCCTCTCATCCAGCTCATTAACCAACGCATAGGGAGATACAAGTGAATTTAACTAAAACCCGGAACATAGATAAATTAGAATGTTAAGGAACAGATAAGTAGACATTAATATAACATTTATATATCTTGGATAGTGCATTTTAATATTATACCATGAGAATACTGTTAGAATACGCTAATCACACTCAAATTAGAAAAGTGTGACTCACAGGTGGTGACCACGTACGGTTCACATGAGTAGTAAAGGAGTAGTTTATTCATTTGAATAGAGTTCAAGTGTTGATTTATATATCTTGGATAGTGCATTTTAATATTATACCATGAGAATACTATTAAAATACGCTAATCACACTCAAATTAGAAGAGTGTGACACACAGGTTGCGACAACGTACTGTTCACAATAGTCTAAAATTATAAAATTTCTTTAGCTAGGTAGGTAAGTACCTATTTAAATCTAATCGGCAGTTTGTTTTCTTCTTTCACACGATAAATTTTTAATTTTCGTTATTGAGTTCATTATTATTGAAAATAGATGTAGAAAATTTACAAAATAGAAGTACCTAGAAATTTTAAATATTTCGGTGAATAGATTTAGTAGTACTATAACTTCCTTGAGTAAAACATAACCAACACAAAAAACCTACTACTGTGTGTCGCACGTGGTGTTCACATTTTGTTCCCACGCTAATATCTCTAAATAGAAGCTTCTGTTCTAAAAAATGTATTCGTGATAATCGTCTTAAAATGGCTGTTAGTGTCAAATTATCAAAAATTATAAGAGAAATAGAAATATTTTGTAAAACGTGATCCACAGGAGAAACCTCCTGTGAGTCTCACGTGGCGTTCGCATTTTGTTCCCGTATGTTACTTTTGTCCGCAAGAACACCTCAGAGTAATAATACAGGCAGCCCCGCTTTAATTACAAAATCACGACTCTGTTTAATCACCAAACGGTAATTAAAGCGAGGAAAAGTAACAAGATTTCTATAATTGTTACTCCTTGATTATATACATCTCATTTTCTATGAGTTATAATGAAAGAAAATTTGTTTTAGAGTTAGAGTATTACATGTGATTAAAATTTAAAGTACCTAGTGAATATATAAAAAGAAAATATCAGCAGTCCAAATCCTTAAAGGGATAGTAAAGTCAAAATCAAACAATCGCCAAATTGGTTTTAAATCGATTCAGAATATTTAATTAATTATAGATTTATTAAACCAAATACCTAGTTGACAATCAAAATAAATGGTGTACATTCTTTTTCTTCAGACTGAAATTAGAAAGTCGGAAGTGAAGTAGGTTGTGTAGAGTTTGGATTAAAAGCATATAAAATTAAAAATTTGCTATCAAATTTTATTGGGTTTGCTGTAAAATGATAAGAAACATTAGCCTCGTTGATTTAAGCAATAAAAAAATTTGCTTGGAGGGGACCTTCAATTATTTAATCCTTAACTATCATAGAAGATTGTAGGTTAATTAGGTTATATTTTTCGAATATAACCTAGTTAGATTAGAAAAAAAAATCGTATATATCTATAGGATAAGTTCCAAGTTATCGGATGGTTTCACATTTTTGGACACGTAAGAAAAAAAATATTATTAAATATAAATGATAATTATTATACTATTTTTACTACGTGTCCAGAAATGAGGAACCAATTGATAACTCGGAACTTCAAAAAATTTAAATAGTTTAAACTGTGGATATTCAATCACATCAATTATTCAATGGATACTGTGGATATTAAATCACATGTATTATTATTCAGTAATTATTCATGTAGCTATTCATCATTGATTACTATTAAGTAATTTTGTTTCTGTTTTCATCACAGGATTGGCCTTGTAGAATATACTAGAGCCTCATACGTAATGGTTTGAATACACACTTAGATCGAAGGTTGTGCCACATACCTACCAATTACCATTCGTTTATATACTTTACATCTGGTTCCCTATAATAAATTTTCTGCTGTTCTTCATTACTTCATTGTTATAAATTCATTATAGCTACCTACTGAGAGTTAATTCTCTCTTCGTTATTTCGTGTCTTCATAACTGAGGTGAGTGTAATAAATAGTTAGTAATTTTTGTCAGATTCATATTAAATGCAATTATTATAGTTAAAATATAGTCCTTTTTAATTATTCACATATTTTTTACAGGTTTCAGTTTCCTTACTTCGTATTCGTACCTAACATAAATAAATCATATATATACCAAACATTACTTTCATTTAATCCCCGAATATTCCTTACGTATAATTCAGTTATTTAGTGTAAAGAGACAAACAGCCTCATTTGCTGAGCCAATCTTTCTATATAGCTTCATTATTGGCCTTTATATTGCATCAAACAAGGGATTCAATCATCAAATTTATTTCAAATACCGAAAAACTTCATTCAAATAACACTCAAGGAAACTTTGATTCCTCTGTTCACGAACAAAATATTCAACATGTTGAAAAAGTATTTCAGTGAAAAATTGGCATTTGTCCGACGTCCGGCTGGTCCATAAATATGGGCCTGATTTTACTTAATAATTTAATTACAAATGTGCTGCCATCATGAAGGCTTAAATAGGAATTATCTTCTTTGGAGGGCACCTTAGGCAAAAGGACGTCTCCTCCCCTACAAGCCTCCTCTAAAAAGCTCCAGGTTTCCCAATTCCCCATCATAGTTCAATGAATAAGGGATCATAAACAGTAACTATTTATGCAAATAAAGTAGTAGTTGTAGGTAATGAGATGGAGATCATTAATGTGCTAAATCATATTTTTGGATGTGACCGTATAAGATGAAATGTTAGAGGATATCCTTTTCGTGTAATAGTGTAGTAAATTAGACAAAATAAAGAATGAGTAGGACCAAACTATAGATCGTGCTGGACATTATCAGAGAGAAATCATCATTTTATCCATTTAGAAATATCAATTATTCACCACTAAATTTATTACAAATTAAGAAGAAAAAGCTTTTAGGTAAGCTTTTTCCATAGGAATAAAGCTCGTTATAATTGGAGTAGGAAATTATTGTGATTAGTTCTTCATTTAGATAAGGAAAATAAAAGGCGTATTTTTATACATTCAATATTCTATATTTACGAATCGCATCACTTCTAATTACACGGAATATAGACGTGACTTTTCTTTTGTTATTGCGGGTTTAAACTTAACATTCATTTATGTTTCCTAGAACAACACTGGCGACAGGTTCATAATATATTTCATGTTGGGTGATAATTAGATGAATAATATATGTATATTTATATATTGTTAGTTTACTAATGACTTTTCTGATAGAAATAACTGTCATTAGTCCGTCCCTTGAACCTCGGTGCACCACTTAAATTCCAAGCGAATGGAAGAGCCCCAAAGTGGCTGCGCCTCGGTTGAAGTGACGCTGTGGCGCCACCTAGCGGGGCCAACTGTAACCGCGCGAAGAGCGAGGTTGCAATTGGCGGCAAGTTACACGCACTCAAGATCAACTGGCGAGAAAAAACGAACGCCAGTCTTTGAAAATTATAAAAAAAATAATACCTAGAAGAAAGTCCAGTTCAAATAAAGTCATAGAAAATCAATTTAATACTCATTTGAAATCAGACCAGTGACCATTGGATTTAAATAAATGTTTTTGCGGGTTGAAATGACAGCAATAATTACTATTATATTTTCCAGTGGTCACGAGTTCAATAACAACATCACCTTAATACCTATTACGACAAAGAATAAAAAAATGAATATTTAAATACATGATAAATAGGTAATGGAATTTCAAAAGACAAATATAACTGAAAAATTCACCTTTTAAATATTCTGGCAAATACAAACAACATATGCAAATAGTAACAGCAAGAAATATTTATAAGCGGGTAACATTGAATAAGAAATCATTGCATTGGCTCATTCATTGCTCCCGTGACATTTCACGCTCACCAATAGCAATGTCCTAAACCAGTGTTACTTTGATCATAGGGAACACTTCTCTAATGGGTAGTAGGTACTGAATCAAATTCACATTTTCCAAAATGCACCGAAATGAAGATCTTTATAGCAATTCTGATCAGATTCTTCGCTTCGCCTGATTGAAGACGTTAAACCTAGCTCTTCAGCATCGATTTTACAAATGATTCCAAAATTAGAGGAGAATGACTCTGCTTCAATTAGCAAGGTTAGAAGCGCCATTCTGACAAAGGTGCCCCAAGGAACAGAGAGGCGCTAAGATGTTGGTATGTAGGGCACCAGGAACAATTTCCATCCCACTGTAGAGGAGATGGTTATCTCAAAGCACAATGTTTAGAATAAGGGTAAATGTCTACCAACATACACAACACTCATCGGATTAGAAATGTTTTTTTTTCTAACATCAAAAACCGCTCACATGAAGAAAAAGAACCAAAAGAACCGCAATGAAATAAGTCGCACACTGCTTCACATTAGAGGAGCTAATATGAACAGTCACGACTGTCAATTTTAACGCAGGAAGCAAACCCTACATAGCAGTGACTATGCTATACTCTGTAATCCCGAGAGAAACCCTCAGAATCTAGTGAAGTAACACCCCCTCAAGAAAAGCAGCTACGGGTTAATGCAGGCAGTTCTTCATAACTCTGTAATTTAATGGTAAATATTCTTATTCATCAGTCTGTTAAATGTTAAAGAATGTCAAATCTTTCTGTTTATATCAAATTTCCGACAGAAATTGTTCTTGGATAAGAAGATACTAAATCAGTGACACTTTTAATGGACTAAATTTTTGAGAAATATACCAACTTGAAGGTGATACCTGATTAAGTACATGAAGGATGCGTTGGTGAAGGACATGCCTGCTTTATCCCTAGCCTCGCACGGTGGGTCAATAACGCAAAACACTTACACACCGAAACACCATGTAGCTATCGTGAAATATGTACAGTGAAATAGCAATAGTATTTAGCTACGCAAAACAAAACCTATCAACTGGTGCAATAATCTATTGGAAACTCAGAGAAAAGTGGAATGATTGATTTATAAAGAAACAGAATAGAAACTATAATACAAACACAAACCTTGTTATAAAATGAAGAAATACTTGTGCTGTCAAGATCTTGATGAACTGTCTCTACAATTTGGCACATAAATTGCTATCAAATGTTTCGAATACTGTAAATAAAATGAACTTTAGGTAAAAGTTGTAATGGAAGTAACAAAGTTCTAACCAGTGAATTGAAAAGCAAAATAGCTTTCACTGCTTTTCAGGAAATAGGATATCAAGGTGTTAGTTAAATAGCAACGCGTGGCAACCCTCTCGGTGTTACTGTGACGTCATGCGAATAGTCACGAAATGATGAACACACCGACTGATAAACGATAGGTAGAATTGACACATAATATCATCCCTTACACGATAGTCCCCAAGCTACAGTTGATATGGTTCAATATATGACTATATTAAAGGTAGAAACAAGGAGAGAGAAGTAGAGGGCCATTGCTTAGGCTCACACGAATACACCCTAAATAGGAACCTTTAGTGGTTCACGGCACCATCACAAATTGGCACATTATACAGATAGTAAAATATTGTCACAGTCAGTCCTAAATGATTGAGAAATAGTGAAATAATTGTCCCTTGATTTCTGTGAGATGTTTCACCTGTTCTTGCCAATTTAATCTGTGTCCCCCTATTACAATTTAGCAAGAAGACATATAATTTCATCTATATATATATATTTATATAGAAAATATAACTAGGTGATAGTAATTGATAACTATATAGGTAAATATGATAATTATATAACGACAATAGGGCAATCTTTGGTTATCATTTTGCAGGCATTGTACACAACACGGTAAATACATCTATAATATTTAACAAAAATAGAGTTACTCTACTCTCCATAAGAGATACCACATCTCAGTCTATCGACTCTGGTACAGAGAAAAGCTTTAGCACTTTTCAAAAGAAATGGTGATGGTACACTAAATGCAGTGTGTTGGCACAAGCAGTTTCTTACGCACCCATACCATTAAAAAGCATCAAACAATCAACAGGTAATAAACGAGAAGTATTTTGATGTGTGGCCTTAGAAAATAAATTAGCAGTAATTCGTTTCTGTTTTTTGATGGCGTGTCCTTCTTTGATCTTACCGAATGAATAACAATTGAGATAATAAGTCTGCTTAAATGATAAGTAATACTCTCATGATAAAGGAATTAGTATATCAATACAGCACGAAGGGTTTAATGATTTTTTTAAAGTTCACACTATTCTTCTAGTGAGAGTTTTTTTTAGCCTACTGGCAGCTAAACTTTTATTGATTGTTTTTCAAACACTTTAGTCAGTCTTTTTTCCCTTCAATACATTGAACTGGTAATTTCACTGATTATTATTTAATGAGTTCTTGCCTCGCACGCTAGGGTGTTTGATTGAAGAGCTTTTCAAATTATGAAGACGCAAGATGATATACCATTCGGAACTGAAAGTTGGCGATACTCCCAACCACGTAGTGAACAGGGATGTGGAACTGCGTACTGAATACGTGTTCTAATGTTCTAGAACTGTGCGCTTGACACACTTTCTAGAACTGTGCGTTAAACACATGTTATAGAACTATGCGTTAAAACTATTTCTGAAACTGAACGTTTGACACATGTTCTAAAGTTGTGCGTTTGACACTTATTAGAGAACTGTGTATAGAACACACGTTCTAGAACTGTGTGCAGATCACACGTTCTAGAACAGTTTGTAGTCAATCACGTTCTAGAACTGTGTGTTTGAGGCAGGGTCTGGTCTGATCTGCTCCTTCATGTTCACTTGCAGTTGGGACGCGTTCACAACGACAGAAGGCTCCGTGTTACGTCTAGTAAGTCTTGACTTGGATGTTTTCTTTAGCATGGTGGCCTGTTGGTAGAACAACACAATGAGTCTCTTACACCAAAATACACTTAACATTACATTACCACTACCTTCTGTGATATTGCGCTATATAATTCTTACCCTTTTTAGGCTATTATTCTGATAATAAAAACACTATATGGAACAGTTGACCCACATTCTAAGTCAGCTTTGGATTTTATATGTTCAAATTATTATTGATATTTCAATGCTATATATTTTAGTAAAGGATAATATCCGAGTAAACAGACGGTTCCACAATTTCGATCATAGGTATAAGAACAAAATATTTAATTAATAATATCTAACTTGTATTTTAATTGGTAGCTATTCACCAATTAAATTAATTATTTAAATATTTAAAATTATATAGATAGTTTTTTGTTGTATGACTGAAGTTGTGAACCGTCCAATGACTCGAAACTTACCTCATACCTACACACAACTACATGTGTTACACTATTAGTTTGATGTGTTACAATGGTTGCTATGGTAACATAGAGTGTTAATGTAACTAATAGTGCTAGCAACTAACGCTAAAGTGCAATGGAGTGAGATAGAAATACATACATACAGGGCTACACCATAGCACTGGACACTCACAGTACTGGCAAAGTGGAGGCTAACATTAGTGCTCAACAATACACACATTCAAAATTTCCCGTTTGACCTATATTGTTATCCCCCACTTTGCGAGTACTGCGAGGGTAACTAAGTGTCCGAGTACTGTGATGTAAGCCTGCGAAAGGAATATTTAATTACTTCTATTCTAATAATAAAATGCAGGTATAAATAAAATGAAGTGTTTAAAGAGGCTAATGAGGTAAATATAAAGGGGTGGAGCACTCATTAGTTACCGTATGCTATTTCATGTGCTTATATGTGTCTACACATGGCAACAAAAATAAATTCATTATGTATTTTAATACACTCATGAATAGATTTTGATGGTCATTATTTTATTTACTTAAATACAAATAAATTATGAGCGTGCGTTCTTGATTTCGTGAAATGTGTTCTGCAGTTTTGAGGAATTCAATTTTTCTGTTACTAATCTTCTCGCTCTCGTCTTTGGAGAAGTACACTTTTATTTAAAAAAAGTTAGCAAAGGTGATAAAAGTACTGCACATGGACAGGGAGGTTAGGATTGTATTCGTCATTTGGATTATTTACTAGTATTTAATACGGCATATACAGTAGAACCTTCTAGTTAGTCTTCTTCTGAGTTCGTGGTTATTGTTTCTAAATTTCACCTTTCAATTCGTGGAACGGATTTTAGTTTGTGGAATTACTTTCATTCGTGCTCTTAATTCATGGAATTTCTCTTAATTCATAGAATTGCTCTAAGTTCGTGGAATTTCTCTTAGTTCGTGGAATTTCTCTCAGTTCGTGGAATTTCTCTCAGTTCGTGGAATTTCTCTTAGTTCACGGAATTGCTCTCGGTTCGTGGAATTTCTCTCAGTTCGTGGAATTTCTCTCAGTTCGTGGAATTTCTCTCAGTTCGTGGAATTTCTCTTAGTTCACGGAATTGCTCTCGGTTCGTGGAATTTCTCTTAGTTCGTGGAATTGCTCTCAGTTTGTGGAATTTCTCTTAATTCACGGAATTGCTCTCAGTTCGTGGAATTTCTCTTAGTTCGTGGAATTGCTCTTAGTTCGAGGGATTCCTCTTAGTTCGTGGAATTTCTCTTAGTTTGTGGAATTTCTCTTAGTTCGTGGAATTTCTCTTAGTTCGTGGAATTGCTCTTAGTTCGTGGAATTTCTCTTAGTTCATGGAATTTCTCTTAGTTCGTGGAATTTCTCTTAGTTCGTGGAATTGCTCTTAGTTCGTGGAATTTCTCTTAGTTCGTGGAATTGCTCTTAGTTCGTGGAATTTCTCTTAGTTCATGGAATTGCTCTCAGTTCGTGGAATTTCTCTTAGTTCGTGGAATTGCTCTTAGTTCGTGGATTTTCTTTTAGTTTGTGGAATTTCTCTTAGTTTGTGGAATTTCTCTTAGTTCGTGGAATTTCTCTTAGTTCGTGGAATTGCTCTTAGTTCGTGGAATTTCTCTTAGTTCGTGGAATTGCTCTTAGTTCGTGGAATTTCTCTTAGTTCGTGGAATTGCTCTTAGTTCGTGGAATTTCTCTTAGTTCATGGAATTTCTCTTAGTTCATGGAATTTCTCTTAGTTCGTGGAATTGCTCTTAGTTCGTGGAATTTCTTTTAGTTTGTGGAATTTCTCTTAGTTCATGGAATTTCTCTTAGTTTGTGGAATTCCTCTTAGTTCGTGGAATTTCTCTTAGTTCGTGGAATTGCTCTTAGTTCGTGGAATTTCTCTTAGTTCGTGGAATTGCTCTTAGTTCGTGGAATTTCTCTTAGTTCGTGGAATTGCTCTTAGTTCGTGGAATTTCTCTTAGTTCATGGAATTTCTCTTAGTTCATGGAATTTCTCTTAGTTCGTGGAATTGCTCTTAGTTCGTGGAATTTCTTTTAGTTTGTGGAATTTCTCTTAGTTCATGGAATTTCTCTTAGTTCATGGAATTTCTCTTAGTTCATGGAATTTCTCTTAGTTCGTGGAATTGCTCTTAGTTCGTGGAATTTCTTTTAGTTTGTGGAATTTCTCTTAGTTCATGGAATTTCTCTTAGTTCATGGAATTTCTCTTAGTTCGTGGAATTGCTCTTAATTCACGGAATTGCTCTCAGTTCGTGGAATTTCTCTTAGTTCGTGGAATTGCTCTTAGTTCGTAGAATTTCTCTTAGTTCGTGGAATTTCTCTTAGTTCGTGGAATTTCTCTTAGTTCATGGAATTTCTCTTAGTTCGTGGAATTGCTCTTAATTCGTGGAATTTCTCTTAGTTCGTGGAATTCCTCTTAGTTCGTGGAATTGCTCTTAGTTCGTGAAATTGCTCTTAATTCATGGAATTTCTCTTAGTTCGTGGAATTGCTCTTAGTTCGTGGAATTGTTCTTAATTCGTGGAATTTTTTTAGTTCGTGGAATTTCTTTTAGTTCGAGGAACTGATCTTAGTTCGTGGAATTTTCTTTGGTCGTTGGAATTGCTCTTAGATCGTTGGAATTGCTCTTATGTCGTTGGAATTGCTCTTAGGTCGTTGGAATTGCTCTAAGGTCGTTGGAATTACTCTTTGATCGTTGGAATTGCTCTTAGGTCGTTGGAATGTTCTTTGGTCGTTGGAATTACTCTTTGATCGTTGGAATTGCTCTTAGGTCGTTGTAATGTTCTTTGGTAGTTAGAATTACTCTTTGATCGTTGGAATTGCTCTTAGGTCGTTGGAATTGCTCTTAGGTCGATGGAATTGCTCTTAGGTCGTTGGAATTGCTCTTAGGTCGTTGGAATTGCTCTAAGGTCGTTGGAATTGCTCTTAGGTCGTTGGGATGTTCTTTGGTCGTTGGAATTGCTCTAAGGTCGTTGGAATTGCTCTTAGGTCGTTGTAATGTTCTTTGGTCGTTGGAATTGCTCTTTGGTCGTTGTAATGTTCTTTGGTCGTTGTAATGTTCTTTGGTCGTTGGAATTGCTCTTAGGTCGTTGTAATGTTCTTTGGTCGTTGGAATTGCTCTTAGGTCGTTGTAATGTTCTTTGGTCGTTGGAATTGCTCTTTGGTCGTTGTAATGTTCTTTGATCGTTGGAATTGCTCTTAGGTCGTTGGAATTGCTCTTTGATCGTTGGAATTGCTCTTAGGTCGTTGGAATTGCTCTTAGGTCGTTGGAATTGCTCTTAGGTCGTTGGAATTGCTCTTAGGTCGTTGTAATGTTCTTTGGTCGTTGGAATTGCTCTTAGGTCGTTGGAATGTTCTTTGGTCGTTGGAATTACTCTTTGATCGTTGGAATTGCTCTTAGGTCGTTGTAATGTTCTTTGGTCGTTGGAATTACTCTTTGATCGTTGGAATTGCTCTTAGGTCGTTGGAATTGCTCTTAGGTCGTTGGAATTGCTCTTAGGTCGTTGGAATTGCTCTTAGGTCGTTGGAATTGCTCTAAGGTCGTTGTAATGTTCTTTGGTCGTTGGAATTACTCTTAGGTCGTTGGAATTGCTCTTAGGTCGTTGGAATTGCTCTTTGATCGTTGGAATTGCTCTTAGGTCGTTGGAATTGCTCTTTGATCGTTGGAATTACTCTTAGGTCGTTGGAATTGCTCTTAGGTCGTTGGAATTGCTCTTAGGTCGTTGGAATTGCTCTAAGGTCGTTGTAATGTTCTTTGGTCGTTGGAATTGCTCTTAGGTCGTTGGAATTGCTCTTAGGTCGTTGGAATTGCTCTTAGGTCGTTGGAATTGTTCTTAGGTCGTTGGAATTGCTCTAAGGTCGTTGTAATGTTCTTTGATCGTTGGAATTGCTCTTAGGTCGTTGGAATTGCTCTTTGATCGTTGGAATTGCTCTTAGGTCGTTGGAATTGCTCTTAGGTCGTTGGAATTGCTCTTAGGTCGTTGGAATTGCTCTTAGGTCGTTGTAATGTTCTTTGGTCGTTGGAATTACTCTTTGATCGTTGGAATTGCTCTTAGGTCGTTGTAATGTTCTTTGGTAGTTAGAATTACTCTTTGATCGTTGGAATTGCTCTTAGGTCGTTGGAATTGCTCTTAGGTCGTTGTAATGTTCTTTGGTAGTTAGAATTACTCTTTGATCGTTGGAATTGCTCTTAGGTCGTTGGAATTGCTCTTAGGTCGTTGTAATGTTCTTTGGTAGTTAGAATTACTCTTTGATCGTTGGAATTGCTCTTAGGTCGTTGGAATTGCTCTTAGGTCGTTGTAATGTTCTTTGGTAGTTACAATTACTCTTTGGTCGTTGGAATTACTCTTTGATCGTTGGAATTGCTCTTAGGTCGTTGGAATTGCTCTTAGGTCGTTGGAATTGCTCTTAGGTCGTTGTAATGTTCTTTGGTCGTTAGAATTGCTCTTAGGTCGTTGGAATTGCTCTTAGGTCGTTGTAATGTTCTTTGGTCGTTGGAATTACTCTTTGATCGTTGGAATTGCTCTTAGGTCGTTGTAATGTTCTTTGGTCGTTGGAATTACTCTTTGATCGTTGGAATTGCTCTTAGGTCGTTGGAATGTTCTTTGTTCGTGGTGATTAAAAAAGTAAAACCGGTAGAATAAAAGTTACTGTAGAAGCATTCTAGTTTTCTGACAGCTTAGGAGAGATATGTAAAGGTACAGAGTGAGTAAAGACCTAATGAAGTTACTAGCCAGTATTTCAGATAGCAGGCTAAGTTATGAGTTATAGAAAATGTAAACCACCCGATAACTCGGAACTTATCCTAGTTTGTTTTTAGAGAATATAAACCCCATTTAGAGAAAATTCTATCGATATCTTAGAGTTAATTTAATTACATAGCAGAAATATTTCAGTAACAATTAGAATTTCAACTCTTTTTAAATTAAAAGTTAGATTGTTAGGTCGGACATAATTTATTTATTTTTCTCCATAGGGATTTTTATCGTAGAAATAATAGAAACGATCGAATTTTGAACTAACGTGTTTGACACATCAAACATGTCTAAACATGTTCAGTTTAATTTAATCTAGATATCTAATAGATATGTGTTATCCCTGGGTAAGATGAAGTGTGCACCGACAGTTTGAGTCCCGACAAGTGGACTATTGAGCCCAGGACAATTGAACCCACAAACAATGGTCTTCAATGAAGTTGATGCCATAGATGGTAGACTAATAAAAACGGACTCGGCTACAACCCTGACTATTAAAACTTTGCCTTTACATAATATTTAACTTTGACATAATGCTTTTTTAAGTATATTCATTTGCTACCTGTCTTTTTATGCAAGCAAATCAGACCATTTCAACTATCGTTGCTGAATATGAAAATAAATTCTATTTAGCATATCTTGAATAGCATTTGCAGATATTATATCAGTTCCTCAACCCTTTGATGATAAATTTGACGTACTTGTTCATTTTCAGTGTTTAATAGTGATGATGTTTGAACAGGAAGTGAAACTCAATTTTAGTAGTTTTAAATATTTCTACAAATAAGAGTTTTACTCTTCCTTTTTGATATTGTCTATTACATACTATGTAACTAGACAGGTAATAAAGAAATATACCTTTAATCATTAAGTAAATGTTAGGTATTATGTACGCATTTTGTTTTATACAAAGGCGAAATATTAATACTTCGGGTTGTAGCCGAATCCGTTTTTTACTTAAAAAGACCTTAAAAGTAGAGCATCGATACTGTAATAACAGAGAACACTTCTTCATTGTGTCTGCTGTCCCAATATTTTTTAGGGGAGGGGCTCATTCAGTTGTCCTGGATCAATTGTCTGCGGGCTCAATTTTCATGAGACTCGACTGTCGGTGCTCTAGATGAAGAATAGAAAATAATATAATATAAGTAGAGTATTAATGTATTCTATGATGAAATAATAACCAATGCATGATGATGACGTCACATTGTGTGAAGATGCATGATGGTGACGACTGACGATGGTTACAACTCTGACTCCTTGTCACCGTTAGAGGTGTTCATTGAAGACTCCGTATTTCTCCTTCTGATTTTACTCTTCTTTAGCATAGTGGCCTAAAGGGAAGGGGAGAGAAAGGGACACTTATCTAAACAGGGAATATCACCACAGAACATCTACACGAGCTCAGAAGTCAAGAAAAGGGGAAAGGGCAAGGTGAGGGCTAAAGGTCAAGACGAAGGGTAAAGGTCAAGACGAAGGGTAAAAGGCAAGACGAAGGTTGAAGGTCCAGGCGAGGAGCGAAGGGTTTTAATTCTGGACAACCAGAGAGAAAGAAGGGAAATTAAGATGGTAAAATTCAAAAATGAAGAACTTGTTTCGACAATCGAATCTTCTGGTAAAATTAGAGTCTCATGAACGCTCCAAAGGGAGAGCATTTAGGCCACTAGTTGGGACCTCTTGAGTGAAATCCCGACCTTAATTAGAGTATAGTTGGCTAAGGATAGACAGTGGGTAATAAATAAAGGAGATAGGAATGGAAGAATGTATGTATTATAAAGAAAGGAAAAGTGGATAGAGAAGAAGAAGAAACAGACAATAGTTTGCTATACTCAGACTAGTAGCTGTGTTGTTATGCTGAAGCGTATAAGCATCTTAAATGTAACAATATCATCAATCTACTTAAAAACTTAAATAAACCAACACTAGTGATAGCAACAAATACACTAAAGTAAAATATCAAATAACAAGAATACAGCATACAGTCAACGCTTTCAAGCTAAGTTAACTACATACCAATCAGAAATGAATTCAATTAAATTATGAATAAATCTATGCCCTGTAGACTACAACAGACCAATAAAGTAAGGCAGCGCCGCTCCACCTTAGCTTATCAGCGAGATATTCACATGTATGTTATTCGCAAGGATATTAACTACAAGGTAGAGTATTGCGCAGGTTCATATTAAGATGATTACAGTTTTGTTGTGAAAGACGCTTCGATGACCCAGGATAATTATTTTTACATAGAAACAAGGTATGTTATTCATCCTTTTTAGAATCGAAAGCTTTAACTTCTTTCTATTCGACAAAACTGGCTGAATTCAGCATTAACTGGATTATCCTTAAGATATATTAACTTAGAAGGTATACTAAATGCCTTGGTAGGAGTTTTATACTCTTCTGCGCATAAAAGAATAGGAACATACGAATGCACAGATGTGCCCTGCAATATTACATTACATTACATACTCTATATACTATACAGCTGGTTAAATAGTATATAAGGATTTGTTAATGGTTGTTTTGGCAGTGTACGAATGCCATGAAAAAAGTGTTTAAACCGCGGTATATTATATAAAGTATGTAATCTAATATTGCAGGGTCACATCTGTGCATTCGTATGTGCGTATATATTATGCG